>JAKIJQ010000088.1:0-600000 GCA_023373905.1 Rhizoglyphus robini | reverse complement strand
AGTTTTGATTGTTCTTTTTCTAATAAAGTCAAGTGTTTTCTCGAGTAATTTGTTTGCGTTACATGTGTCTGCTAGGTGGAGAAAGTGGTGTACAGTTTGAGGTGTAATTTGAGTGCATAGTTGGCTCTCGCACACTAATTTGAGATGATCCAATTGGTACTGATCGGCTAGTGGTAGAAGTTGTTCGGCAAAATCTGATTTAAAGTTTCTAGTGTAGAGGAAACGTAGAAATTCTTCGCATACTTCTTTACTAATTCCAGAAATTTCTATTCGATTTGAATCTTTTCTAAACAACTTATTAAATACTGGTGATTGAGCTGCAAGAACATTCGAATGAGCTTTCAATGTTTGACCATCAGAAAGAACAAGAGAAATGTCACACTCTTCTTGGTTGATGCAGAAATTGTCTGGTTTCATATGGCAAATTGATGCTGGAATTTGGATGAAATAAATATTGATGCATTGGGGCAGTAGTTTTGAGAGGGTAAATTGAGCTAATTTCCACCAATAAATTGGGATGAAGAATACGATTTTTAACAACATTTTCTGTTGGCAATAATTTTTTGTTTGTTTCTCTACAAAAAATGCAAAAATACTTCCGATATACAAACGCATGTAAATGCAAGTGTAGGAAAGTAGATTGAAAATGCTTTGATTACTAGACATAACTCAAAATGCCCTTTAGTATAGAACACGCAAAATGTGCCCTTGACCTATGGGTCAGGGGGTTTTTGTGGGTGTAGAGAAAATGAGTTTTTTGTGCCTGGAAAACATGTTGGTCCTGTGAAATTTATTTCCACGGTCAATTAAACTTAGAAGTCAGACTATCGACAAAATTGATGCAAATGAACTAGATAGATAATTTTTTAGCGCATAATTAATTTTTAGATAAGATAAAAGATTTTTATTTGCCAGTAGAAAGTTCACAACTCTAAAGATCAACTTTTCAGTATAAAGGGCGACCAAAAAGTAGAAGAAAATCATCATTTCAGAAAAAGCTGAAAGGAAACCAATAAATTTGGCTTGGGCTTCTCGGTCGGTTATCTCAATGGGGAAACTGTGGTTTTTGGGTTGGTGCTTTACTTTGATCCCAAAGGTCAATATAAACGGAACATCCGCGTTTCGTGAGTATATTCGTGTGCTAGTGTTATTGCATTTTGTTCTGATATTTCTTTTTCATACCAAATAGAATTGGATCCGATTCAATGCACCACTCTACAGATGACCCGATGAGTACCAACAGAACTTTGTATGTCGTCTTAACAATAACCGGATGAGACGATTCTCAATCTGGGACCTAAGACGGTGCATCTTTCCAAGGTATATGGCACATTGACGTTCTCAAAGGAAGGTGCAAATAATGATTGTGTGGATGCGCTTATCCGCTTGATCCACTGTAAGTTTAGGGAGAGAAAACCCCCGAATTTTTGCTTGAGGATTGATAGATTGGTTACGCGGTTTACACAAGAAAAATGTATTAAAACCAATGGATATTAGGCTCGGGTGCAAGACAAGTTTTGGGAGTTTGTGTATAGGAAAAAGATTTGTCCGACGCCATCACCGAATCACCGTATCGTGCATCCAAGCCCAATATCCATCGGTTTTATCCATTTTTCTTGAGTGCAAACCGCAAAACCGATCTATCCTTACGCAAATATTCGGGCGTTTTGGCTCCCCAAGCGTACAGTGGATCACGTGGATAGGCATCAACATAGTTATTGTTTTCATCTTCCCTCAAGAACGTCAATGTTCCATACTTTTTGGAAAGTTGTCCCACGCCAGAAACCCCAATATTGATTATTCATATATACTGACACTGATACAGATGAAACCGTTTAATTTTAAATAAAATTTTATAATTTATAATATCAATAAATTAAAATGGTTAAAATAAATACAAGAATGAACACAGTTTCAATGTTTTCTAGAATGTTCAACTGTTCTGTAGTAGACCATTTTACCATTATCCGATTCTATGGACAAGCAAAAATACTTTCTAAGGCGGAGACAATTTTGTCAAACTCACTCAAATCTCGCTTGTTGATGACATTCTCGAAACACTCAATCGATTCTCAAAACTCCAGTTTGGTGATATACACTCCATGGGCAATTTCACTTGCACCAGGAATAATTCTGTGACAGGTTTTGCTGTTCATATGATCTTCGTGAGTCATCATCATACCGTTTGCTATGACCTAAATTTATTTAGAACAAGTGGAAAGTATGAAGAAATCATGCTCTTAACATTTAGAGGAAAATAATTGATTGTACTTTAATTTAACGCATCAATGTAATTTATGGATCATTAGTTTTTTCATTTTAAAGCACAAATAAAATCATACGATCAATAAAATATTTGTTCAATTATATCTTTGAACAGAACTTTCAGAATTATGTGTAAAAAAGCCCGCCCTAAGAACTCGCTTCTCATGATAACGTCCAATGTTGGGAATGTACAAGTTGGCATCGGTTAGCGGCTCTGGCTCCTCTGGTACTTTGTACTGGTTGTCGTAGAAAAGGTTTAATAGTCGAAGAAATTCTTTGACCAGATTTTGAGAATTCTCAAAAGTTTTTTGTAGTGTACCAAACAGTTTGTGCACTTGTTGGGGCATTTTCTTGGAGTACAGATACAGGTCGGTGGTTTTCATCTTTTGTGGCTCACTAAAAGGTAAAAAATATTAAACATGTAATCTAATATCTTAGAACACATCACTTACTACAAGTAAATGTCACCTTTGCCAAAAAACTGAACATAGACCTCGTCCTTTTCCACCACAAAACTGCCCGCAAGTCGGCACTCGAAAACCTTAGCCGGAAACCAGTACTTGTCGAGATACTTGGCCCATACAATCGAGTGCGGATTACCGCACGGTACCTCAAAACCACAATCTTTTGTTAACCTGCTCGGAGTGATGTAGAAATTGCGATAACAGGTGGCGCACATGTCCACATATTGCAACTCTCGCTTCAACCAGGAATGGATTTTCCAGATTGGTCTTTGTTCGAGTACGGAGACGCCTTTTTCGATAGCGAGGTTGTGTAAAATCTATTTTTAAAAAATAAAATCAGGTAAAGTAGTTGGTAAATAAAGAACAGATACATACGAGATTGATGTCAAACACAAAATCCTTGGTTGAGCGATATTCATATTTTTCCGCCTTATCCTCAATCATTTTCAATGTCATCGGTGCCACATCTTTATCATTTGGATGGTCATTTTGTGAAACTTTGATTAGTGAATTGAAGCAAACAATTTTATTCTGATTTTCTATAGCAGCTTTTGCACTGAGCACACCAACCGCATCACTGAACACTGGACTGTTCACCTCACGTTCATAGTCCGATCTCGTAAAGCCAAAAGTGCGATTGAAGATCGCATCCGCCACTCGGTCAACACAATTGTGGCACACTTTCTTGTCAGCTAACTGTTTTCGCCACTTCAGTGTCAATCTATCGCACTCGGGCTCCATTTTAGGCATTTCAGTGGGAAATTGAGTGGGTGGAACATTAACTGAGGTTTGGTTTTTGGTTTTGCTTGGTTCTTCTTTTGCATCTAAACACTTTTGACAAAATGAAATTTGACAAAATTGGCATCCTTTGCCTCCACCGTTTTCATCGGTTTTCTCATGACACTGCCAACAGTATGGATCACGCTTTTTTCTTTGAAGATGTATGCCATTGGATAGTGGTCTCTAGGTTAACAGTAAAACTGTGAAATTGATCATCAAAACGTGCAGTTTCCATACCTCTCCAAGAGCTGTAGATAACGCCAGACAGAGTCTGTCACTGGTTGAAAGACGTTGCAAGGTGAGCTTTGAGCGCTTATTTGATTATTTAGAAATGATTTAATTAGACAAAATGCATATAGGATACATACTTTGCAAGGAATTTGAGTATTTCTTTCTGGAACGGCCTTAGTAGATCGCTGAAGCTTTCGTGATTGTTTCTGTTTGGATTTGTCATTTACTAGCGGAATTTGGGTTCTAGTTTGTTTATTATTTGAATATAAATTTTCATTTGAAACAATTGGACCTTCAGATTTAAATATTTCATCTGGAAAAGCAATTTTTCTCTGTTTCGGTTTGATTGCACACGGAGATTCTGTTCGAGCGCGTTTTGGTTTTACAGGAATTTTATAGAATCCGTCTGTTTGCTCATTTGAGATTATTTCTATTGGAGTGGAATCAGTGCTTTCGACCCAAACTGTGTCTCTAGAACTGTCCCAACCAGGAAATTTTATCGCTGTGGATTTGATGCTTCCTATTTTTTCATGATTTATTTGATTTACTATGACTGAAGTGATATCGTCAATGTTACCATTTAGAACATCGTTCAATTGATCAAATTTTTCAACCAATTTTTTAGTAAACATTTTGAAAGTTGAATAAAAGTGTCAATAATTGAACCGGAAATGTAAATACTTCGTTTAACCGAATTTGAACAGATTTAACCTATAAGAGAATAATTTCAACTTAGCAAAGAGCGATATTTGAGCTCGATAATGGAAAGATTGATTGAGACTTGCCCGAAATACTAGATTTCAAACGCACAAATGCAAAACTGAGGTTTCGATTAGATTGAAGTGAAGATAACAAATACAAGATGTTGAGAATAAATTAGATGGACAGCCGATTAGATGACAATAGATGCGGAAATAAAATTTAGAAAAACAAAAATTAGCTCATGATTTTTTTTTAATTCAGAATAAGGCAAAATTCAAACCAAACTCACGAATTCCAAACGAACAACTCGGACCACTGCTATTGCCAAAATGATGGAAAGAGTTGCATTTAACATGCAACCCTCGTTCTCTCTCAAACTAGACCAAATGCAAAGTATACTGCGCATGCTTTTGCTTTAGTGCGCATTGGGCAATGGACAAATGTGCAAACGTCGCACTATGCCATGGATCACTCCAACTCATTCAAAAGCAGAGCACTCTAAATGCGCCGTAGCTACAACATTTCTTCGTAATTTTTCCGATACTTGTACCTGTGGCGATTCGTAGAATTGTCTGATGCGCACACAGAGACATTGTAGTGGTAGTAGTAGTAGTCATGTTTAGTTTTAAAATTTAATTGGTTAATGTAATCACAAGGTTGTGCTTGTTTATTATCACAAAGGCAAAATGACTTTTGACCTCACCGGAGCGTAAAGTAATGTTCTCCAATGAAGTAATGCAGAGTCGTAAATTATAGTTTCTCATAATTCATATTTAAGACTCTGTTCAAATAAAAATGCTTTAACTTTTGACCTTTTTATGGTTTGGTCTGGCGTTTCTGCTTCAAATAAAAAACGATTTACAATTTACGGGTAGAGGAAATAAAAAAAATAATAAAAATATTGTGAAAATTGGTACATTAGTTCGTCTAAAAATAATTCTGTTTTAGATTAATGCTTTTTTCGTTGAAAAGTGATTGATATTTATAAGTGCAATTGCAAATGGCATTGGCAAAGATATTTCTCTCGAGCTCGTAACGAGTGATTAATTTTGTATTGCGCAATTTCAACAAATTTCGGTGTAATAATTGGTGTAAGTCATGGGTTAGGCTAACTAGCAGCAAAAAGGAAAACTACCGTCGGTTTATTTTTAGACGCAAAAGACTCTCGATGGCTTCTTTTTAAGCTCTTATGACCTTGGCCTTTTCACTATCCCTTCCACTACTATATAACCATCATTACCTAATAATAGCAATGAACACATGTGATCTCTTTCTGTTTGAACAACAGAACATCTACTCTAATAAGTTTCTCCACTTTAGTTTCTGTGCATTGTATCATTTTCATAATTCGACAAACTCAGCGGTTTCGTAACGATTTATGCATAGCACAACTCGATTGCATACTTGAAAATATGAGAGTATGTGTATATGTTGGTTGTCATAATAACCATGCCACTTGGTCATATTAATTGAATACGCACCCAATTTTTATTATTCATACGCAAACACACGCGAGGGTCAATATTAAAAGTAAGCTATTATTTCTGTATACCTACTTACCCAACAAGCAAGCACCGCTACATTAATCGATTCAAGAGCTGGGCTTAGGAAACACTCAAAAGTCGCTTACGACAAAACAATCCTCATTCTGAAGAGAGAAAATCGAAAACGGAATAGTGAAAGCAAACGAGAATCAATTCATGTACGAGTCCTCAAAGTCTCCGTGTAATTGAATTGTCAAAAAAGCTATAACATAAAACTTCATTAAAAACATTCGTGTTTGAACACATTAAATTTCGTGAAAAGTGCATTAAAATCTAAATTAAATGGCGACTCTTCTCGACCTCCCAAACCATATTTTACTACTTATCCTAAACCATCTACCAGTGACCTTTGTAAATTCGTTTGATCAAATTCATGATCGTTTCTCAAATGAATTGAAACAACAAGCATTTTTTCAAAGAAATACTTTTACCCTCCATCTTATCTTATTTTCAGCAAACAATTATTCTGTTGAATTACTTGATTCAAACTATGTTAGACTTCCACGAAAAGAACTAGGCGAAAACTATGGAATTTTTGATTCAAAAGCTAATCAATTTGATAGTCTTCATTTGAATGGGAATTTAAACTCGGAACGTGTTCGAAAATTATCTCAAAATTTCAGAGGAATCAAAACCTTGGAAATCTATCATCATTCAATTGATCCATCGATAAGAATTATAGATTTACTCAATCTCTGGTCTCAATCTCTCGTGAACCTAACACTTTGGTTCGGTCCTCCATTCCCCCAACAAGCGCAAAACATAAACACACACCAGCTACGCTTCATCTCTCGTCTATTTCACAAACTAACCGAATTACCCAAGCTACGAAATCTAACGCTCGAAGGAATCAATTTCTCCTTAGATTTCCAACCAAACATTTATCTGCCAATTTTACTGCAACTCAACAACTTCACAATCGATTCTCCTGATAATGCAATTCGATTACTGATATCACTGAAATACTATGCAATTGACAATCATCGATTGCAATCGATTGCGATGAACAACACAATCGATGGTTTGACAAATATACGATCATTTTATGACCAATTACCAACGAAATTAGCTCGTAAATTTATTTATCTCAATATTGCACAATGCAACACAGATTGTGAAGAAATGTGCAAATTTTTTCTGAAATTCAATTCACTTACAACACTTTCACTTAAACCAGCAATTCATCAATCAATACTCGAACTTTCCAAAATTTTATCACCATTAACCCAATTAACTTACCTTCGACTTCAAATTCTCCACTTCAGACCATTAAAAGAATTAAATTTTCGGATAATTTCTAAGTTAACGACAATAAAAGTTTTAGTCATTAAAATTAGTGATTGTGCTTTAATGAAATGTAATAATTTAGCTTCACTGAGGTTCGAATTGCTTTTTCCCAATTTGGAGATTTTAAGATTGAAGCACTGCTGTAGAAGAGTTCATGATTTCATTCACAATTTTGTTAAACAATTTGAGAAATATTGTCCACGACTCAAGAGAATCTATACTCAAATTAATTAATTAAAATTAAATTTAGCTAATTAATAATTAATCACTAAACTGAATGTTATTTTTAGAAAATTTTAATTAAAAATTAATTAATTCACATTAAATAATTAATTATTTGTTCAAGTTTAAGCGCTCCTACGCCATTACAATTTATTATCATTTTCAATTATACTGAAATTTTTACGTTTGTTTGAAATTGAGCAAATAAACTCAAGATTGAAAAGCAAACATTCTGAACATGCATTTTTCACTTATTTCACAAATAAAAGTACGATTTTGGTATAGGCATAAAATTATATCTGCATTACAGAATAATTAAAGAGATTTTTATTAGGAAATAAATTATTAAAAATAATTGAATAGATTTATTGTTTTAAGTGTTCTGAGAACACTGTTCTCTACACAGGAAAAGTGTTAGACTCGATATTATCGTAAGAAAATACAATAGAACAATTGATTGCATCAGAAATGTATCAACTGGGCCATCTAAAATCAACCTGTGAACATTATCTCGCTTCATCACTTACTGTCTAATCAGTTTCAGACATTTTAGTGCTTGCAGACTTGTACTAAGCTTCGGAATTGCGAGAGAAAAGTCTCTATTTCATCAGCAAAAATGAACAAGATGTCCTGAACACAGAAGGATGGAAACATTTGATTGCAACAAAGCTTGTTATTAAAGACAGTTATTTAATTTCAAGATGCGTCAAACTTGTTTCTGAAATATATTTGAGTGTTTCTTTGCTTCCGGTTTTTTGTATATAAATTTTGGTTCATTGAAAAATGAAGTTTCGAAATGTTCCAACTGGTTACTACTCGGTTTTTAGTGAAAAACTAGATATTTTGTAAACTCTTTTAATGTTTGTGCAATTCGGGCAAACGAACAGCGAACGAACAATTTGTAATCGCTTAAAGTTGTACACAAAATCATTAATCATTTCTGTTGCTCGGAGGAAAGACTCATCACGAGCTAACCAGTTGGAATTGTGAGTTCAATTTGAAGACCAAAATTTTCTTAAGAGGAAAATTCGATTGGAAACAAAAACTTTCAGTTTCCATCAACCAACCAAAATGACTTACCGTCCCAGCATTAGTGCCGTAATGGTCGAGATATTCATGGATCTGTTCTACTTCCTACGACTGGATAGTTTCTTCTTGAATTACTTCTATCCGTTGCTTTACTATGCCCTGGCTGTTGGTGCAATTGTGCTGCTTTTGGTACAAGGGCAATGCTCAGAGTCTGAACAGTACTGACGATTTGGATGCGGCGTATCTCTTCATTGGGGTAAGTGTATCTTTATGGTTCCTGAGTGGTATCAATATTTTTAGCTTATTTTTCTCCTTAGATCTGTATTCTCATCCTGATCGTGGTACTTCTGTCTGTCCTGGTCATATTTACTCCATGCGAAGTGACTTGCAAAATTGGAGCCTTCTTGGTGAAGCCATTTGAAAAATGCTGCTGTCCCAATGAAGAGACAATTCGTGTTGAAGACGATGTTGTAACTTCAGAACCGTTGATTGAAACCGAGGCTCTAGATGATGATTACCGAGTTGATGAGAAAGCTGTTCTGATTGTCTGAGAAAATTGTCATGATTGTATTTGAATTTGAGTATCAATTAGATTAAGTAAATTAAAAATATATTGTCCTTGAGAAATTCCTTAGTTTCATAGCAACCGAGCAAAATGTTAGAAACACAACACAAAAGATTGTGAAACTGTTTTCTTGACAAAACAATTAACTTTTAATTGAGAAACAATAATAAAGTTGACATTGATAAATCGTTATTTGTTTCGTGAACAATGGAAACATTTTGAGGAACGTTTCAAAGAGCTCTAAAATAAAATTTTGCAAAATTCAAAATGAAACTTTCAGACAACATGGATCACCATTCGTCGTTCTCTGATCTTAATGCTACATCGATTCTAATGGTCTGTGTTTAAAAATTGTTTCCATATAATCAAATTTTATTTCTGTTCTGTTAAATAGTTCATTACGATTTCGGTTGTTGTCATTCTGGCTCTTCTTCGATGCATTTGTGAACATTGTTGGGTGTGGGGATTTATAGGGGATCAAGAGTTAGATCCAGTCCAACAACATCCTGATGTTCGAAGCATTTCAGGTAAAATCACCGAAGAAGAAACATTGAAATTGCTTCTTGAGCAAGATGAGCAAATGTCTTCTCATTTGGAACAGGTTTGTGTTGAGATTTAAGATTCAAAATTATAGTAAGATGAGAAAACAAGATACCCCTTTAGTTAGATTGTGTAGTAAGATTCAAATTCTATTAGTTTCAAATCTTGTAAAAATATAAAAATTTATAAAAAATAAACCTAAATTTATTGTTGTTTGTTCCGAGATGGCTTAAGTTAAACCTTAAACCTTCTTAAAAATCAGAAAATCATGAAAAATCATTGAACATGTTTGATTAAGCATCATAAGAAGGGTGATAGTATTTTCTATGAATTTTATTAATTATTTCTTTGGTTCATAACATTCTTAACAAAACAAATTTACAAATCACAGAATTTGACACACTCCTTCTGTAGAACATATAAATCCTTCCATTTGCTCCTCAACACCTTCGGTTCGTACATATGACTAGTCCAGACTGTGTCAAAATTGTTCTTTGTAACCCGCAGGGTAAAAATGGGTTGATTTATAATGCTCGTATGATTGAGTCTCGTAATGCCCAACCTCTCACCCAGAATACCACTCATGTACACGTCTTCAAAGTAGAGCACTTTCCTGGGATCATCCGTGGAAGCTGCGTTGTACAGTGGTCTGGCTAGATCCGTCGTGAACAGATAAGCGGGCCCAGTGACAAAATCTGGATAAAATCTACCCGGGAATGTTTCCTTGGAAACGTAGTATTTGTCTTTTGGATTACGGAATGGTTGCCATTTGTGGGCTAGACGACCGATGAAAGTTTTGTGAACATCGACAAGGTTTTTGGTGTAATTGAAAATCTGTGCCATATTCACCAACATGTCATCGTCGACTTTGAATACAAAACGTAACCTTTCGGTTGTACAATTCCATTCTGCAATCCATCTCATCATTTGAATACTTTTCTGAGTGAGATTATAGTATGTGTCCGTGAAGTCTGCTTCAAGAATATCCTGATAAACAGAATCCTCTTCGTAAATTTGATCTTGCACAGCCTGATCATCGGTTCGTCCGATCAGAAAGTAGAAATATGCACCCAAATTCCGGGCTAGCAGACCCCAGGTATCACGTACTGCGGAACGGGCGGCGAAATTTCCCGGTGCTGTAAAACATATCACGAGTAGATGAGTACTGTTGGAACAGGGGGTGGGATTCTTGTCGATGATCATCGATGATGATGCTGATCCTTGGTGTGTTATGAAAAGTTGTGTAGGTAATGATGAAGATGGTGTAAAATGAAAATATGGAGGTGCAGGTTCATAATCAGAGATCAAGGAGAAGTTCTTAAGCTTTTGAAAGTGATAATTCAATGTCGTGTATGACCATCCGTCCAATGACCAAACACAGATGAACAGTAGTGTTACTGTGGTGAGGAAGATGAAGATTAACTTTTGATGATCTGGTGATTGTGCCGATCTGGACCGGTGAATGGTCAAGGATTCTTTTGGTAGGAGATATTTCTCTTCGTGTTGCATTTTGATTATAAATTTTGATGAGATTTTCAGATTATTTAAAACTTATTTATAACTAAAACATTTTTAAAAAATCAGCAATTGGACACAATGTACAAACAACACAAGAAAGCATCTAAAAGTCACGTTGAGTAACTCACATTAGTCTAGGTTTCCAAAGAGACTGATTGATATGACTGATAAGAATGATTTAAAGTGTCATCTTTATGCTAGCATGATTTCTTACTCACATATTTACTTGTCATAAAACTCCAATTACAACTGACAATGTGTGCACAAACACAGTCACCCAACTAAATTGGGACAATCATCATGTAGTAATATAATATGTTTTATTGTCAGATAATACAAGGTGGTTAGAAATATGATTTGTGGCAAACATATTACGTGTAATATGATTCAATTTTGGAGACATGTCATCTTGTAATGAACATGTACCTGAATGATAGGTGAGAAATGTAAAACGCTGTCAGTTATGTTTAAGTGTATAAGTAGTATTTGAAAAGACATTCCGAAAACACGGTTATGTGTGTGTATGATGATGAACATGGATTCATGATACTCAATGACAATCAATGCGAAAACATTATATTTTGATACAAAATACTAGTTCTTAACTAAAGTTGAAATTTCGGACAAATTTTACAGGTGGAGAGAGGACAGGAGGAGGTTGATAAGTCTAAATCAATATTCATATTTGTAGAATTTAACCCGTAGAAGTGAACTTTGAGTGAGTTTTGTCATTTATAAGGCGATACAGAAAAAATGTTTTGAAAAATTAAAAAATATGTAGAAGAATTTAAACGAAATTGTAAGTTAAACGAAAATGAAATTTTGTTTTGGTAGGCTTTGAGGTTCAGTTTCATACTTCACTTTCCAAACAAAATCTATTTTAAATACAATTCCAGAATCACCATTTCTACATAAAAATTGTAATAAGAAAAATCCTATCAAATCAATTCTTTTTACTTACGTTCAGTTCACCCATTAATTCTGATCACACAGCCATTAGCTTCCGTTCTCAGTCCCTTCCACTCGTGTATCAATTCTTCTTGTTTTGTAAATGGAGCTCCCAGTAGATAAGCATGTCTCAGGTTACTGGAGCACTCCTCTTGCCAGTGAGTGAAGAGCAATCTTTGAAAATCGTCGATTTTGAATTTAAGTTTCGAAAAACAGGATCTATTGTATCCAATAGAATCTCCAGTACAACTTTTCTCTGGATTGCACTTTGGACATGCATCCAGTTTCAAGTGGATTCTAATGATCTGCAGGTTTGGAAATAGTTTTGATAAAGGATAGTTCTCAAGATGATGGAATGTGGCAAGGTCGAGGGCTAGAGTTAGGATTTTCAAATTTTTCAGTTCAAGCTTACGTTTTGGATTCTTTTTCTTAATTTCTTTCTCTGAAGTCTCAAAATCTGATGCATTAAAAGGAGCATTTACATGATAGCCAAATTCAAGGTGAAGTAGCTCAGGAAGAGATTTAAGATGGCGGACAATTTCGTACAATGGAATGTTGGAAACGTGCTCAAGTCTGAGTATTTGAAGAAATGTGAATTGTTTGACGTATCGCAACTGCGTCGACTTTTTCATTAATTTCTCCTGTTCATCTTTGTATGAAATCTTTTCTTTCACTGTCAGATTTATCAACAGTTTGTCACTGAACTGAGGCTCCTTGATAGAGAACCAAAAGTTGGCTGGATCCTGAACCACTAGATTACCAATTTGAATTTCATTATCAGGTTTTAATTTTAATTTTATTAATTTTTTGACAAATTTGTTAATATCAACTGTGTTATTTCTGTATGCTTTTCGGTGGACATTCAGAATAAATCCATCTTCTTCTTTATGCTGAGATTTTGAGACCGCTAAAAGTGGGTCACTGAGTCGTTCCAACAGATCATCCTGCTTGAGATCGTTTATGTTGATGTTGAATTTTGTTAATTTCTGTACAAATTCTTTTTTGATATCAACTTTCAAAAAATCGGTTTTAAAATCCTGAGGGTAAGGTACTGACTGAATGTCGAGAGTGAATTCGCTTAAATCAGTGAGCTCTTGAATTTGATCGAACAGAAGCTCAATCCAAGATTTGTCAGATTCGGATTCCTCTTCTTTGATTGTAGAAAGTCTTTTTCTCTTTTTACCGAATACCGTAAATCGGAAATAGAGCTCTAGAGTTTGGAGTGAATCTCGATACTGTTGAAGGAGTAATCTTATTGGATCAATCACGCACAGATCCACTTGATTCACAGCGATTTTGAGATGCTCAATCACGGGAAATAACAAAACAATTCGTGTCACAATGTCTTGATTCAGAGTATCAATGTCGTTACGATTGATCAGTTTATGATAATTTGGAAACTCAGGGCTTCCATCTTTGTTTTTCAATTTTTCCAACTCTGGAATTGTGAGCGATGACTCTTGAATCAACATTACAGCATCAATTCCGATCATTAGGGAGAGGGACATCAATCCACTCAATCTACAGATGACTGTATTGGTATTAGAATAATAGGGCATCGTCTTTTTGATTTTTCATTATTTCATTTCACAAAAAGATCATCACAACAAAATAAATCACAAAACTAATCGAAATTTCCAACACAAAACAATCGGAATCGATGCCAATTATGAGGCCAAATGCCCCAAAGGAGCATGTTCAAGTTCTCTTCAGCAAGATTGTTCCTCATTTGGGTTTACAGGTCGAACAACTTTCACTGGAAATAGTTAATTGTGAAAATTAGATTCAAGTAGAGCATAACACAGAGACTGAGGCCAAAGAGAATGAGGACAATGGTTAGTTCTATGTTTTCCAAGAAGGTTTCATAATAGTTTGGTTTAGCCATGACAAATGTTTGATGATGGAGTCGAGTCGAGGATAGTTTTAAAATATGAAAACAACACTTGATGTAATGCAGAATGGACCAATACAAGTAAAACACAGAAAATGATGCACAAAAATTGCTTCACAAATGTCAAACACGATTTAGTCGATTTGCAAACACAAACGCACACTCGTCGATTCACTTTCTGTCTGTCGGCACTCTCACGGCCATGTGAGTTTTGTTCTGTACCGACTTGACTTGAACACTAAGAAAAGAGCAGACACGTTTACGCATCTCCCTCACAATCGCCTCTTCTGTCTGTCTACTGCCAGTTGGTCAGTCAGAGCCTCTAACACAACACGATCGATGCCTATCACCCGCCAAGAGCACAATGCTCGACTTGAATGTAGCGAGCTGGCTACATAATCGAGAGAGAATGCCACAGAGGGATAGAATTTTCGGACATGCTCCGACACAAGAAATTCCAGTTTTGAGTGAGAGTGTTGAGAGATATGAGATATGTTCAATTTGAAAGAGACCGCCAACTCACAGACAGTTCTCATATATTGCTCTATATAATAATAAACGCATTTTGGAATTGCGAGGGCATGCGAAAAAAATTGTCAAAATAAGCCATAGACCTTGAACTTTTATTTTCGAAGCAAGTTAGATTTTCCAATCATGTTTTTCATCACCCCTTCTCCACAGAAAGGGTTGCAAAACTAGTTTTGGTTTTCAGAAATTTTATGTGAGAGAACACAATTCGCAAACAAGTCCAGACTTCTACTTTGCCTTTGTCCCAAACACGTTTACACGAGAAAGCTAACTATATAGCTCTTTACGTTCGTCTGCATCGCAACTCACCAACCCTTGCGGACCACCTTCATCACAATATAAATCACGGTTAAGGCAATTTAAATTCAAATTAAAAGAAAATTTATGGTTGCGCAGTAAAATCATATTTTACGCATTACTGGTTGTGCGTCACCTCTAATAGAATTACTATACAGAAATGTTCAGTGGAAATGATTATTTAATTAAAAATATTAAATTATTTATTGAAATATAGGGGTGCAGGACAAACTGGTTCATGAAAGTCATGCTAATTAAATTGTTTGTGCATTGTGCATTGGTTTAAACAAACAAATTGTCGAACAACTAACTTTCACTGTGATAGTTTCACAGGAAATGCGGCTTTTCAACTTTGGACTTTGAACATATGTCGACTCAACTCGACTGACTGTGAGACAATGGCACTTTCCATAATAAGTCTATTAGTTTTGGACGAACAACTACATATTATTATTGTTTTGACTGCCAACGCAAATATTGTCCGATTTGGTTTGTTAAGTTCGCTAGTTAGATGTTTTAACGTTCACAAAATTTCCAATCACGGATCCACATTTTAAAATTTGATGGCATTACTTTTTTAACAGTATCTACCATTGTAGATTGCTTTCTGATTGGAATGAGTCGTTGCTGTGCAGTACTGCATCTCACTATAGAACACTTTATGTTACGCAATGATGAGTCTCACAGGAATGAGTCTCACTCGTTCTCTCTCACCCTCGAAACCTAATCTGAGTTGAGTAGTGCGAACACACAGACACATCATCATGAAGACAGAATAATTCGTCTCATTCTCTTCAATGCTAAGTTCGCATTGTTTACTAACAAACTTGTAAGCCTAAAAGTGTCATCAGTAATTTACTTACTTAGAAAAACAGTGTTTTGTTTTTAATTTATTTATTTAATTAGATTAGGAGAGAACCATTTGAGAATTAGATATTTTGAGAGATAAAAAGGAAGGGGTTTTCAAATATGCTTTCATTATTCTGCCCACTAGTTCGTGGCCCAAGCGAGAGAGAAAGTGTTTTGCGTGGGAAGTCGTATACACAAAACAAATATTATTAATAATTACAATAATAAGTTTATTAAAAATTAATAGAAAAAATTAAAATATAATGTAACGTTATAACATGATCTCATAATGATGATAATGATCGGACAAAGTTTTGAATTTTTAATGGATTATTATCATTATTTCTCAATGCACAAATTAATGAGCCTCTTAACATATAATGAGTTTAATTAAAAAGTTTAGTTTTCACCAAAGTTGTGTAATAAAATACGGAAACATGTTGTGTTTGTTTGTTGGTTTCACAATCAAACTCAAAACTGTGTGTTTGTGGTCCGTATCAGTGATATCACATTACTAACAAGGTAACATTGCGAAATATGACGCAAACCAGACAAACAGTTTCCATAATTGGCTAAAGTTTTAGTTGGTTACCGTTTGGCTTTTTACCGTAAAATTCAATTAATTTGCCTATCTCATATTTTTTGGAAAAACCATAATTTGCTTAAATTATGCCCAGTGAGAGTGTATAAATCCGTGTGTGTGTGTATTCAGACATCTGTTCCATAAATAAAATCCTCGTATGAAAATCTTATACACAAAATGCCTTGTTGTTGTTGCGTAAGTCTAATTGGAAAATGGAATCATTTCTCACAAGTGTTGCATGATGCAACTGAATGTAATCCTACTAATGTGCATGCGAATATAATAAGATTGGAAATAGAGAATACGAATACGCAATTTGGAAATCAGAAATGTTTCATCATGACCTAGTGAGATCTCTTTTTCTCATTCTTCGAAGAGTGAGAAAAGGAGAAAAATAGATATTCGCAAAGTACGCTCGAGTGATAATAAATTGGCCATGTCCTTAAACACATTCGATATAATCCAGACGCGTCTGCATTACAATTCCCAGTAGACTGTGCAAACAATGACATACTGAATAATGTCTTTTCGTGAATCTGTGTCTGGTTTTTGTTTCACATTTTTGTTTATATTTTTGTGTAACGAGAATCTCGTTCAAGCGTGACTACCGAAGCATTAACTCGCTGATGATATAACCAGCTGTTTTTATTATTTATTTGACTGTCCTTAAAACATAAATTTAGAGCTAACCGTGAATATCCCTTCGAATTAATTTTAATAAAAAAATAATTCGTTTTTTAAAAAATCGGAAAAACGTTATATCAACACCTGATACAAATTTTATTTTCTAGATGCAAAACTATAGATCCAAAGAGCATATTTAGCTGTTCAATACAACAGTAAAACTAGGCGTTTCCATCTTCATTCCTTTCTCCTCTTTTCCAATGCACTAAAACCCGAAAGTGCCGGGTATTTCGTGAGAAATGTAGGAGAGAAAAGGGCAATAGAAAGGGAGACACAAAATGTTGCAACTTGAGAGCATCATCATCAACAGCCGCCATTACTATACAATGTTTCTCTTTTGATAGTACTATAAACACTGCACTACTGACATTTGATGCATACAATTCTGATTCAATGGGGAGGGCATTCAAATCGAGAGGACAAAAGAAACAACAATCTTGTGAAACTAGTTTTATTGAGTGGAATTATTAACATAAAACTCGGTTGTACTATTAAACTTTCGTCGTATGAAACAAATTTTCTCGTGCTTGATTAGTAGAAAAATAAATTTCCTACGTATTATCTTATCACTATGCGATAAAGCACACGAAGCCCATCAATGAATGAATGAACACACTTCAATGGCATGACTTCGTGCGAAGTTATCACTCACTCACTCGTGTTGTGTTGATGCTTTCACGTTGGTTTGTGTCATTGTGACATTCTAAACAACATCGCATGTTCACGACAAAAACAAAGCATCTTCAAGATGTCCCTCAAATGTTTCATCATTTTTACCTTGATTCTATCATATTTTCATGTTCGTGCCTGGTCGTTGACAGGACACAAAATTGCGAATGTGACTAAATACGAAAATGCTACTGAAATTCAAGTGACTTGGGCAGCAGAAAATTTGACTGAAAGTTGGCGTGAAGATGGTCATGTGAAGCCGTGTTTTGTGAAGAATAATGAAACTGAAGATTTGTGGTTGCTGGTGTGGCAGGATGGATTCAAGGATGGCAATTTGAGTGGATGGGACGTGCAGCAGGATGGAAAGTATTGCTCAGGTATGACTTTTGTGCCTAATGGCTAAAGTCAAATATCAAATGCCAAATATCTAACGTCTATTTTTATTGCTTCACACAGGAAATAGCTACGACCACTCATCGTGCAACACCAAACCGAACGTCTACATTGAAGATGGTGTCCTAGTTCTGGTCGCCCAGCACGGCGAACCTCACTACTCTCACCGTTTCACCGGTGCCCAAATATCTCGAAAAACCTCATACGATTCAGGTAGAATCGAAATTCGTGCAGCTCAACCAGTTGGCCAACAACTTCACACGTCTCTGTTTGCCTACACCAAAGAAACTGAAATCTCACCTCAACACGGTTGGATGGAAATTGCGGGCAATGCACAGAAATCTTCAATATACCGTGGTACCCACTTTCCCGACTCTGTACTGGCACTACTCGACGAGCGGCAATTGACGCTGAATTTAGCTGAAAATCAAACTGATTTGAGTGACTTTCACGTGTACGGTATTGAGTTTAGTCACGCAACGAGCAGATTCTTCTTCGATGACCAGTACACAGATTGGTCGCCCAATTTGGATCTCGAAACTGACCAGTCCCAGTCGGTGCACCAGCTCAACATGATGATCGGAGTGGGTGGCACTGCCTTCCACCAACCAATACCCGAGAACACAGATCTACTCAACTGGATTTGTCCTGCGCTCATCGTCGACTACGTTCGAGTCTATCAAAAACTTGAACTTGACCACACCAAAAACCCACTAGAAGAGTGCACATTTCACAAACTCACAAAAGAAGGACTAATCCCTCACATCTGTGAGCAGGCCCTAGCAAAGTCAATACCACGACCACACGAAGAACTCAGCCTAACTTTGGTCTTCTTCGTTATTTCTCTTTGTTTGACCCTAGTCCTTGCATTGATTTTACTTTCTTTGATGAAAACGGGTCGAATAATTTTGTGGTTACCAGAGGGACTGAGAAGGGAGAGGACTACACGAGTTGGAACTTATATGCGAAACTCAGAACCACTGGATGAGTCATTGGTAGATTATGTCGAGAACAATCATCATCAACCAGAATTTCCTCAAAGGAATGCACAAAGAGGCGTGTACAACGATGCATTTGGGATTAACTAACTAATAGTATATTTGTGATTAACATTTTGTTGTTCAATAAAGATTAGCTCAAATACTTTAAGTTTGACTTAAGTTCGTTTTTTTTGTTATTTATGATCTTATCAAGTTAAATTGATGTGCAATACAAACTCAAACACATCAAGTATTCGAGTTATGATCGAATGTGTCTGTAACTTGATATATTTTCTTGACACGATATCTTTGTTTTCGATCTCTTTTCACTTGATAACTGCACTGAGATAAAACTCATTGAGTCTAATGTTGCTAGAAACAATCTCATTGAATTATTGAACTTGAAACTAATCTGAGTAATATTGACATGAATTGATTGACATAAATAATTTTTGGAAACGAGGAATTCTAAACACCCAGAATGTTTTTCATGTTTTTTTGTTTTTTTAGAATTATACCATGACAAAAATTGGTTAATACTTTAGTTATGAGACATAAACAAAGTTAAAGTTCACATTCATTTGTGCATAATTTGCGTTTTTGCTCTATTTATGCTTACTTTCAAACTTAGATTAGTCTTTTGAATTAGATTACATTTGATGATTTGATGTGTTTGAGGCACATTTTGATGTCTGTACGAGAAGGTATGTCATCGATTGTTTTCGGTTTCATTAGTGGGAATCAGTCGAGAACGAAAGTCGTGTTCCAAACTTTGTTTGGCATTGAAAATGTTCAATTTCAAAATGCTTTTCGCATTTTTAGTATCTTTTGTACTATTTTGCATCATCGAATCAAGTCTACAGTACTCGTTCTACCATGCATCAGCCTCAGCAGCACCAAGTAACAACACAGGCTGCGTTGTGATCAATTACCAAACCAGTGAACACTGGCAACTAGTGTACGAGGACAACTTTCGGGCAAGTTCAAGTCTCGATGATTGGTTCATTCGACATGAGACCAAGATATGTTCGAGTATGTGATTTTTCTGTTGTGTGTTGTTTTTATTATAATGAATTTTGAATTCATTTACCATTTAGGTAACATTGGCAGATATCGAAGCTGTAAATCTCGAGACAACATTCGCATTATCGACGGCCATCTGGTGCTTCAAGCCAACCGAACACCTCACTACGCTCATCAGTACAGCGGAGTCGAAATGATGCACAAGAACACGTTCCAGTTTGGTCGCTATGAAATCCGTGTCGCTCATGCAGTTGGTGCTGGACTCTTTTCATCATTGGGCGTGTACAGTGAGAACACTTATGGTTTTGTGGACATTTCCAGCTATGCTCAAGATTCAACGACTGAACGTGGCGTTCATCTCAACAATGGAAGTATAATTCCCAGGAACTTATATTTAGCCTACAACGCAACTGGAGATGGTTATCACAATGATCCAAGCAAGTTCAATGTGTACGGTCTAGAGTGGAATCACACTGTGGTGAGATTCTTTGTCAATGAAATGTACACAGAACCGGTGGACGTTGGAAATATCGAATATGAAATGGGCAATGCTCATCGACTGATGTTGTCAATCTTGGTACTTGGACAAGAATCTCAGGGCAAAATAGATCGTCTCTGGACCTGTCCTGCAACGATTTTCGATTATATTCGAATTTTCCAACGAATCGACACACCTACAACTCACTCGAAATGTACCTTCCGACCCTTGACACCCGATTCTGTGATTGATGGAATTTGTTCTCAAGTTATGGATTCGATGGAAATCGCGAAATCGGATAAACCTGTGCTCACCACTGGTCAAGCAATTCTGGTCATTTGGCTAGTCATTCTGTCGTGCTTGATTATTCTGTGTGTGGCACTGTTGCTCAAACAGAGTGCTACAGTTGGGAGTGGTCCAAATAGTTGGATTCAGTGGAGATGGACCAGTGGACGAGTATCAGATCACCAGGATAATCACGTGTTGAACGAAGGTTTTGCTCGAAGTACTGAAAATGTTTCGTAACTCGTATTTTTGTTTGACTAATCTGTCAGTTAAATAGTTTTTAATGTGTTTAAATGCTGTTTAAAACAATGTGTTGACCTTTAGGACAAGAAATAAACTTTCGTATTGACACAAATGATAACAAAATAGACTTTGCAATGTATTTCTTGGGTTTTCATCCTCTAATCTTATACTTTCATTATTTGCTTATTTGATTTTTATCTCTAAGCTTTATGAATAACTCTTTGGTTAAAGGATAAATACATGATGATTTGTACGCAGTAGGGAAAACTCCCATTTCATTTCTCGAAAGCTTTGTATTCAATTTTCAAGAAAATGAAATTGACATTTTTTCTTCTTTTGGTCCTGAGCGTGTGTTTGTTTGTTTCAGGTTACGATTATGACGACTTTGACGATGACGATGATATGGAAGATTTTCTCGATCGACGGCGTCATATTTTCCAGCCTTCGGTACTGCCAGGGGTATGGATACCAGTTTCAATTCCAAATTCAGTAATTCCCGATCCACTCCTTTCATCAAAGGTTGGTCCGCAGAGTATGGTTCAACGATTCTGGAATGGAACCTGGGCTACCGTGAACTTGACTCAACCGATCGTGGCACCCAAACCCGAGTATGGTGCATCTGGTGTTTGGAATGGATACAAAATTGGGTATGGCAATGTGATGCCTGGGAGTGTAACAACTCCTGGTTCTGTACCTCCGTATCCTGGAGCCTCAAACGTAACTCCTGTTCCCGAAACTGGAACTTCATCACCTCCAGTCGTAACCCAAAAACCCTGGTTCGTAGCCCTAGGTAATGCCATTCGTAATCAAGTGAATGTGACTCCTGGACCTGTGAGCAACACTCCTGGGTACGTCTCCGTAACTCCAGGACCCGAAAATGGCACTTCTGTGTCGGTTAGCTCAGTTCCGATTTCGGAACCGATTACCAATCCAGGACCCTCAAGTATAATTGCAGAATCGGTAGTTCCAGAATCGGTGAACGAAGCCCCAGAATCTGTGCCAGCAGCCCAAGAATCTATTGCTACTGTCATCACAGAATCCGCAAACCCGACACAAGAACCAGAAATTCTTACACCTGAGCGTTCACTAAACATTGTTGCAGAATTTGAAAAACAAACTCCTGTCATCTCAAACATTACCGGAGAAACTCAAAACTTAACCAAAATCGAAAATCTTTCCCCAACTTCCAATTCTCCAACTCACCAAACCCACTTATCCCAAGATTTTGAAGCCCTGCTCAACAGTTCCCAGCACTCTGATGTAACTCTACTGATGCGTGACCAAAATCGAACTCAATTTCACCTTCGAGCACATCGAGCCATTCTCAGTGCTCGATCGAGTGCTTTTGCTAGGATTTTCAAGAAAAAATCGAGTAGCCGAATTTTGCTTTCCGAAAGTCAGGACATTGAAGTGTGGAAGAGCATGTTTCAGTACATCTATTCAGGTAAAATGCCTAGCGCCGAGACTTTGGATCGTTTTGCATCGCAATTTTTGGAGGTTGCACACAAAGTACGTATCTTAATTCGTTAATCAGTTAGCAATTCAATTCCTATCCATTTAGTACAGAACTTCTTCAACTGAAATCCATTTCCGAGCAACACTTACTCACCCAAATCGCCACCCCAAACGTAGTAGACTTGCTCGTACTTGCAGACAGTGCCCAAGCACCCGAACTCCGTTCCAAATGTATCCGTTACATCACGGAACATGTCCCGGAAGTGATGATCTCAGAAAGTTGGACCAAAAACATGAAAAACACAATTGTCAACCAGAAATTGATGGTCGAGCTGTTTGAAATGTTGGCTGGTAAAGCTCGTGCACAGAATTAATTAAATTATTTATTAATTTGATTTATTTGTCAATCAAATTTAATAAATTTAAATAAATGAATAAATAAATTTAATTCAAACAATTATTTATTCGTAAATTGAATGAGCAATTTATTTCCAATAAATAAATAGATTATTGCCTCTTCCTCATACTAACCGCCATCTTAGTTTTTCTATTTTACTTTTATGCAAATGTTCGAGTAAAGAAACGAAAAAGAGCTTAACTAAATAATCAAGTGGACAACAGCAATAATGGAATTATGCAATACGACATGGAGAAATGTTGTTTTTGTACTAGTCGTGTTCTTGATTTGGATTTTACTTAATTGGATCTGAAGTGGTTTCTTTTTTGTTTCTTATTATTTACTACTTTTGCACATACGTTTATTTATTATTTTTAGGTTATTAAAGAAAAATAATAACGTTGATTTCTAGAATTAATCTTTTAGAATTTGAGAATTCGTAAAGAGAATTTATTTTATTGTTTAAAGATAATAAAATAATATATTAACAATAAATTGAATCAAATACAGTAGATAGATGTGCAAATTTCTATGCACAAAAATTTATTGTGAACAAAGTAAGAATATGTACGTACAAAGATTTTAAAATATAATAGAATTAGTAAATAACTTGAAAGTGGTTTGTATATTTTGTTTGTACTGTTATTCAATGAGCTGAATATAGAATGTTCTAGAAAAGTTGTGAATAATGTGAAAATGTAAGTGGTAACGATAATTACTTTCTAGAATTACAAATAACACGAAAGTAAGTTGTACATATTTGTTTGTACTTTAACTAAGCTATTATTGTGCAAAAATTTTTATGAGTAAACTAAAACAATTAAGACAATTCTCGAAAAGGTCTTAGAGAATTTACGGTTAATGTACAACATGTGTCACGTGATCTATGAATTGCTCATAACTTTATGATAATCAATCTAAAATCATCCCATCAATATCATCATCATCCATCTGAATCTCCTGACCCTCCTGACCCCCTCGACCCCTAAAATCATCCAAAAAGATGATTTCCTGATTGAAGACAATCTTTCTCAAATCAGGACAACTAGCAATCATAAAACTGCCTAAGAGAATCTGATAATCTTTCAATTTATCCTTCAATTCATCTTTTCGATAATCATTGAGTATGAAAACTTGTAAATTAGGAAAAACGGAATCCAAATTGAGATGAATGAGATCGAAGCCGAAATACTTCTCAGACACAGTAATCTGCAGCACTTTGACCTGAGGCAGGGTCTTTTGTTCGTAGGACTCGAGTGTTGGATTAAAGTAACGAAGTTTGAAATAATCCGGGAAATCCAAACTGAGATAGGTCAAGTGCTGTAACGAATGTAAAATATTGACCATTTCAAGAATACTTATCGTATAAATTTTGAATTTTAGGGTGCGCAGCTCTGTTAGAGCCTCGAAAAATTGGCACAAATCCCCAAAATCATAAACAGTTTGATTAAAGTTCACATAAGTAATCTTTGCAGAAAGTTCGGGAATCGATGGAAAGTATAGGGAATTTACTGCTTCCGGTAATGTTATTTCATTTCCGATATTAATAGACACTAGATTCTCATTATGCCGTGCGTAGCGCATGAGAGAGGATTCTAGAATTTTGGGACAGTCACGGGTTTTAAATGTAAATTCAGACAAGTGACTCAAAACTGGCAGATCTAGGTCGTTTTGTAAGTTCGAGATTGTCGTATCCTCATAAACGAACTTTCGGAGTCCGACCATCTGTGATGTTGCCCCAAGTATTGCAAAAACAGATCTCATTTTATGGTCCTGATAAGAACGGCACCCTCCATCTGTGCATCGGACATAGCCCAACCAGATGGTCAGTTGGGTCAACTTAGGGGCCCAGTGGGTCAGCAGTTCCACAACAAAGTCACTAGCACGCAAATCAACACGATCTAGGACAAATTCTAGATTGTGAATCTCACGGAAATTCTCAACTAACCATTCGACAATTTTATCATCCATCTCAAGGAATCTTACGCGATTGAAGCCATTGTATTCCAGATCGTCTGGTATGAAAACGCCGACCTCGGATTCAGATCCATCTGCATTGTTGCGAATTAGTTCAATCCGTGGAAGAGAGTTGACCGGTTCTGGTCCAAAGTACTTCTGGAAACCAGCACCAACATGAATGGACAGGGTACGACGGCACATCATGGTCCAGCGATCAACATCACCAAAGTTCGAGGCAACTTCTTTGAGCCTAACTTGATCGAAGATTGAGATGCGTTGAGAGATGTTTTGCTTTATGACCACTGGTAGGTTGTTGAGGGCATTTGGCGGTGATGGTGGTACAGGGTCAGAATCACCCATTTCAGGGTTATCCATAAATGCAGTGAAAGTTGCGTGAAAAAGTAAATGCGAAACGTAAAAACAAAGACACGCAAATAAGAAAACAACGAATTACACGAAGCGCGTCCGAAACCACAAATGAACCCCGCGACACTCAACACCCGAAAACAGAAGAGAGAAGATGCATTTTCCTCAGCAGCTGAGCAAGCGCATTTGTTTGCGCATTTGAATGCACTGAGAAAGGAAGACAGACAGACGGACTTTTCGCTACTAAAAATTTATGAGGCGTAAAGTTGGCATGTAGCGCGATGTTATGGGTACAGTAGCAAAACTATAGTATAGGCACTAATATATGAATATACATAAATATACATACAAATATATTAAAGTCATAAAAAAAAGTTTGTGAACTCAAAGTAGTGAAACAAGTGATGAATGATTGAGGGAAACTTTTTGAAACACAACACAAATCTCAATAATAATTGAAATTCAAGTCCATCTGTCAATTCACAGATTGAACAGAACATAGCACACAGAACACACAGGATGCCATTAATTGAAGAACAAATAATTTGTTTTCGATAAAAAAGAAAAAATACGAAACATAAATGTGATTTGATTTGGTTTGGTTATTTTACATTACGGTACGCAGAAAAATGAACATTAGTACTGATTCCCGGGCGTTTCCCTCCATTCGTTTATATACTCTCGATCTATCCATGGATCATTCCTGCAGGAATTCTCTCTCCTGTTCTGTGCTTTCCACCCTTAGCCAGAAAAGTTTGGTTACTGTAACGTATTCCAGCATTTTATGGGGAAATATATTCTAAATAGAATAAAATGCAAAATAAAAATAAAATTTTGTAAATGGAAATTGTAGGAAAACATGAGACTATAGGAGAAAAAAGGAGGAAAGTTTGTGAATTAATTAAAAATCGAAATATAGTCTGGCGCAATCACTTCCTTCACTCACGTAATCTACGCGTAAGTGCACACTAAACGAACTAAGATTTGCATTCGTGATCGAGAATGCTAATGGACTGATAGTCTTTTAGGGTTTTCGGTTAATTTAAAAATCCAGAGTGGCTTTGTCTTTAAATATTTTTAAATTAATCAAAATATAAATGAAAATAAAAAAATGAAAATATAAATTGATATTTTTAAAATCATATTTTTTTAAATCATAAATCATTCAATAAAATTATATTTTCTCGTACAGATATTGCATGAGAGCATAATTTGTTTGATAAAAAATGAGATTAACAAAATCTTATGTTCAATTTATTTGGAATTATGTAGTTTGGTGGGTAATTCAATTTACTCGTTATTCCCTGAGGGTACGGAAATACTTGTCCTGTTAAGGTTTCTTTATATAAATTTCGTTATTTTTATTTTATATTTCAAAAGCTCCACAATGCGGATAAAATATTATGAAAAGCAGAAAAATCTATAACTCCAATGAGAAAACAAACAAATTGCACAAACATCTGTAATATGGTTTCTTCAAATAAATCAAATCAAATAAATACGAAAATAGCAACGAATAGACTAAAATTTACTCTTTGTCAAATAAATTTAATGTTCAATTTAAAATTGAAGTTTATTGTTTGCTTTTCGTCCTTTCTTTTTGAATTTATTTGCTCAATCTCACAGCAAATAAAAATATTACAATTTAATTGGAAACTAATAATAAACTAGTTAACTGCACAGCGTTATTGCTTGAACAAATAATTAATTATTTAAAGTGAATTAATTTTTAATTAATTGGCAAGAGTTTCTAAAAATAACATCCAGTTTGTTAATTATTAATTAACTGCAGTTTATTTTAATTAATTAAATTGTTAATTAATTAATGTATAAATTTTTCTGAGTCGTGCACAATATTTCTCAAATTGTTCAACAAAATTGCGATTTAAATCCTAAACTATTCTGCAGCATTGTTTCAACCACAAAATCTCCAAATTGGAAAAATGCAATTCGAAGCTAAGTTAAGCAAAATTATTACATTTAAGCTGAGAACACTCACAAAATTAATGACTAAAACTTGTTTACGTTATATTAGAAGTTAACGGAAATTTTAATTGTTTTAATGTTCTGAAGTGGAGAATTTAAATTTGAGAGCAAGATAATTGGGTTTTTTGAGACAACAATTTGGAAAGTTCGGTAGTATAGATTTATACTAGAACCATTACTAATTGTCTTATACCTGACATCTGATCCCATACCGTAGTAAGTACAATCAGAAGCTCATATAACTTACACGTACATGACAGTTTAGGTAACACAAATGTAACTGTAATACATGACATGTCACAAAACTGATGCCGTTCAACTTGTACAATGTATAACATCCTTTGTAGTCAAACAAATCATTGGTTCATGTCATGATCAACTTTAATTGTCACGTGTGAAACACATGCAACACACATTGCTGCACATGAGCAATTAAATTGTGAATTGCATTACAAACTTAAAATAAATCCTCTGATAAGTGATGGGTGCAAGAAACCATAAAACAACAATTGATGCTTTCAATTAGACACATTACACCAACATATTTGTACATTTACTGTTGTTTGAATGCATTTATTGTAGATTTATTGCGTGTGACAAGAATCTTTGTATGTGGCTAATGAAGTACACGTACAATATGTACCTGAATGTATTGAGCAAATAAAAAAGAGAGGTAAATGTAAAGAGAAGCAAGGTCAACTATTTTAGATTGTTGGATTAGATCATCAAAGTCTAGAGTCTAGACTTACAGCTAGATTTTACAGATAAGCCATCAGTCAAAAAAGAAATAAATACGATGACAATTCTTTTCTAAATGTATATGAAACTATTTTTTTTGTGAACAAATATTCCCACCGCAAAAAGTTATGTACGACCGAACTCTGTTTCTCCTGTTGACAATCACTGCTACTACGACATTTCTCACTATTGGTTTGATGCTTTATGATAGTAACAGTAATGTTGTGCATCATCCCAATCAGAGGTTCTTCTTTCCTGTTGAGTCAAATGAATCGATTTTGGAGCAAATTTTATATATTGAATCCGAAAATGAAGTGGATGATCAAACTTTTATGAATATCGATAAAACCAACTGTTCAACAAACTCTTCTTCAAATTTGCTCATAATCTGTTTCTGTGCAGTCGAGCATTTCGACCATCGACTAGCAGTCCGTGATACCTGGGGTCGTGTTGCTCGTGCCCATGGAATTGAACTCTACTTCATCATGGGACTTCCAGTGAATAACTCGATTGCTCAATCGAAACTCTACGATGAAGATCTGCGTTATAGTGATGTTTTGCAAACGGACTTTTACGACACATATCATAATTTGACCTTGAAAACGTTGGCTATGATGCGTTGGATTTCGCAACGAAAATGTAGTGTCCCAAAATTTGTGTTGAAAGTTGACGATGACATGTTGGTGAATGTTGACGAGTTGCACAAGTTTACACAGAAAGTGACACAACAACGGTCATTCATCGGTAAAGTTGCACAGAATTGGCTTCCGGCACGGAATCACTCCTCAAAGTATTACATATCCGAACAAATGTATAACGGAACAGTCTATCCTCACTTTGTCACCGGACAGGCCTATCTCTTTACTTCGGACATTGCAAAGTCACTCTACATTGAATCACAATTCGATGCGCCAAACATTCCCTACCTAGAAGATGTCTACGTGAGTGGCATTCTAGCGGAACGACTCAACATTACACGGATTCATCATAAAAGTTTTGTCAACATTAAATCATGGGTAACAAACAAAAATTTTGCTAAACTTTGGACCGTTCACGGGTTTAAGCCCAAAGAACTGAGGCAGAGATGGGAGATTGTAAACAAAATTGAAGTACCGAAAGTAAAACCAAATTCAAAGCCGAAACCAAAGCCGAAACCAAAATCGAAACCAAAAATCACAAAAGCAAACGCAAAAACCACGATGAGACCCACGACGAAAGCCACGGCGAAACCTAAAATAAAGAAGCCAATCAAATCGGACCTACAGATACAATACAGCTCTACAGACTCAATATTGAATATTTGGAAATAAATTATAAAAATAAAAATTCTTTAACTAAAAAATTTAGTAAAAGCAACCTGTACCGGGAAATTCATTGTTTGTTTTTTAAATCTAGAATTAAGTCGTAAATTGATAAATCATTTTCATTTGTACTTATTCGAATTATGCGCAATAATTTACCACTCTGGGTCTCTGCATGGGGCCATATTACTTTACGCTCCAGTAAGGTCAAAAGTCATTTTTTGCCTTTGTAATAATAAACAACGACCACAACCTGCAAATGTTTATTGTTATGTTTACATCAACTAATTGAATGAAAAGTAAACATCACTATTGTGCGCATTAGACAATTCTACGAATTACGCCACTTAAACAGGTTTTGTAGAATTCCGGAGAAGTGTTGTCGCAATGGCCATTTAGAGTGTCCTGCTTTTGAGCAACAGCGAAATTCATGCACTATAGCACCATGTTTGCACATTTGGTTCATTTTTGGGAATGCGCAATAAATCCAAACACATGCGCAGTATATATTTTGCTTCTGCTCTAGTTCGCGAGAGAAAGAGGGTTGCAAGCTAACAGGCTCCTCATTTTGGCGTAGGCAGAGGTTCGGTTTGGTCGTTTACTAAGAATTGGTGAGTTTAGTTTAAACTTGAAGTTTTTTTTCTGAAAAAATCAGAGTTGATGCTCAATTCTCGTTTGTTTTCATTTTCGCATCTTTTTCTTCGTTTAATCTGTTTTTCATCTTATCTATCCTCAGAATCTTTTACGTGTTATCTTCTTTTCAACTTTTTTTACACCTCAGTTTTGTTTATTTGTATTCGCAAATCTCATAATTCGAGTAAGTCTCAATTTGTCTTTATATTTTCTGCATCGCTAAGTTAAAATAATATTCTTTTAGGTTCGCTTTGTTCATACCAACATTGTTGAGCAGAGTATTCAAATTTCTGATTTCATACAGTCGTGGCGCCATCTGGTAGTAGCGCAAGCACATTCATTTGTCGGACAAACTCATTCGTTTCAATTCAATTTTATTCTCTTTTATCAAATTGCTTGTCCTAATTCTTCAATGCAAAATGTCTAATGAAAATACAGATGAAATACCAATAGTGAAACAATTATACGATTTTTACACAAAAATGAATTGTCAAGTTACTTCAATCATAATCAATCAACTTGATCCAGACAAAAGTGGAAAAATTTCATCTACAGTGATTCAATTTCCTGGTTACGACAATCCTGGAGAACCAGTTTTGGTCGAAAGCACTCCTTCCGCTCCAATCGAGATAATATCAAATGAACCAGAAAAAGAATCCTCCAAACGTCCAACAGGACCAAAACGTTCTCAAACAGAATCGTGTAACTGCTCATTAAGACCGAAGAGAGCTCGCAAAACTAAGGAAATCTTACCACTCGAAGGTAAACTCGCTACTTCAGATCCAATTGAAACACCAGAAACTCCAGACCCAATTGTTCCAATTTTAAGCGATCAACCAGAGCCCGTTCCATCCACAAATGACGTTCCAAATGAAACATCAACCTCGTGCAAGGTATATCCTACTATATATTTTGTACAATCTAATCTTTTATTTCCATAACAGGAAGAAAGGGGCAAATTGACCTTGCAACCACTTTCACCTACTGACACACTCTACAAAGCACTATCAGTTGCACTTGGAGAGGTATGGGAATTTGGTTGATTGTTTTTAATTTTTTAAATATTTCCCTAGAAAATTATTGTAACTATTGAACAAAGACCAAAAGCTGATCCATTCTGTTGGCAGTGTCATAAGAGAATCAAAGTCCAAAACGATCAAGTTCAAGGTCTCGGATGCGAGTTTTGTCAAATTTCATTTTGTCAACTTTGTTTAACTGCAAACAAAAAACCAAGGCCTCGATTGACAATGAAAGACAAAAAGACAAACGAAAACTCAAAGCCAAAAGCGCCAATTCGAGCAAAATTTCCCCGAGAGTTGCGCAAAATGGAACCCGATTGTGAGCGATTAATCTCGCAGGAATGGCGAATTCTGTTGGCCAATAAGAAAGTTTGCTTCAATTGTGTGGACCGGGTGGAAGAAGCGGTGTTCAATCGCACTTTGGGCTTTATGACATCTGACTATGAGCGGAGAGTGAACAATCTAGTGTTCTGTGATGTGGTTGGAGTGTTGATGGGAAAAGCTGAAAGAGAAAATAAGGATGAAATTGTTTGCTACAATTCACTAATCAAAGTTTCACAGAATGACCATCCAAATGATGTTGTTTGCCCAATGACCTTGAAAATGATTGAAGACAAAGCCAACAACTCCGAGTATCGTTCAACCAAGGATTTTGTGTTTGACATCAATCTCGTATGTATCAGTTCTTTATACAAATTTCAATTCATTTAATCTTATCATTTCACAATAGATTCTACACAATCTCAGAATTGAGAATGGCGTCTCCATAATTGGAAAAAAGATAATCTTGGAAATTCATGATTGGCTGAGGCGAGAGTTGCAATACGTGGACATGTGTGCCACCTGTTATCGCAATTTCTATGTCACCCCTGACAACTTGACAAATGACAATGGTTTTGAGGTGCCGTGTAGTAATCCGCACTCGATTGTGTGGGCCAAGTATCTCGGCATGTTTTGGTTTCCGGCAAAGGTTTTCGAATGCCGACCGCAGAGCAGTTTGGTGGTGAAGAAGAAAGTGGTCAATGTACTGTTTTTTGGTCAAAGCCATATTTTCTATGAGTAAGTGAATTGTTCTAAGCAATTTGATCTAAATCCTAAGATTTTTAACTAATATTTTCTCTTTTCAGTGAGTTGCCAAAAATGAAAATCACAGACCTGTTCCTGTACTCCAACAAAATACCCCCACAAGTACACAAACTGACTGATAGACTCCAGAAAAAATTTGAAAATGCTCAAAAACTGGTCAAAGAATTTCTTCGACTGTTGAACATTTTCTACGACAACCAGTACGTAGTACCAGAGGAGCCAAAACATTTGACTGATGCCAACTTGTACATTCCCGACATTGGACAGTATCATGAGGAGCGAGTTCGTAAGGAAGGCTTTTTTATTCATAAACCTGAAGATTCTGAGTGATTGATGAAATAGTCATTCTAGCTCATTTTTTGTTAATTTGGAGATAACTTTTCTTATCTTTTTCTGACTTTCTTCTTCCAATACATTACAATATTTACATGTCCATATTCATTAAATTTTATTAGAGGAAAGTATATAAACAAAAAATAAATACATTAATGTTTTTTGAATTACAAGGTATGACTCAATAAACTGTTTTATGAATTTAACTGAGCTTGTGATTATTATAACATGGAAAAGGTTTTAAACAATTGAATGGCTGAATAAATTAATTTGACTATAAAATTTTTTAGAAATCAGTTGTACTTTGGATTGCAAATTTTGAAATCGGAAGAAGTGGGGGAAACATGCTGCATTGAAAACGACCGAATACTTTAAGGTGCGGAAGCTGCTTTCATCATTTTGATGATAATCGGGATCACAGTCTTGTACTGATGATTTTTCAGTGCTGACACATCACTCGAGTCCTGGATGGCTTTGAGATCGGCCCAAGTGGCGGCATCGTATTTGGAGTTACACGTGTCTAAGGTGAGGTATTCGTTGCACATCAATTGGTGGTTCTCTTCGGCCTAGAGTAGAAAAATCTTAGAATTCTTGTAAATTGAACCATTGTGACCAAACTCACCACTTCCTGAATCATTTCATCGAAATAATCGCCCGACTCACCACTGCACAGAGCCTTAATCTGACTGACCACACAGTCCCTGAGTCCATTGGCAGTGCAGCACGCCCCACCCATGACCAGCTCCTTGGGCAAGTTGGACACCTTCTCCATCATGACCATGTGCTTGTCGGCACACAGTCGAATAGCATCAGCCTTGGCCCCATCAGTGAAACACTGAACATGCTTCAAGAATTCATCACGATGGGCAGGTGAGTCACATCGAGTGTTGAAGTGATTCTCCCAATCATTCAAAACTTTGGTCACAATCGGCTTCATTGGGCCTTGCATGCACTCCACTGCATCGTCCTTCAAACATTTTATGCCCTTTTTGGCTTTTCTGAATTAAAAAAAACGTCAGAAATTTGCGAAAAATTGACAAATCATTTTGTAAAACACTTACCCGCACATATCCAACACTTCAGCATCATTGCTTGGGACTTTGATATTCCGGTTACCGAGAAAACTCATCTCGTAGGCACAGTTGTCGAGCTCTTCCACTGACTTGCATGCCAAGATGACACTTGGAAGGGCAATTGCCAGAAAAACTAATACGAATTTCATTTTGATTTTGAATTGAAGTCAAAAAGTTTTCAAAGTTGTCTAAATTCTTGATGTTTTGATGCTTTCCTGTAAAATGATCTTAAAAAGATTTTACGACGATTTTATACCTAAACTTTGTTCACTTATTCGTGTAATATGCATTTCTAACATGCGACCGGTAACATTCCAGCAACAAATGCGCGTGACTAACCAACTGTGACTTTACCTCCTTTTGAAAATCAATTAAAATTAAATAACACTAAATTAAACTACCTCACTGATTAAATTGTCAATCCACGAGGCGACAATAAAATTGCGCAACGAGCAAAAATATATTACTTTAACAAAACATTCCATTGTTTTATCCTTTCTTGTCGTGACAGGTGTTCATTTAAAGGGCTTTGTAATTAATTAATTGACTAAATGGTTTAATTAATGAAGATGTATTATAAAGAAAAAGATTTTGTTTTGTCACCAAACGAGTAAACAACTCAATTAACTGATTTGCTAATAAGCAATTAAAGAGTTAATTTATTTCGAAACTTTGGTTTTTGAATTTGACAAATAAAACGCTTGGTCAAGAAGAAGAAAACAACTTTATTAAAAAATAGAGCGGTGCTGCCCACCTAAGATGGGTTGCCATGAGACACAGCATACTAATCAATCCATAAGGACAATTGCACACAAAATACAAACAAATGGGTTACAGAATAAAGATTATGCAAAATATAATAGATTTAAAGCTATGAGAACATTATGGTATAAACAAGTAGTGTTTGATCACATATAAAAGGCTATTCTTGTGAGTAAATGTGACTACGCAAAATTTGAATAGAGTCTGCCAAGACCATTTCTGCAAGATCAGGCAAACGTTTCTTGTCGAGCTTGAATCGGTTGAAGAACTCAACCATTTCCTTGCTCACGGCACCTCTGGCTCCAAACCAGAGTCCAATGACTTCATATTCACGTACTCCGTAGTGATGATAACGGAGCTTCAAAGATGGAACACAGCTTTCATAGATTTTCTTCTTCTCCGCATCAGCCAGTGCACCAACGTCCTCGTTGGTCTCGAATCGAATGGTGGGGTCAATGATGTAGGCTTTGTTGGTGTTCTTCTCGAAGGCAACTATGTCAGCATATCGTCTCGATAAATCACCATCAATACAGAACACCTCATCCACACAGGTGAATCCTTTCTCGGTCAACATGTCGGCGATTGCATGCTTGAGGGCGTGATGCCGTGCGGTTCGTCTCTTGCTGTTCCATTCACAACTTCCCAGTACATGGGGTAGGGTTTCGTTCACTTTGCCGCATCTGCGACAAAGGCTATTTTGTGAGCTGTAACTGCGAGAGCCAATGACGGCCTTCAGGTTGGCGTAGCCGACGTTGAGCTTGATTGCTTCAGTCCATTCTGACTCTGAAAGACTTTTCTTGTTAACCATAAATTGGTTAGCTTTAGGAAAGACTTCAAAGTGCTTGACACCTATCCCGTGGCTGTCTTTCTTCTTCCATTCATCAGACTCCCTTAACCGTAGATTAATTCGCATAATCCGAGATGTTTCGCCTTCAACATTGAGCTCAGTTTTGCATTTCTCCATCTCGGCCTTGCAATCGTACACCTTTTGGAAAAGAGCATCATCAACGGTGGACAAACGTTTTGAGATGGAGTAGTGTTGCAGGTGCACTTCCCATTCAGTCTTCACAAGACCAAGGCCGCGGAATTTTCTTGGGGCGTAGAACATTGGCGTTGTTGCGTTCCTTTTCAAGCCAATGATTCCGACGACAGTCCCCCTGATGGTTGTGTCTAGATCTTTCAGGAACTTTTTGGGAACTTTGGTCAACGGTGCAGTCTGGAGAGGATAGCACATCATTGGGAGGATGTACTGATTGATGATGTTGAGCTTCTGGTCTTTGTTGAGTAGCGCTGAGTTCTTCAATTTGGTGAGCTTCTTTGTCATTTCGAAGAGAATCTGCACACTGTCGAAGATAAGTTCACTGTTGAAGTTGCAACCGAGATGCTTGATGGTTGTTCCTTCGTCGATGCACTTGATTTGTGTTCCATCGGTAAGTGTCAGCTGGCACGGGACGAGTTTGCCTTTCTTTATGTGAATAGCGGCACTCTTGAGAGGATTAACTCGAAGACCGATCATATCGAAGTGGCTTCTAGCTGCTTCTACAATCCTCGATGCGCCATTCACCGAACTGGAGAAGATTGCATTGTCGTCGGCAAAACCAGCCATGACAAGTGAGTCGTGTTCACTGTCCAATTTGAAGCCATGTGCATTCGCAAAGTCGGATTCGCAGACATCCTGGTAGACAAACGTGGAGGCGATGTTGTAGAGCAATGGTGAGAGAGGACCCCCTTGCGGAACTGATTTCGCAATTTTGATTGGGTTCGACCGGTGCTTCATAGTTTGGATACGGACCGTGTTGCTGCCCAGTAAAGACATGACAAGCCGCTGAAGGTTTGGTGATACCCCGATAGATGAGAGAGTTTTCTTGAGGTGATTGTGGCCAATCTGATCAAATGCCTTTGATAGATCCAAGAATACAACAACGGCATTAGATTGTTCTAGCTTGGCCTTGCAGAGAGCCTTCTCTATGAGGTAGGTGTTCATGTGACAACCAGGTTTGTCAGTGAATCCGCGTTGATTTTCATTGATGTTCACCTGTTCGCGTAATTTTTGTTACCGTAATTCTCTTTCGATTAATTAACTCATCAACTGGTTGATTGATTTGTTGTAATTTTATTGAAGATTTTTAATGGTTTGGGTACTCGAGTAGAGGAATTTTAATTTATGGGCTTATAAAATCATAAAAATATATTTCAATTGAATTATAAAATGATTGCTTAAATTTTTGGCCTTGTAAGCGCAAATAGAAATACAAAATGACTGTGATTAATTAACAATCAATCTTAACTTATTGAAAATTTGAGAATTAAATCAAACAAAATGAAAAGCAAACTACGCAGTTGTTGTTCAATGCAAAATCAAAGTTGTTTTTTGGTTCAACTATTAGTTTTGATTGTCATACTTTGAAACAGTTCAACCAATAAATCAGCTCGATTTGCCAATGTCTTCCAACCTTCATCCGCAATAACTTTGCTCGCATTGTCCACAATGAAATCGATGGCTCTGTTCTTGAGCAATTCTGCATGATGCATGTCTGCTACAAGAAGAGTGTTGGCTGCGTTTTCAACATCGATTTTAGTGACAAGATATTTCTCACAAACTGTTTCCAAGTGATCCAACTGGTACTTGTCGGCAGCAACAAACAGTTCACTAGCGTACTTATCCAAATCTGGGATTTGTCCAGTGTAAATGTAGATAAGCATCTGTTCACACACCTCAGACGAGATGTCGATTATCTCTACACGGTTTTGACGTTTTTCTTCAAAGTCGTTCTCAAACATGGCTTCAAAAACTTTGGATCTGGAAGAGAGAATAGCCTTGTGCGCCAGTAGCCTTTTGTCACCAATTTTCACAAACAAAGACACGTCACTGAATTTGCCGCTCTCAAGAAGTGATTGATAATCTTTTAATACTGGATTTGGTTCATTTCTAATTGAAAAAATTTTTGTATGAAGGATCAATTTCTTCAATCTAAAAGAGTGAAATAATTTAGCCATTAAAAGGATTTAAAATTCAACCAAAATTACCTCACAGTAAATTGAGAGCTTTCCATTCGCTAAATATCCATTTTCAGGATTAACCAAATAATCGTATTTGATGTGAAATAGTCCACAATATTGACCTTTACTTAAAGTTTCCTTTTTCTCTATCAAAAATGTATAAAATGATTAATTTAAAAACACAAATATTTTACTTACGTTGTTGTTCACATTTATCGCCATTTGCATTCAGAATCGATATTTGATGTCGTACTGAAACTTGTTCTTTACTGCACATACTAAGAAACAAATATATTGTGGTGTATTTTTGACGTGTTACATTGTTTGTACTTTGAGGATCGCAATATAGAACAAATCCAGTATGTCCGTTGTTTGACAAGAATATTACTTTATTCTGACAACTTGTTTCATTGCAAAAATTTTCAATTTCTAAGGTTCCTTGAGCTATTTCATTCATAGTTGGTGATGAATTCAATTTGGAGACAGTTTGTGTGTTTGAAGTAGGAGTAGTAACAAATGTAAAAGTAGGTAATGATGATGACGATGGAGAAAAAGAGAAAGACATGATTTTGTAAGTCTATGAATTAGCTCTAAAAGCTTAAACGATTGCGTGAACTGATTTGCAGAACTGGATTGGGTGGTTAAGCATACGAACTTGATTCTACCAAGCATGAGAGTAAACAAGGAACAGGAAATTGATTAATGTGCACAATCATCAAGATAACAGCTGTTACAGGAAATTGCTTAATGAACACATTGTGTACTACACAATCATCAAGATATCTGCAGATCAATACAAATGACTTGACAAATTGAGAGCAAGAGTTCACTTTCTACACAACGTAAACAGGATACATCATCAAGCGATGAAATAATCATGAAAGCTCTATCATATAAGTTATCACATGTACAACTACTTTCACATTGAGATTGCGATAACAAACGCAAACGATTCATGTGTTTGTAGTTTATGAAACCACACAAGCGCTTAAGCAGCATGACAAACAAAACAATTCATAAAAATTATTTATTCAAAATTCGTTTCGAGAACAATTTTCAGAGAATAGATAGTATCTCCTAATTTACTATGGTGAGAACCTCTTCGAGGTTCCTAAGATTCGATCATGTCTTTCATTCGGGCAAACTCGATCAGTGCCAGAAAGCAGAAAATGTACTGATCGACGGTGTAAACGCTGAACGCACGTTGAGAACGAATCTTCTCGACTGTGCCTTTGATGTCCACCAGACCTGATGCCTCTAGACGTTGGATGGTGATGTCGATGGCGATGAACGTTCCTACAAAGAAGAGTTTGAAAATGTTAAATTTAAAGCAAAATGCTAGCCAACTTACCAGTTCGACCAACACCAGCACTACAGTGCACCACAATCGGCGGTCCCAAAGGATGGCCACTCCAGTTGATCATCTCCAAGCCCTGCTTCTGATAGTCACGGACTTTGTTACGAAATTCGAGGAAGGTTTTTGCCGAATTGGGAACACCAAAATCAGGCCAACTAGTGAACTGCATGTGCACCACAGTCCTCTGCTCGTTAGTGTCCGTGTTGGTCAGTTTGAGACAAGTGTTCACCCAATTGGGCTCACTCTCCATGCCGTCATTGGTGATGCGATACTTTCCAATCTGATAGTAGGTCTTCTCCTGCCTGGGCCAGTACTGGTCACACTTGGTAGTGCCACACTCAATCAGCTTGGTGGTCATCACAATCAGGTAACATTTGTTCGACCAAACAATACGCCAAAAGTCGATTAAAGTCGAAGTTAGTGGACCTAAGTGGAGGTAGGGGTTGAATTGGTTAATATTTACATCAACATCAAACAGCAAAATCGAAATCGAAATGCAAGAAAATACGCTAAAAAGTTGAATTTGTGCAATGTCACACATAAGTCGAATTCGAAATTATTAATTAACGTTTTCATAGACGAGAGTTTAAGAATTGAGCCTCAATTTAAGGTCTTTAACATTAGGAATAGCATAGAAAACGCACGCACTATACCACAAAACACCTGCTAATTTCATTGACAAATTGATCTCGTAATCCCACTACAGTCCTGTCAACGCACGCACTTTCCCACCAAACACCTGCTAATTTCATTGACAAATTGATCTCGTAATCCCACTACAGTCCTGTCAACGCACACACTTTCCCACCAAACACCTGCTAATTTCATTGACAAATTGATCTCGTAATCCCACTACAGTCCTGTCAACGCACGCACTTTCCCACCAAACACCTGCTAATTTCATTGACAAATTGATCTCGTAATCCCACTACAGTCCTGTCAACGCACACACTTTCCCACCAAACACCTGCTAATTTCATTGACAAATTGATCTAGTAATCCCACTACAGTCCTGTCAACGCACGCACTTTCCCACCAAACACCTGCTAATTTCATTGACAAATTGATCTAGTAATCCCACTACAGTCCTGTCAACGCACGCACTTTCCCACCAAACACCTGCTAATTTCATTGACAAATTGATCTCGTAATCCCACTACAGTCCTGTCAACGCACGCACTTTCCCACCAAACACCTGCTAATTTCATTGACAAATTGATCTCGTAATCCCACTACAGTCCTGTCAACGCACGCACTTTCCCACCAAACACCTGCTAATTTCATTGACAAATTGATCTCGTAATCCCACTACAATCCTGTCAACGCACGCACTTTCCCACCAAACACCTGCTAATTTCATTGACAAATTGATCTAGTAATCCCACTACAGTCCTGTCAACGCACGCACTTTCCCACCAAACACCTGCTAATTTCATTGACAAATTGATCTAGTAATCCCACTACAGTCCTGTCAACGCACGCACTTTCCCACCAAACACCTGCTAATTTCATTGACAAATTGATCTAATAATCCCACTACAGTCCTGTCAACGCACGCACTTTCCCACCAAACACCTGCTAATTTCATTGACAAATTGATCTCGTAATCCCACTACAATCCTGTCAACGCACGCACTTTCCCACCAAACACCTGCTAATTTCATTGACAAATTGATCTAGTAATCCCACTACAGTCCTGTCAACGCACGCACTTTCCCACCAAACACCTGCTAATTTCATTGACAAATTGATCTAGTAATCCCACTACAGTCCTGTCAACGCACGCACTTTCCCACCAAACACCTGCTAATTTCATTGACAAATTGATCTCGTAATCCCACTACAATCCTGTCAACGCACGCACTTTCCCACCAAACACCTGCTAATTTCATTGACAAATTGATCTAGTAATCCCACTACAGTCCTGTCAACGCACGCACTTTCCCACCAAACACCTGCTAATTTCATTGACAAATTGATCTCGTAATCCCACTACAGTCCTGTCAACGCACGCACTTTCCCACCAAACACCTGCTAATTTCATTGACAAATTGATCTCGTAATCCCACTACAGTCCTGTCAACGCACGCACTTTCCCACCAAACACCTGCTAATTTCATTGACAAATTGATCTCGTAATCCCACTACAGTCCTGTCAACGCACGCACTTTCCCACCAAACACCTGCTAATTTCATTGACAAATTGATCTAGTAATCCCACTACAGTCCTGTCAACGCACGCACTTTCCCACCAAACACCTGCTAATTTCATTGACAAATTGATCTCGTAATCCCACTACAGTCCTGTCAACGCACGCACTTTCCCACCAAACACCTGCTAATTTCATTGACAAATTGATCTAGTAATCCCACTACAGTCCTGTCAACGCACGCACTTTCCCACCAAACACCTGCTAATTTCATTGACAAATTGATCTCGTAATCCCACTACAATCCTGTCAACGCACGCACTTTCCCACCAAACACCTGCTAATTTCATTGACAAATTGATCTAGTAATCCCACTACAGTCCTGTCAACGCACGCACTTTCCCACCAAACACCTGCTAATTTCATTGACAAATTGATCTAGTAATCCCACTACAGTCCTGTCAACGCACGCACTTTCCCACCAAACACCTGCTAATTTCATTGACAAATTGATCTCGTAATCCCACTACAGTCCTGTCAACGCACGCACTTTCCCACCAAACACCTGCTAATTTCATTGACAAATTGATCTCGTAATCCCACTACAGTCCTGTCAACGCACGCACTTTCCCACCAAACACCTGCTAATTTCATTGACAAATTGATCTCGTAATCCCACTACAGTCCTGTCAACGCACGCACTTTCCCACCAAACACCTGCTAATTTCATTGACAAATTGATCTCGTAATCCCACTACAGTCCTGTCAACGCACGCACTTTCCCACCAAACACCTGCTAATTTCATTGACAAATTGATCTCGTAATCCCACTACAATCCTGTCAACGCACGCACTTTCCCACCAAACACCTGCTAATTTCATTGACAAATTGATCTCGTAATCCCACTACAATCCTGTCAACGCACGCACTTTCCCACCAAACACCTGCTAATTTCATTGACAAATTGATCTAGTAATCCCACTACAGTCCTGTCAACGCACGCACTTTCCCACCAAACACCTGCTAATTTCATTGACAAATTGATCTCGTAATCCCACTACAGTCCTGTCAACGCACGCACTTTCCCACCAAACACCTGCTAATTTCATTGACAAATTGATCTCGTAATCCCACTACAGTCCTGTCAACGCACGCACTTTCCCACCAAACACCTGCTAATTTCATTGACAAATTGATCTCGTAATCCCACTACAGTCCTGTAAACGCACGCACTTTCCCACCAAACACATGCTAATTTCATTGACAAATTGATCTAGTAATCCCACTACAGTCCTGTAAACGCAACCACTTTCCCACCAAACACATGCTAATTTCATTGACAAATTGATCTAGTAATCCCACTACAGTCCTGTAAATGTGTATATTTGAAAATAAAAAATCGACTTGAATAACTAGGATGACAGCCAATTTCAATAGAAAATTAATTGTCGTTTTCAGGTGAAAAGGGTGGACTTTGTCGTGCAAAACTGGGTATAATTGCAAATGTCCTTCTTTGTTTTTGAAATTAATTTTCAAAATCTCTCAATTTTCTTCTGTTTTCCCTGGTTTCACCATTTTATTTTTGTATCAATTTCTCGCCCTAAACCTTCAAAAACGAAATAAAAATAGTAAAACAAAAATTTGATCATCTTGTTGTTTATTTTTGGGTGTTCGTATCTCCACTAGTTTAAAAAAAATACAACATGCGCATGCTTAAATAAAGTCTATACAAAAATTTTGTTACATAGTAACTTTATTGAATATGGAATATACAAGACTAAACATAAAGATAAAACAAATCAAAAATATTAAAGGATTCTTAAAGGACATAATAAAATAGTGGAAATCATCAATTCATGAATTTGCGTAAATCAGCACTGTTGTAAAGATCAATGCTCGATCTTGTACTTCAAGAGGGTATTCGAGTTTGACTGGCCCGAATTTGACAACATTTTGGTTTGAACCGAATTTTGAAGTTCCGTGAAGAACCTGGTTCTTTCAGCTGGAGAATCTTGTTGAAGCTTGAATTGCTTAAACAAGCCCGAACGTCTAACAACTTTAATCGTGCCATCTTGCTTCAGTGAAATGGTAGCTAGTATGCTCCAGGACCAATTTTGAGTCACTTCGTTGTTGCTGTCCACAAACTGGAAGCCATGCTCAAGAGACATTTTCACTGCCTGATTGAGGGGACACATGAAGTCGTGAATTTGAAAAATTGGTTGAGTCATTATGGTGGAAATGAGGTGTGCAAAGTGGTTGAGTAACGATTGAAATCAGTTGAGTCGCACGAGATCACACAAGTGAATGTACCGGATTGGTCCCAACTAGTTATGAATTAACAGGCAAATCTGTGGAACAATGGGGCAATTGGGCTAATTCTATCGGATCGCTTTGACCTCAACAATTGAACATACATCTATGCATTCCTTAACTGTGATGTTGGAGGGAGAACTGGAACTAAATTCTTCATACCTTCTATGGAAAATGCAACAATTGACAGCACTTATCACCCAATTTGTCTTACAATCTAATCATTTCTATACTAAATCAGAACAACAATACCCCCATTTTCACTTAAAATAAGTGCCAATCGTTTCGGCGTGAAATCGTGTTTCATGCCTCACAAAGTTTCGTGTCTCTTTGAAAGTTCACTCCAACGAGTCAATTTCTTCTCAACCTCCTTAACCTTGCTACACTGACTTCAAAATGGATCACATCGTATATCTTGATACGACTTTTGGCGCCCGAACCATTTAGTGCTGACACATCACTTTACAAGTGGCCAAATCAAGAAAAAATCATTGTTTGGGGACATATTGATTTTGTCCAATTCATAAGCGGAGAGCAAGTTTACTTCAAGGTGGAATTTAAAGCGAATATTCACCCACTGCTTGTTCCAATGACTTTGACGAATGTGAAGATTGATCAGTTTTTGGCATTGGTCCGTGAGAATGGCGTCGATTTGTTACGCGAAGAAGAGCAAGGTGACATTAAATTCTCAGTCAAGAACTTCAGCCGAGCACAACGTTTGCCGTATCCAGAAATTCTTCCAACGATTCAAGAATAGATGATTCGAATTGGCGCGTGCAAAGTGTTTTTACGCTTCTTCTATGTTAGCTTTGTTCTATTTTCTATACTTTATAGTATTATCTATGTGAAATAAAGTACTCCTTTTATTGTCTACTAAAAATTGTTTTCGTGAAAAATTTTTATTCAATTATTTGGGAAGTTTAGAAGGCCAATCGAATGCGATGATTGTTCGGTTGATTTGCTCTTGGACAAAATTAAGTTACATCACATGAACACTTCAAATATTTTCAAGACATATGCCATATACAGCAAGAATACCTAAAAATATTAACAAATAAAAATGAAATAATTAATAATAAATTTTATTTCATTTAAACCTCAAACATGGCTCGATAAGTGATTGTACCAGATGGTCCAATAGTGACACCATACTTGTGATGATTGGCCACTCGTTCGTAGAGTGACAGATACTTCAGTTTGTATTGTAGATGACTTGTCGAGAGTAGATACTGTAATTTGGGTATTGATTTGGATGAGTGGTGGAATACATTGCTCGCATGGGCCAATGGAAGGGTTGAGACTAGAACTGTCGATATCTGGATTGTCAGTATGAGCCATGGAATGATCACTGTTGAGCCGAACAAGTTCACTGCACGAATGATACGATACAGCAGATAGACATTGCTCGGTATGTGAATAGACATGGAAATGAACGTTACTCGACCCCACAGCTCGTCATTCACAATCCTCACAGCTGCACACATTTTGGTGTGCTCCACCAGGAAGTGCTCGAGTTGGTGAATGGCGCCCCAGGAGAATCGAGTGCATTTGACCATTTTGGTGAGCAATCGATTCAGTTCGCCAACATGTCCACTGTACAGCAGTGCACAAATGTCAGCACACAGGACCACAATCAAGCCCAACACGAGCAGTCGAATGATACAATAACAGAAGAGAAATATCTCCATTACTATGCTAAAGTACTGCCAAACCTCGTAGTGGGGCAACAAATGCAAATAGCAATAAAATAGAAATGTATTTGTTGATAGACCTAATTGATTGAATTGACTTAATTTGGTTAAATAATGAAAAAAAAATACTTACAAACAAGCCAAAGCAGAAAAAAACTCATCTTCTCCATAACAAAAACTGCCTTGATGAATCGAATTCTTAACGCAAATGACAAAGTTGGATAGAGCTCCAGTCGAGTCAAACAGAATTGTGATTTGTTCAAGCGACTCAATTTGCCAAAACCAACCAAATTCACTTTGTTACATTTATCTTTTCGTGTCTTTACAAAATCTTGATTTACGCAAAGCTGACAAATGTCCCAATTTTCAACCACTAAATTTTGATACTTTCTCCAAGTGATTGTGTCCACTGGACTGAAGTAGAGCTCGCGCTCAATTAGCCAACAAAACATAAACAGCAGTATGAATGTAGAAATGTAGATGTAACCATCATTTCCTTGAGAGAATACGGTGAAGAATTTCATGAAGAAATCGTATTTAAGGATGAATTGAGAAGATTGGAGATTAAACAAAATCGAAAGTAGATACACAAAATGCACGATAAGAAGTGAATAACAAATTAGATTGAGTACGTGAGTGCAGTTGTAAAGTGGGTTTTGATGCTTTCCCATGATGTGCTTGATTTGGTTGTAGTAGAATTGATGGGACAGTGAATTCCGACCAAACAGAACATGCCAATTGAGTAGAACAAACAGTGCTATCGAATGCAAACTGATTGCTATCGTGAAGGATAAAATGGACATTTTGGAGAGTTTTTGAAAATTGTGAGTTTGAGTTGTATTTTAAAAGTTGAAACAAATTTTTTCTAAACTATTTTTACATTTAAAATTTTAAATTAAATTTACCTGAATAGTTACTCCAACTCTATCAGTTTTGAAAAAACAACGTTAAAGTACTAAAGTTATTTTTAAAGTAGAAACAATTTTCTAAGTATTTCTAATATAAATTTAAAGTTTAAAATTTAAATTTAAAGTGCTATTGCTGCACCTATAACAATTGCCTGAGTGTAAAAGTAGGTAAATATTTTTTTACAAAAGTAAAAGGAAAAAATTCTTGTAGATCACAAAACAAATGTTTACCAACACAAATTTTGGTAAACAATATAAGAATTTCGAATAATTTCCAAACAATGTATTCTTTTGAAAACAAACATCCGACAAATTGGAACTCCAACTGCTAAATAAAACGTGAATAAGGTACAATAAATTGGTAAAAAACTAGCAAGAAATTAGATTTTTTATTTAATGGATCGATAAACTCTAGCCAAACAGTACACTTTTAAACAATTATTTTCTGATTGCTAATTTCTTCAACAAATCGAGTGTCAACTCAATTCGAGCCGCAGTCAACACCTTCCACCCATCTGTGTCCATCACTTTACCCAAATTATCCGTGATGTAATCGATGCATTTCAATTTGAGCAGTGTGGCATGATGCATGTCTGCAAGCATAAGTGTTGTGGCCGCATATTCGACGTTTAAGGTGGCACAAGGATGTTTCTCACAAACAGCTTTCAAGTGCTCCAACTGGTGCTTGTCGGCAGCAACAAAAAGATCAGTGCCATAGCCACTCATATCAACACAAATTTGTCCAGTGTAAATGTAGTTAAGCATCTGTTCGCATACTTCAACCGAAATGTCGGTTATCTCTACACGGTTTTGTCGCTTTTCTTCACAATCATTCTCGAACATTGCCGCAAACACTTCGGACCGAGCAGATAGAATTGCTTTATGAATTTTAAATTCTTTGACACAAACAATCAGCGATGCATCACTGAATTTGGCACTTTCAAGCAGTGATTGGTAGTCTTGAGAAATTGGATTCTTAGTAACAAGTCCATCATCTGAGTATTCGTTGTCATTGATTTTGCCAATCTATAAAATAACAAACGTTAATTAAACAATATAATTACACACAATAATTACCTCGCAGTAAATGGTGAGATTGCCATTCACCAACAATCCATTTGCCGGATTGTTCAAATATTCAGGTTCAAACAGATGCACTCCACTATATATAGTGATTTTTAGTGGAAAAACGAGCTTCACCTTCTGAAAATATATATTTATTTAAAAATGGTGAATTAAATTTAAATCACCGAAACCCACCTTGTGTCTCACACTTGTCTCCGTTTGCGTTTAGAATTGACATTTTATAGCGAAATGAAATGTTTTTGCCATTATGAATAGAGAAGTAAATGTGTGTATATTTGAAATTATTAAAAAATCCACTTGAATAACTAGGATGACAACCAATTTCAATAGAAAATTCATCGTTGTTATCAAGGGAAAAGGCTGGACTGTATCGAGCAAAACTGGGTAGAGTCGCAGAGGAAAAATCTTCATACACCCAAGTAAACTTTGTCATGTTGCTTGTGTGTTCAAAATCTGTCGGTTTTACAAAGATGTAGAAAGTAAGTCAAGAATCCTATGGCAAAGTGATTTTAAACAAACGGGAAATGCACAAAAAATGACAGAGAAGACAAAACACGTGGAATCGTACAAGACAAAAGGAAGGGGCAGTGGTTGTACAGATGTGAACACTTGATTACACAAACTAGAAAACAGACGCAATGGCCTTGTGAGTGTTATTACAATAAGAGCTTTTATAGGTAGAAAATCATACTTGTGTTCATAGTGGTAACACTTTTTTGCAGATGTTTGTTGGAGATTTTGATAAAACGAGTTCAAAGGGCAATTTTCTGAATATACAAATTACTATGGAATTGTGATAAATTTGATCATTTGATAAACCTAAATTTTAGAATATTCTTTATTGTAGTTTTTTTGCTCTCTTAGTTTTTCCAAATTAATTACAAACATACAAAAAAGATTCTCTTTAAACATTTTTTATTATACATTAAAACATTTGCATTCCTCGCAAACGATCGTCACATTGAAGTGTACAGTAAGGACAAGTGTTTTGTCTTCGTAGCCATCTTCTGATGCAATCTGCACAAAATATGTGATTACAAGGAACGAGTTTGGCGAATTTATATAAGATCGCTTCAATAAAACTGTTTCCAGATTTTTCTGCCACAAATTCGAGACAAATTGCACAACGTACTTGATACAGGGACCAGTATTGATTTGATAATTGCTTCAAGCGGGGCCAAGTTAGGTTAGACCAGTTAAAATTGTTTGGACGATTGAGGATTATTTCGAGAAGTGGGTTGAAATAGGCAAATGACGTCAGCATAATGACACTTAAAATAAATAGAAACAAAAGAAAAACAGACATATACATTGCATAGATATACGGAGAGTTTACAAAAATTCTTGAAGATAAAATGCCAAACCATATAAATAAAGCAAACATTATATTTTGAAAAATAATAGATCGTGAAACTTTTTGAATTGCAATTGTCATCATTTTGAAACTCGAAAGTTCTGAAGTGGTGCGATTGAACATGCATATCAAATATAAACAAAGCGTGCCGACAAAATTAACCAGAAATGTATAACCAAGAAAAATTAAAATAAAACCGATCCAGGTAAAATGCATTGTGATTGATGTTTGTTGAAAACTGGAAGGGTATGAGTAAAAAGATGAGTTAAAAAAATTATATTTAGTAACATACAACTTACATTGTAATATATTTAAACAGTTAAAATTTGGAAAGTGATCAAGGTGGTCAAGGGGAGTAGACAGTAATACACGCCAGTTAAAGGTCCCATCCATAGAGTACAAAACACAATAGTCAACTAAACCAAATGATGATGAAGTCATAATAATGTTGTACGATGATTCACCTTATCTTAAGCTAAGCGATAACAAACTATTATTGCTACTGGAACACGTTTGTAATTATTTGCAGTGTAAATAATTTTGGAGTACTTTTATTATTATCTGACCATGATAACGTTATCATATTTATTCAACTATTCAAACTTAAGCAGTAAACTCTAAAGTCCAAATAACCCAACAAAAGATACCTACAACTACAATTCGCATCCATACTCAATCACAATTCGTCTATACATTTTCGTCAATCATTTACAATTCATTTGCACTTGTATTTTTCAATCATTCCCAAAATCAGTTTCATTCATTTCGAGTCGCAAGTCCCCAGTTTTCACCACGAGTGATCAAACCTTGGAGTAATATATTTGCATATGATCGAAGTTTTATTGTGTGCAACTTGGCACAATCTCGAAATGGCTGTCGAGCCAAACGCATGCATTGTTCTATTTGAAGACGATGTTCTTCCGTGAAATCGACACCGTTCACTCGAATGATGCTCCAAGTATGGACCATTATTGCAATGTTTCTATACTGACATTCATCACATAGATTCGAGTAATGGGTCAAATCGAGTACTTGTAAATTGGGATAGATGAAAGATAAATGAAGACGCTCAGTGTCGTGATGAGATTGAGTGTTGATTGTCAATGAGAGCAAACGAACCGATGGTAATTGAGTCATTTTGTTCTTTTCCTCTTCTTGGAGAAAATAGAAAAAATTAAGGATGAGATTAATCAAGTTGGGCAAATGGGAAAGACATCGGGTCAGCATGCTCAATGGTATATCATGGATGCGCAATCGTAAAGTGGACAAAGAAGTCAAATGTGAACAGAATAATCGCAAATTATGCTTGTCAATTGGGTTGAGAGAATTGTCAATCGTAGCTCTAACAATTTTTTTGACTAACTGTCGATCGAAGGCATTCATTTGTTCGAGTGTCATCAAAGCACCACAATCAATAGATCTCATTTGAACATTTCCAGTGGCGTATTGACGAAATGAATCAATCAGCAATTCAGTGTGCTCAAATTGATGGACATTGAAAGATTTCAATCGAGACAGAATCAACAATGGCGACGTGGGCTTCAAGTCGTGATAGGAAATATTCATTGTGAGATGTTGCAGTGATTTGAGCTCGTTGATCGATTCGATTAGACCATTTACTAGTTCGGTTGTGATGTTATATTGTGGAAGCTGAGGATTGGCATCAAGTTGAATAATCAACGATTTCAGCTTGTTGGGCTCGTGGAAATTATTGAGCAGACGAGTCATTTGATGGAGTATGCTCAATTCAATGTTGTAGATTTGATATGGTGGGTTACACAGAACGATGGTGAGTTGAGCAATGTTGGGTAAAATTCTCAACAGTTGTTGATAAAATTGAACTAAATTGTCATATTTATCATGCTCAGGAATTTCTACGACATCACGCTTGATATCATCAAATTGAATTCGAATCCAAGGACATCCATCATCGCGTCGAACGTATTTGATCAAATTGCTTCCATGTTGATTTTCCTGAAGTTTTGTTAGATCGTGTGAACGTGGAACGAGCACCAATGTCCGTCTTCGGTTCAACTCAGCAAACTTGCAATCGAGCCCAATACTTGCACACCAGTCCGAAAGTGCGAATTAGCTCACTGAGAGGGATGTGTGCGAGTATGGCCAAAAGACACAGATCGGGAGGATTCGACCAGGAGTGCATTTTGGTTGAAAATGAGATTTGAGAAAATGCAAGACAAAAAATTAAATCGAAAAATGCACTCGTTTTTATATAAAAGAAAATGCTTAAGAATACAAACAGGAAGTTAGAAACATTGTACAGCTGTTATTTTGTGGTTTGATAAATAGGGGTTCAAAGGTTTAACAAGTTTAAACTTCAAAGGGCATTTTCTCAATATATGCAACCTAAATTTGCAAAATGAAATTTAAGAAATTGAAAATTATGTAATATTTCTTTATTGATTTGCATTAAAACTGATATATAATTTATACAAAATCATTTATTGATATAACAAAAACCAGGCTCTTAACTTCTTTTAATAACAAATCGTGACCAAACAACTAAAACTAATAAAGAGAGTTACAATGACTCGAGTCACTTATTAGTAGAAAACAATATAAAATAACATATTGAATAAATGAATGTTCACAACTGATTACGAGTAATCATACCATTTGCCAACAGGTTTCGGTATGATTGGAGTTTGATGGTGTGCAACTTGACACAATCACGAAATGGCTGTCGAGCCTTGCACATGCATTGTTCTATTTCTTGACGATGGAATTCCATGAATTCGATACGATTTACTTGGAGGACATCATCCGAATCGGGACACACCAAAATGTTACCATACTCACATTCATCACATGCAATTGGATGATGAATCAAATCTAGCACTTGTAAATTGGGAAAGATGATATCTAGTTGAAGATGCTCAGTGTCGTGATGAGATCGAGTTTCGATTGTCAAGGCCAACAAACGAATCGATGGTAATTGAGTCATTGTCTCAATATTCTCTTCTTGGATAGTTTTGAGAATATATATTGAGATAGTGAGATTGAGATGAATCAAGTTGCGCAACTGGACCAGACATCGTGTTATCATGCTCATGGGCATACTGTGGGTGAACAGTCGTAGAGTGGACAACAAACTGAATTCTGAACAGAACAGTCGCAAGTTATTATAGTCAGTTACCGTTAGGGAATTTACAATCGAAGCACTAACAAATTGTCTGATCAACTGTCGATCGAAGGAATTCATTTGTTCGAGTGTCATACGAACACGACAATCAATACTCATCATTGGAACATCACCAGTGGCGTATTGACGAAACGAATCTATGAGAAATTCTGTGTGAGTCAATTGATGAGCAGTGAAAGATTCTAATCGAGACAAAATCGACAAGTGCGACGTGGGCTTTAAGTCACGAAAGGGGATATTCATAGTGAGATGTCTCAATGATTTGAGTTCGTTGATCGATTCGATTAGATTATCTACAAGTTCTGTGGTGATGTTATACTGTGGAAGCCAAGGATAATTTTCAAGTTCAATTTTCAACGATTTCAGTTTACTGGACTTGTGGAAGTGAGTAAGCAGACTAGTCATTTGAAATAGTGGGGTCATTGTAGTGTTTTCGACTTGAAAATCAGGATTGTACCGAACGATTGTGAGATGAGAAATGTTTGGTAAAATCTTCAACACTGGTTGGTAAAAGTGAACATAGCTATCATATTTGTCAGGTTCAGAAACAACATGAACATCGCGATTGATATCGCCAATTGATCGTAGTCGAATCCAAGGAAAACCATCATCGCGTCGAATGTATTCTATCAAATCACTTCCATATTGATTTTCTTGAAGTTTTGTCAGTTTTCTTGATCGTGTAAAAATGGAGTAAACGTCAAGGTATGTCTACGGTTCAGCTCTTCTCGTTGCAATCGAGCCCAATACTTGCACACCAGTCCAAAAGTGAGAATTAGCTTGCTGAGAGGGATGTGTGCGAGTATGGCCAAAAGACACAGATCGGGAGGATTGGACCAGGAGTGCATTTTGGTTGGAAATGAGATTTTAGGAAATGCAAAACAAATTTAAATGTGGACTTATTATGTCATAGAATAGGAGCAAAACTAGCAAGTTAAGTTGCAATACATGCAGTGACTGTTGTACTCCACGAAGTAGCCCCAAACTGCTTTGGTCACAGCAGGAGTTGAAAACATTTTGCAGATGTTATTTCAAAATTTTTATTTATTTATTAATTTTTTTTAAATACATCATATTTTTTAAAATTGTTTATGGATTTCTGATTAGAATAATTGAAATAAAAGAAATTTATCTAAAGATAAAAAATTAAGACTAACATAAGTTACAAGTCACTAGAACAAATATAATACAAAATAATCAGATGAAAATCTTCACAACTGATCACGAGTGATCAAACCTTGTGGCCCCAGGTTTCCATAAGATTTGAGTTCAATTGTATGCAACTTGGCACAATCACGAAATGGCTGTCGAGCCATTCGCATGCATTGTTCTATTAATATACGATGTTCATCAGTGACATCAACACCATTCACTTGACTCAAACAAATAATGAGATCTGAATTGAATGAAAATCGAAGATCATTGAACTGACATTCGTTACATTCTAGTGTTTTATGTTTCAAATTTAACACTTGCAAGTTGGGAAAGATGGCAGCTGGATGAAGATGCTCAGTGTGGCGATGAGATCGAGTGGCGATGTACAAGGTGAGCAATCGAACTGATGGTACTTGAGTCATTTGATCATTCTTCTCCTGTTGGGGAATGGATGGAATGAATAGATCGAGATGAATCAAGTTGTGCAATTGAGCCAGACATTGGGCTAGCATGCTCATTGGCATAACACGAGTGTGCAATTTCAATGTGGACAAAGAACTGAATTTCATACAGAAAAGATTAAAGTCCTGGTAGTCAGTTAAGATGAGAGAATTTGCAACAGAAACTCTAACAAATTTTTGCGCCAATTGTCGATCTATGGAAAGCATTTGTGCGAGTGTCATATCAGTGCCAAAAGCAATAGACCTTATTATAATATTTCCTGTGGCGTATTGTCGCAATGAATCAATGAGAAATTCTGAGGGGATGGAGTGATGAACGGTGAAAGATTTCAGTTGGGATAGAATCGACAATTTCGACGTGAGATTTGAGCTACCAAAAGGGACATTCATAGTAAGATGTTGCAGTGATTTGAGCTTGTTGATAGATTCGATTAGATCATTGACTAGCGTTATGGAGGTGTCATATTGGGGAAGCCAAGAATGAGCTTCAAATTCAATCTTCAACGATACTAAATTGATGGACCGATTGAAGTGAGTTAGCAGACGACTCATTTGATAAAGTTGGCCTATTTTAGGGCGGTCTCCAGGAAATGATAAGTTGATACGCACAATCGTAAGATGAGTAATCCTGGGTAAGACTCTCAACAGGGATTCGTAAAAGTGGACATAATCTTCATATTTATCATGGTCCGGAATTTTCACAACATCCCGCTTGATATCATCTACGTTTCGAAGTTGAGTCCAAAGACACCCATCATCGTGTCGGACGTGTCTGATCAATTCATTTCCATATGAATTTTCAAGTTTTGAAAGTGTTTCCAGATCGTGTGAACGTGGAACGAGCACTAATGTTCGTCTACGGTTCAGCTCGTCTCGTTGCAATCTAGTCCAATACTTGCACACCAGTCCAAAGGTGCGAATTAGCTTGCTGAGAGGGATGTGTGCGAGTATGGCCAAAAGACACAGATCGGGAGGATTCGACCAGGAGTGCATTTTGGTTGGAAATGATTCGAGGAAAATGCAAGACAAAAAAAATATTGAAATGTGCACAAATGCGAACTTGGATGACGTACTAAAAAGTGAGGAACAGAACGATTTAAGTACTTACACCTGTTACTGCTCTTTTGCACTTTGCAACTGGGTTCGTCACAGCTTTAAGTTGATAACATTTTACAGCTGTTAATTCGATATTAGATAAAACGAATTCAAACTCTAAACTTAAAACTTTTTAAGTTAAAAGGTCACGTTTCTAAATTGAGTGAAACCTTGTAATTCCCAAAGAAAACTAATGAGAAATTATGTTTTTATTGATTAACCATCATATTTTATAATTTATTTTTAAAATTTTTTATTGATTTCTGAATAAAACAAATATAAAGAACTGTAAAAAATCTGATACAAGCATTCAAGACTATCAATGAAAGTTCCAGTACATCCGAGTCAATTTCAAGTACAACGTAAATTTACGATGATTTACCACTGATCACGAGCGATCAAACCTTGTGGCAATAGATTTCTATAGGTTTGGAGTTTGATGGTGTGCAACTTGACACAATCTCGAAATGGTCGTCGAGCCATGCTCATGCATTTTTCTATCAAAAGACGATGTTCTTCCTTAAAATCCACGCCATTCAATCTAGCAATATGCCTATATGTATAAGAATTTGGGAGTAATACAATGTTACCATACTGACATTCATCACATGCTTTCGAGTAATGGGTCAAGTCTAGCACTTGTAAATTAGGAAAGATGGCAGCTAGACAAAGACCCTCAATGTCATGATGAGATTGAGTGTCGATGTTCAAAGTAAACAAATGAACCGATGGTAATAAAGTTATTTGTTCACTCTCAACTTTTTGAGGAATATTTCGAATATTTAGATCCAGATGAACCAAGTTCGGCAAATGGAAAAGACATCGAGTCAGCATGCTCATTGGCATATTAAGGATACGCAGTCGTAAAGTGGACAAAGAACTGAATTGTGAACAGAACATTTGCAAGTTAAGATAGTCAGTTTCCTCCAGAAAATCGACAATCGAAGCTCTAACGAATTTTTGGGCCAAATGTCTATCGAAGGCAATCATCTCCTCGAGTGTTATGAAAATACCAAAATCAATAATTCTTAATGGAACATCTTCAGTGACGTACTGACCAAATGAATCAATGAGCAATTGTGTGTGATTAAATTGATGGACAGTGAATGATTTGAGTTGAGAAAGAATCGACAAACGCAACGTGGGTTTAAAACCACCTAAGGAAACATTTAAAGTGAGGTGTCGCAGTGATTTGAGCTCGTTGATAGATTTAATTATATCGATTACAAGCATTGGCTTGAAGTTATATTTCCGATTATAAGCTTCAATTTCAATTTTCAACGATACCAACTTGCTTGACAGATGGACATGAGTGAGCAAACAATGAATTAGATAAAGCGGGCTTGCTTTAATGCGGGCGTTATAAGATGATAGGTCGAACCGTACAATGGTGAGATGAGTAATGTTGGGTAAAATACTTAACAAGGATTCGCAAAAGTGAATGTAGTTACCGGGTTTGAAAAATTCGGCAACATCACGTCTGATATCATCGATTGATGGAAGTCGAATCCAAGGACATCCATCATCGCGTCGAACGTGTCTGATTAAATCGCTTCCATATTGATTTTCTTGAAGTTTTGTCAGATTGTAAGAAAATGGAACGATCTCTAAGGTACGTCTTCGGTTCAGCTCTTCTCGTTGCAATCGAGCCCAATACTTGCACACCAGTCCAAAAGTGCGAATTAGCTCACTGAGAGGGATGTGTGCGAGTATGGCCAAAAGACACAGATCGGGAGGATTCGACCAGGAGTGCATTTTGGTTGGAAATGAGGTTCGAGGAAAACAGGACAAAAAATTTACTGAAATATGATGTGGACAAATGGCAATTATTGAATGTCGTGCCATAAAGTGAGGCAAAGCACAACTTAAGTACACCTGTTACTGCTCTATTGGACTTTGTAGTCCAAAACTTCTTTCGTCACAGCAGGAAGTTTATAACATTTTGCAGCTGTTATTTGATAACCAATTCAAACTTTGAACTTTTAAGGAAATATTTTTGAATATTTGTAACCTTGAAATTAAAATATGAAATTTGAGAAATTATATTCCTAGAGAATTTAATCGCAAATTCTAGAATTGTATTGATTTATTAAAATAGTGATAGTTTATTTTGTAGAATTAATCAAATTAAATGATTCTCAAACTCAAAAAAACGTTAACAATTAGCTTTTATCGCCATTTGTTTCAACAGTTCAAGTGTCAATTCAATCCGAGTCGCAGTCAACACTTTCCACCCTTCAGTAGCCATCACTTTGGTCATATTGTCCGTGATGTAATCGATGCATTTCGATTTGAGCAATGTGGCCTGATGCATGTCAGCCACCAGTAGAGCGTTGGCCACTGATTCAATGCTCAACGTAGTGCCAAGATGCTGTTGACAAACAGTTTTCAAGTGATCCAGCTCGTACTTGTCAGCAGCAACAAACAGATCATAGGCACATTCACTCAAGTCGGGGATTTGTCCCGTGTAAATGTAGCTCAGCATCAGCTCGCACACCTCAACCGAAATGTCGATTATCTCCACACGGTTTTGTCGTTTCTCCTCACAATCGTAGTCGAACATGGCTTCAAACACACTGGATCTAGCAGAAAGAATATTTTTGTGCACCAAAAGTTTCTTATCACAAATTTTAACAATCAGCGATGCGTCACTGAATTTGCCACTTTCAAGTAGTGATTGGTAATCTTGCGCCATTTGGTTGTCTGAAAGTCCTTTTTTCACTTGTTCGTAATCGACACAGTCGTCAATTTCTTTAAGCTTTTAAAATAAATAGTTAAACAAATAAAATTATATTAATAATCCATATTTACCTCACAGTAGATGGTAAGTTTATCGTCTACAATTAAATCAGCTTTTGTTGGATCAAATAGTCGCGAAGTATAATGAGATTAGCGCCATGCATCTCATAGCCAGATCTTGAAAACCTTTTAACTTTTTCTATATGCAAAGTAAGCAATTTGAAAATTAATTTAATGTATTAAACAAACATTGAATCGCTTACCTTGAGTTTTGCATTTGTCTTCATTTGCATTCAAAATTGACAATCGATATCTCACAGTGACCTGGTTCACGCAAGAATTTTCAAAAGTCAAAAATATCATGACATATTTAGCTTCAAAATAATTTTTGTTGAAATAATTTGGAAAGCGACAAAGAGAAAAGTTTATTTTGTCATTACTTGACAGCGAAAAACTTTTGATTACTTGAGCACTAGTAACATTTTTAAAATTCTCAATCTCAAAAGTAACTTTTGTCACATTATTTTGGTTCAAAAATATATTTTTCATAGCTGTACTGCCGGTTGAAGACATTTTAGTTTATTTTGATTGATACGAGAAGAGGAAAAAGTCTTTGATTTGATCATTTATAGAGGCAATGTACATAATAACAATATGATCGTGGGTATTGTGCAGGGGACCTGTCCTATATAAATTGGGCCATAGTAGGTAAAGCATGTAAAAGTTGTGGGGAATGCGAAGAAAACGCATAAGACTTCTACACAGATGTAGTACACTTAACAAGGAAACCTAAGCGGTATTACCGAATACGCGTAATTCAAAACCAATATTTTGACAATATTTTGCAATAAAATAAATGACACGTTCAGAGAAATAAGAACTGTATTGACATTGACAATATACGTTCACATAAATCATCACAACTGATCATCACGAGTGATCAAATCTTGCGGCATCAGGTTTACATAGGATTGGAGTTTGATGGTGTGCAATTTGTCACAATTCCAAAATGGTTGTCGAGCCATACGCATGCATTTTTCTATTTGAAGTCGGTAGTCTTCTGTAAAATCGTCACCATTCACTCCACTCAAATTCATAGTGCCATCCATGTTCATTGATAAATCTACGTAACGATAGCCACATTCGTCACATTTATCCAACTGATGATCCAAATGGAGCACTTGCAAATTGGGAAAGATGACTGCCAAATGATAATGTTCAGTGTCGTGATGAGAGCGAGTTTCGATGTACAAAGTGAGCAATCGAACCGATGGCACTTCGCTCAATTTTGGTTCCCTCTCTGGGTCAGTAGTGGAAAAGTTTAGTACTAGATGAATCAAGTTGGGCAACTGGACCAGACATCGGGATAGCATGCTCATTGGCATATCACGAGTGCGTAGTCCCAATGTGGACAAAGAGTTAAATTTAGTGCAGAAACGTCTAAAGTTGTGGTAGTCAGCTAGGCTGAGAGAGTCTGCAACCGAAACTCTAACAAATTTTTGGACCAACTGTCGATCAAAATCAATCATTTGTTTGAGTGTCATCCAGGCGCGACAATCAATACTTTTGAGTGAAACATTTTCACTGGCGTACAGAAGAAATGATTCAATAAGCAATTCAGTTGGGATTGAGGAATGAACGGTTAAGGATTCCAATTGAGACAGAATCGATAATCGCGACGTGGGATTTTTTACACCAAATAAGACATTCATAGTGAGATGTCGTAGTGATTTGAGCTCGTTGATTGACTCAATTAGATCGTTCAATAGTCGTGTGGTGATGTTTTTATCGTTATCTTGATGTAGAATCGAAGGATAATCTTCTAATTGAATATTTAATGTCATAAGCCTGTCTGAATGGTGAAAGTGATTGAGCACACGAGTCATTTGATAGAGTGGGGTCAGTGCCCTATGTCTCACTTTATATGATGGATTGTGCCGTACTAGAGTGAGCTGAGTAATGTTCAACAGTGGTTCGTAAAAATTGTTGAAAGTATTAAATATGTGCCCTCGTACTGGAATTTCTACCACATCACGCTTGATAATATCATCTGAGTATCGAAATTGAATCCAAGGACGTCCATCATCCCGTTGAACGTGTTTGATCAAATCATTTCCATATTGATTTTCTCTAAGTTTTTTCAGATCGTAGCAAAGTGGAACGAGTATCAATTGTCTACGCTTCAACTCGTCTCGTTGCAATCGAGCCCAATACTTGCACACCAGTCCAAAGGTGAGAATTAGCTCGCTGAGAGGGATGTGTGCGAGTATGGCCAAAAGACACAGATCGGGAAGGTTGGACCAGGAGTGCATTTTGATTGGAAATGAGATTTGAGGAAATGCAAAAAATATTGAAATGTGCCCAAAATATTATGCTTTAAGCGACGTTTTCACAGCTTTGAGCCAAAGTTGTGAGCATTTGAGGTAAAATCAAATAGACTATTTTTTGCAGCTGTTATTTCGATATTTGATAAAAAAAGAGTTCAAAGGGCAACTTTGAAATAAAAAAGAAGATACGTGCTTTTGACCTTTTGTAGTAACAAACTTCATTTGCGTAAGAAACAAAAAGGTATGCCAATTAGTATATTTTATAAGTTAATATCTAAACCACATACATAGATTACAAAATGAATCTTAATTTGATGTGACAATATCACAACATTTGTCGTTCAACTCAGTGGCTTGATGCAATTCTGCAAGTAAAAACAAATCCGAAACCGACTCGGTGGTGATGGCGGTGCAAAGGAATTGCCCACAGATGGTCTTGGGACTGTCCAATTGGCACTAAATGTATAATTAAAGTTAGTTTAGTTTTAAAAAATTGCACAATTGAGATTACCTTATCCGAAGCAACCAACAGTTCCGCAGCAAATTGATCCAAAGACTTCACCTTGCTAATGTAAATATACTTGATCAACTGTTCCAACACATCCACCTCAATGTCGGTGATTTCCACACGATTCTCCTGTGCTTCCTTAGTGGAGGAATGAACAAACATTGCGGCAAAAACTGGTAATCGAGTAGAGAGAATCAACTTGTGAACTCGCAGTTCCTTATCACCCACAACCAACACTGCATCAGACATTTTGCTACTTTCAAGTAGAGATTGATAGTCTTGGGACATTCGGTTCAGATCGAGTTTAACTGTGGAACCAATTACAATTGTCTTGGAAGCACTGTCAATATCCTCAACCTGTAAGCAAAATGATATAAATATCGTTAAAACTCGATTTAAAAAACCACAAAACATACTTCCCAGTAAGTGATCAGTTTTCCATTCACCAAAAAGCCATTGGATGGATCCAACAAGTAATCTCGGTTCATGAAAAATACTCCATCGTATCTTCTTTGTAGTCGAATAGAAAATGTAACCACTCGTTCTAAAGGAAAAACATTAAAAGTGGCAAATAAATATTGTGATCAAACATTTACCTTGTGTCTTAATCTTGTCACCATTTGCATTGAGAATGAACACACGATACCGAACATTGAGTAGATTCTTGTTGGATCGAACAAGATACAAATGCAACAATCCACACTTGCTTCGCCAAATATCGTGGTTAGGATCACAATTCGGTTCAAATTCAATTTGGTTGTTTGATGGAAAGGAAAATCTGTTTCCGTAAACATTGGTACCAAAGTTAGAAATCTCCCACTTGAAAGTGACGAGCCCTTTGGCAGAGTTACGAGATGACATTCTGACTTGAACACAGAAGAAGGTCGTGAGGTGAGAAGACTCGAATTCAACAAATTGAGAATGACAACAGACAAGGACGAAACTGTGCAGATACAGTGACTCGACAGCTGTGTTTGCCTGACAAATGACAACAACAAACAACAGCTGACAAGTGAGTCATGTCTTCTATGAATAACCCTCTCTGTCCGACTGTAGGTTTGTTTAAGTGTTTGTCAGCTGCTGCTCTATTTTCATGTGCCTGCACGTTCACGATCTTAGACAAAATTATTTCTTTTGAATCGGTTGTGTTGTTGTGTTCAAATTCTACAAACATTACTTAGTTTTCTCAAGAATGGAAGCAACTAATTTGCCATCAGTTACGTGGAAAATTGACAATTTTAAAGATGTAACTTGTTTCAAAAATTCTCTTTCTGTTTCTAAAATTTCTTGCAAGAAAGACTTATTTTATTTTGGATTTAATCCAACGGCTACAATTGATTATGTTGATGATCATACTGCGATTTATCTTTTCCGAGAAGAACCATATAAAACTGATGTGAGTGTATTGTGGAATGTTGCATTAATCAATGAAGACGGAGAAGAATGCTTTTCGCAAGGTAAAATATTTAGAATTTTTCATAATCTATAATAACATTATTAAATATAGGCATCGTGACGAGCTTTACAGCATCAAAAGGTCATCGACCAGTTTATGGTGGTCTGTACAACCTTAATCGTGACATCATTCTGAATCACTCAAATCATTTGCTACCTGGTGGGAAACTTGATATCAAGTTTCAGGTGAGTCATTTTTGAATATATTTTTAATTAAAATGTTAAATCTTGTGTTAATTAGGTGATCGTTCTGGAGATTTCTAAACTTTCTATTGCTGATCAGAAGTCGCAAATTGCAAACGTTCGAGCTCTCGAAGACTATCAATCTTTGCTTGAAAACTCGAAACACTCGGACGTTGTGTTTGTGGTTGGTGGAAAGCAATTCAAATTGCACAAGGCGATTCTGTCTGCTCGATCGCCAGTTTTCAGTGCAATGTTCGACTCGGACTTGGAGGAGAGTAAGAAGAATCGAGTTGAGATCACGGATGTGGAGGTGGAAGTGTTTGAGGAATTGTTGCGATTTATTTATGGGGGAAAGGTTGAGGCCATGGAGCAGTATGCGGAGGATTTGTTGGTGGTGTCTGATAAGGTAATGTGCTTTACCTATTTACTGATTTACTAATATCTTTTTTAGTATCAACTCGAATCATTGAAGAGTATTTGTGAGCAATCACTTTCGAACAATCTAACAGTGGAAACTGTGACCCAAGTGTTCACTCTGGCTGACATGCACCACGCGCCTGAATTGAAGTCAAGTTGTATTCAATTCATCACTGCAAACGCCTCGAAAGTGACTCCAACCGAAGGATGGAAACTAATGGTGAAACAACGAGCCGATTTACTTGCGGATTTGTATGAAGATATTATGGTGAAGTTTGAGAAAATTAAGTGAAGGTTTACATGTTTTATTACAATCGTTTAACAATAAAGAATCACATTTGTTTCTGTTGAATGCAAAAATAACGAGATTAGCGTTCAATTGATCAACAAATTAGATTTTTTATTTGATGTAATTTTCTTTAAATTGGTTGATTACACATTCAAACAGGTAACGTTCAATTCGTTAACCAAATTTGGAAAGGTATGGGACAAACAAGTTTACAAGTGCAAAATTTGCACTGCAAATGTATTGACTGCTAACTTTTAGTTTAATTTTTAATTTTGTTTCCAAACTTGTAACAAACAAATTTATTAAATGTTTAAAAAAATAATATAAAATTCAAATTTATCAAATTCACAAGTTTCATTTGTATCTATTCATTGGCACAATAATGTTTGGAATGTTTGTTTGAACTCTCGAATTTCCTGGTGCACCAACATTTCTTGCATATGCTTCAAGTGCTCCACTCTGAGCATCCACAAGTCGTTCGCTACGTTTACGTTGTGAAATTACATAACAAAATATTGTACAGAAAAAGCACATAAATACACAGAAACCAATGGCGAAAATTGTGATCATATAAGTTGGCACAAAATCTTCTTGTTGTTTATTGAAATGTTCTTCAAATTTCTTGTTAAAATTGTTATTGAAATTGTTTCCGAAAGATGCGCCATCTTTGGAAATAACGAGTTTCGGAGAATCAAAAAACGACATTTTTTAAAAGTTGTAAAAAAATCAATCAACAGTTCACACAATTCAGTTCAACTTTCAGACAGAGAGAAAGAAAGTGCTTAAATAACAAATACTTGTGAATGAACACAACATTTATACGTACGAAAAGCAAAAAAGACGTCAGCGTTTTGCGTAAATGAAAAATGTCAAAAGGATATTGCAATGGGCTTGCAAAAAAGGATATGAGATAAGAACATTTACAGACACAAATTCAATCGAAAATCGAGATTCGATTCCATTTCCTATTTCCGATCTCGTGTTGCGTATTTCCTTTTTATATTTATTTTATCTCGATTATACAATAAAGAATTGAAATTTTCGTACAGTCTTTTCAAATAAGTTTTATTATTTGTCTATGATTAATGACTTGAAAATATTATTTGATTGACAAGTCTAGTACAAACCACAAACTGTAATAGATTTTCGAAAGAAGTTGAATAACGACTATTTGGGGGCCAAACCGCTTGATTCAGCAAAATGTGACACTTTTCAATTGATCCATTCATGAATAGCACAACCGTGTGGCTAATGAAGTAAAAGTTGTACTCCTGCCCAGTGCAGGTGCCAAGTGGCAATCCTCTTGATTCAGCAAAATGTGACACTTTTCAATTGATCCATTCATGAATTGCACAACCGTGTGGCTAGTGAAGAAAAGTAGTACTCCTGCTCAGTGGAGGTGCCAAGTGGCAAACCTCTTGATTCAGCAAAATGTGGCACTTTTCAACTGATCCATTCATGAATTGCACAACCGTGTGGCTAGTGAAGAAAAGTAGTACTCCTGCTCAGTGGAGGTGCCAAGTGGCAAACCTCTTGATTCAGCAAAATGAGGCACTTTTCAATTGATCCATTCATGAATAGCACAACCGTGTGGCTAGTGAAGTAAAGTAGTACTCCTGCCCAGTGGAGGTGCCAAGTGGCAAACCTCTTGATTCAGCAAAATGAGGCACTTTTCAATTGATCCATTCATGAATAGCACAACCGTGTGGCTAGTGAAGTAAAGTAGTACTCCTGCCCAGTGGAGGTGCCAAGTGGCAAACCTCTTGATTCAGCAAAATGAGGCACTTTTCAATTGATCCATTCATGAATAGCACAACCGTGTGGCTAGTGAAGTAAAGTAGTACTCCTGCCCAGTGCAAAAATGAGGCACTTTTTAACTGAATAGCACAAACCGCCTTCCTGTCTTATAGATTCTCACCAAAAGTGCCCTACTGTGAACTTGGGCTGCAAACTGCCTTCCTGTCTTATAGATTCTTACCAAAAAGTACCATACCGTGAACTTGGGCTGCAAACTGCCTTCCTGTCTTATAGATTCTTACCAAAAAGTGTCCTACCGTGAACTTGGGCAATAATCTAAAAATCTAAAAAAACCCAAAATCATGTTAAGATATACACCATATTAATCAGAATTTACAAGTTTATTATTGCGTTTCGCCTATCCTTTCTTGTCGACAATGCCCAAGCAATGTTTGGATCAGCATTTCGTGCGTAAGCTTCAAGTGCAGTTGTCTGAGCATCAACAAGCCGTTCTTGAGAGCAGCCGTAACGTGACATTCCAACAAACAGGACAATAAATGCTCCAATTGAAAAATTTGCTTCAGTTGGTATTGAATGGTCGACCATTTTCACTATGTGTTCACGTATACGTAACTATAGTTAACTGTTGTCCAATATCGAATCTGTCAATATCAATATGTTTGTGTTCAATTTAGTAAAGTAAAGTTCACTATTTTCAGTTAAATTTTATTCACAAAAAATATATAAATACAAGCCCAAATTGTGATCAAAATTACTGAATGGGCAACATTTATATACGAAAACAACAAAAATAGTTAGACGTCAATGTTTTGTGTAAAACAAAATTTAAAAGGATATTGCAAAGTGGTTGTTTAATTGGATTTGAGATAAGGAAGCAATTGTTGACACAATTTCAATTGAAAGTCAATTCAAACATTTCCATTACATTATTCTGTATTTCATATTTTATTGCATTGTATATTTGAAAAGATATGAAAGTTTTCTTTTGTTGCATTTATAAGTTGGTTATTTGCATTAATTTTTTGCTTTAAAAGAACCTTGAAGCAATTCAGAGTTTGATCAAATATTTGGTTTGCAAGTTATCCAGGATAAATTAACAAAATAACTTCATTAGATGTAGATGGAAGTTCTAAAAGTTAAACTCGATTTTTGAATAAAATTTAAACAAACTGTTTACTGAATTTTGGAAAAATGTTTCCTTCGTTTCCTTGCGTGCGTGAACTCAATTGAAACTTTAGCTTTATTAATTATTGATGAATTTCAAAATTGATTTTCGCTTTGGTTTTCGCATTTGTATTTAGAACATTCTTTCATTTGGTATTCGCTTGAGCACCAAAAATGGCAAAGCCAAAATCAACTCAAACTAACGTTATCAAACAAAGAATTATGCGACGTCTAAATCTTGACTATCTCTCCGAAGAATCACGTGATTATCTTTTCCAACTGATACTCTACTTTGTTTACGTGTTTTTTACTGGTACAATTTGGAAGCTCGATTCGGGAACAATTCTGGGCAAAATTGACGATTATTGCCTGTTTGTTTATACATTGACTGTGGTATATTCTGATTATTGTAGAATTTTATTTATTAATATTTTTTGTATAAATAGATTTATGCTACTGCTGAGCATTTTTCCATTTGAAAACAAATTGGAATATGATATATATGGAAATTTAATTTGTGATGGTTAATTATATGTAATCAAAATAAACTTGGCGAAGCAATGACACATCTCAAAATGTATTGTAAAATTCATTAATCAAGTTATATTTTTTAATTAGTCGAAAGTTAACCTCGAGAAGGTTGGGTAATGGATTCTGTAACCATAGAGTTTGTTGTGTTGTGCAGTGAAGTTGTACAGTGGCTTTGCTGGTGGTGACTTTTTAAAGGAGTGAGTTTAGAGTGAGTGAGGATATTGATCGGGTTTGTGGTTTTGTAAGAAGAAGGAGAATGGAATTCTCAGGTGACTTTGTCTTATGATCGTGTTAGTGTTGAAATACGTTCCTTCAATCAATCGAGAAAACTTGGATAATTAGAACAAGGCTACATATACTACTGAGACACACATTAACTTAACATTTGAATTTGTAAATTAGTTCACACTACGACAATTAAGAGGAACAATTTTCAAAGGCAGAAAATAAGTATCTAGTAATTGGGCACTACATTTACCCAAGAAGCGCTGCACTTTCGTCGTTAAAGCTCTCATCGCCGAATTTGCCTATTTGAATCGAAATGCTTTCAACATCTCCACCAAATGATCGCCCAACGGTTCCATCAGCAAATGTTTCGCTAGATTCTCTATTACGATTTGAATCAATAAGAAGCACATCCTCGTAGTTTGGGTAATCAAATTTATAGTCTTGGAATTCTTTATCTGCATTTTCGATTACTTCATATCCTTTCTTTGTAGATTCTTGGTTGGTAGATCTGCCTGAGCGACGAGGTTCTTCGCCATCACGATAAAACATCATAAACACAAGAATAGCAAAATAAATTAACTAAATAGTAAATAATAGATCAATTAGAACTAGAGTCAAAATTATTATGCTTTTCTTATATTATTATGGGTTACTTACGCAAAGAGCCACTTTGGCATGATGACCATCATTGTTGACCAGCCTTTGGCCATACCGACCAAACTCGTCTATGTAGACCATCTTTGGAAGGCACTTTTACAAAGTTTTCAAAATTTTCTCGAAACGTTTCACAAAGTGAGTGTGCAGTTGTTGTTATGTGTTGTGGTTGCAAACATAAAAACAATTAGCTCACTTTATAAATGCCAAACCAGAATTTCTCAATACCAGAACTCTCCCTCGACGGAAGCATTTGTTGTTGTTTTCTAGTCTTTGAGGGTGTTGCTACGAAACCAATTCAATTTCACAAACTCAAACTTTAAAATTGATCACAATTAGAGAATTCAAAAGCCAAAACTGCAAAAATGTAGCATTCTCTACACACACGGGCTTTCGCACGAAAGATTTATTGATTAAATTTAAAAGCACGGGTTACACAGTAGAAAGCATAATACAAATAGAGTGCACGGATCGCGTGTTCTCTTAGAGACGAAGTCGAAATGTGAACAGAGGACATAGAAAAGAAGAGTATAAGTGCACTATGTGTGACATATAAGGTCAGGGTATAAGCCAAATATGTCGTTTAATAAAACTGTTTTTTCGATTTAAAATGTAGAAACTTATAAAATATATTCAATGTTCAATACATTTCAATGGCATCACAACATTTGTCTAGTCCACCTTCTCTCGACCAATTCACTCGCAAGCACCACCACCGGAAACCTGACCACAATCCAGCTCAACCTGTCACACCTCTTGAACACTCGACACATCTTCCAGATGCACCTTTCTCTGTTTTCAAAACTGTAAAAGTCCAACAACTGCAGCCTGCAAGTGGTGCACTCAAACAGATGCAGTCGCACTTGAATCACCTCCAAGTTAGGGAAAAACTCGGCAAATTTACTCGAAAACAAATTCAAATGTGAAGTAATTGTGAGCGATAGAATCTTGAGGGACTTTAACTGGTAATTGATCAAATTCTCCTGATAGGACAGTAGAGTTGAACGATTTTTGAAGTCAATTTTCAAATGCAGAAAAATTAAATTCGGGAAACCTTTCATCGATTGACATATTTGGTAGAGTGATAGATTCTCGGTGATTGACAGATGTAGATAAGTCAGATTGAAAAGTTGATAAGTGAGGAAGTTGGTCAACCGTTCGGGTGTTACATTAATTTTCAATTGAGTCAATCGATTGGCGAAATTTGAACCCGATTCTGGTGTTGCAAGAAACTGTTCCGAGAAACTTGCATTTCCAATTCGAATTGATCTCAATTGAGCATTCGAACTTGCGTACTGCTGAATTGAGTCAAACAGATGCAGGTACAGATCGTCGGGAGAATTGAAATTAAATTCTTTCAATTGGCCCAAAATAGTCAAATCAATTTGAGTGCTAAACAAATTCGAATAGAAATTTCGCATGTCAACTGTCAAGTGTCGAAGCAGTTTCAGTGAATTGATCGACTCAATCAACTGTCGATGGATTAGACCTCGCAGGGGCTCGTAGAATTCGACTGGGAAGTTAAAGTACAGTTTGAGGGAGGTTAGTTGGTCTGAATAGGCTCGTAGTAGGAAAACCAACTTTTTCACAGCATTACACGGCAAATTCTGAGACTTGCGATTGATTGAGAAAGTCAAAAACTGTACATTGGGGAAAGAGTCCACAAAAGACTGAAATGTTCCAATGGTCAAGTGAGTTGGTCGTAGATTGATGCATGCGCATTTTGGATCCTGCATTTTTTTAATTTCCTTCAAATGAGGAATATTGAAGATTGACTCATTGATCAACTCATAACCACCGATAGCAATGGTCAGTGAACGGTAACGTGAAATTGAGCTCTGAACCAGGAAGCTCCATCGAAGGCAAACTCGTTTCAGTGGAATTATTAGGTAGAGGCATAAACAGTGGACCTTTTACACGCGTTTTTAACGGGCCGAGAGGGCCACTGTTTATGCCTCTGTCTTATAGATCGTGGATGGACAGATTTGAGAATACCTCAAAGAGACACACGTCGGTATGGTTCAGGTATACTGACGATTTTCGACGTGGTTTTCTATAAAAATGGATGAAATCTTGAAATCAAAATATCAAAGTATAAAAAAAACTTTACCCAAACGTAAAAACAAATCAGACTTCCTTTCTTCATATTTTGTTAGCTTCAAACTTTGATCCATTCAAAAGCAACACAAAAAGTTGAATGAATCAATCAAAACGCTCACGACAAGTGTAATAATCAACAAGTCGCATAAAATGTAAAGCATATACGCACAGACATACAACAGACATACGCGATACGGAGGTATTTTGCTCATGTATGAGACTTTATTACTTTATAAGAAATTTATATTGTGTGCTTTACTGGGTGTTAAGTGTCAATATTTACGTAAGTCAAGTTACATTGTATCGCATTGAACGATTTCACCTTCACCCAGTACTAATCCACTTACATTTGACTTATACATCTCTGATTATTATTTTATATGTCACTAGAGATAATGAATTAGCATGTGTGAAGACACAAGTTTGCATATACCAGATTGTGGTTATTACTTTCTCTTGTTACCGGACTTGACATTTAGCCCAATTTAGATGTAAAGTACAATTTATGCACTTTAGATCTTCTATCTATCTCTGTGTGAGATAGAATCCGTGCTTCACGATGACATACACTAGTCTTAAGTGACGCCGTTGGCGTAAAGTCGGAGCGAAAGTATTGCGAACACTCGCCTTTATCAGTTCAGTCATCGATGAGTCATCAAAGTGCCACAGACACACAACAACTCATTTCTCAATACAGATCTATGTAAAATATCACTAATTATTTTTTATCTCTGGTGACCTTTGACCTATAGTAACCTTATGGCACAAAAGGCACATCTTCACCCCAACGAGAATATTGTGTAAAATTTTCAGACCGATCCATTGAACCGTATAGGCGCTAGGCTCTACACAAGCCTTTTCCTATCAAGCGGCGCCAGAGGACTCGTTCACTCACAAACTCACACCCTCGCTACGCTCGGGCGTGAGTTTGTTCATTCGCTCCTCCAATAAATCACGCAGTAATGTACTCCAAACACGAAGTGCACGAGTATTTCCGTGCACTTTTCAAGATGATTACGATCAGTGAAGAGGAGATGAAGAAGTGCAAGCAACGGAGGGTTGTCCGCTTCTCCCGTTGCTTTCAAAGTAAAGGAATGTCTCTACTGCGCATGTCACACACTCTACCTTTGAACGATCCCATCACGACGACGACGACGACGACGACGACCACACTTTTCCTTACTCAAATAATATTATAAGATTTTATTAAACTTTGGACATTTAACAAAATTGGGTTCGGTCTACATAGTACGTGACACTCTCTTAGGCCTTGCTTCAAAATTCGTAATTAATTTGTGTTTCACTGTAACACAATTCCCTCAATTCTTTCTCTTATATATATATATATAATATCTCTTAATATCACTTAATATCTTCTCGCAAATTGAGTTCAATTTTTCAAAGTCGAGGTCGGATTTGGCTCTACTTCGCGAGTGTGTTGTCAGTAGATGAGGACTCAATAGATTGTAACTTAGAAAGGTAACCTGCCTGGGAAGGTTTGTGGTATGATAATGTTTATTACAATTTATGTGTTTAGATTATCCACAAAGATTACAAATTGGTTGCTACGATTTTTATGATAATGGTATCATTCACTCTCACATATTGCAATGTTGCATTTTGTTTTTGTCTATGTTTGCAGTTGTGCTCAGATGATTTTGCTTTTTTCCTCGTTCAAAATCAAATTTAAATCAGTTAGCTTTTTTAATTTAAAGATTTCAAAATGGCTTCGTTTTCAAGCACGACTCGATCAAGTTCTACTCAGAATGAACCCGTTAAAATTACTTTGGAAATTGTAAATTTTTCAACTTTTAGTTTGGAATCAAAGAAAATTACTCTAACATCTGACAATCAAATTGAATTTATTCTATTTGTCAGTCCAAAATTTAATTTTACTTACTGTAATCAAGACTACACTTACATATATTTAAGTCTTACAAAATGCAATAAAGATCAACTTTTTATTCGATATAAAAATTTCAATTCTGAATGAAAAGGGTGACAAATGTATGACACAAGACAAAATTGAAAATTTTTTCACTGATTTCAAATAGAAAATTTGGATTTTATCAAATTGATCATGGATATTTGATGGACCCAGAAAATGGTCTTTTGGTAAGCAAAAAACTTACCATATACTGTGAGGTAAATTTTTTAATTTTAATTTTTTTAATTGATTTTAAATTTGTCCAAGCAAAGGTAGAAGAGATTTATCCCCAAAACTCAAATCAGTCAACAGATTATTCCAAATCAAAGTTATTATTCAATCCAACATCGTCAAACTTTTTGTCTCTTCTTGAAAGTGGCAAATTGAGTGATGCAACTTTAGTTGTTGGTGAAAAGAAACTACTTGTACACAAAGCCATACTCGCAGCACAATCCAAAGTGTTTGCTGCCATGTTTGATAGCGATTGTGAGGAGAAACGACTGAACAGTGTAAAGATAACGGACATTCCTGTTGAGGTGTGCGAGAAGATGCTTCGTTACATTTACACGGGAAACGTGCCTGAGTTGAGCAGTGATTACACTGAAGAGTTGTTTGTTGCTGCTGATAAGGTATATAACTTAGAAGATAAACCTCAAAAGCCTAATATAATTATAATCCTTAGTATCAATTGGACCACTTGAAGATCACATGCGAACATTCGCTGAGCGAGTCAATCAATGTAGAATCAGTGACAAGCACTCTGTTGGTTGCAGACATGCACAGTGCCACTTTGCTCAAGACTAAATGCATCGATTACATTGTCGGGCATGCTAAAGAAGTTATAGCTACTGAGGGATGGAAACATTTAGCAAAATCAAGGGCAGATTTGGCTGTTCAACTGTTTGAATGTGCTTTTGCGAATTAAGGATGAGTCAATGCGTTGGTATTATTACAGAAATGCACTTGGCTCATAATGAAAACTTAGGTTTTACTTTTGATTGTTTTACTTGCTGCCTGTAAGCTATATTACGTTCAATAAGATTGTTTGTTGATTAAATTGCCGAGATTCATGGAGTGAATAGACTTTTTATAGAATTCTTTGTCTTTTATCACTACAACATTATCTTTGTGATTCATCTGTACTTGACTCGATGCAGCAATCAAATTCTTTGTCGCAATGCACTTTGGTTTAGATCATTTGCACGGGAAGAGATCAAACTCAACTTGAGAACTCAAATTCGAATGGCAGATTTTGTGTTTTCGGTGCACACGACAAATCGATATGGCTTTACGTATGCCAGTTTTGGACTCATTTCAATGTCTGCCTTCTTTCGGGTAATTTCAATTTTTAGTTTTAATAAATCTAAAGTTCTTCATTTCAGTTTGTGATGACATATGGAAAATTCATCATGATCTCACACAAATTGAGCATGAGAAAAATATTGTGAATTTTCGTGTTTTTTATTAAAAAATCAAGAAAAGAAATTCAATCGGATCAATATTTTGAATTTCTGGTAAAACTTTAATGGAAATACAACAAAATTCTTGTTTCTATTGATAAATTCATATATGAGTTAATTTTGTCATTTTACGCGTTACCATGACAAATGTAAAACATGAAAGAACATTTACATAAATTCAGAAGAAATGTGCCAAGAGAAAAGCGAAAAAAATGTTTTGATTAATGACAGTAATATGTTTGTAAATTTAAAAATAAATTAATATGGAACTGGCACTTTAAATTTGTGTAATTTAAAATTTAAAGATAAAAATATAAAAATATAAAAATCAACTTTCCATTCTAATGAAAATGTGTTAAGGTAACCATTGCCTTTTTACCAATTATCGGTCTATCATCATCATCCACGGACACGAAAATGACATATTCAATTTCACATGTACCTAGTAGTGGTCCTGGATGGCACAAATATGATGTATCGGATACATTAAAGAGAAAATAGTGATACTAAATCTTTAGATAATCGTGTAAGCTAATCATTTGCTTAAATGCTTTTTGGTGTTCAGTGATCACAAGCTCAGTTAAATTCGTAAGCAGTTTATTGAGTCATGTCCAGAAATTCAAAAAATAATCATGTTTTTTTCGATCATCTATTTTCCTCTTACTAAATTTAATAAATATGAACATGTAAATATTGTAATGTATTGTCGTTGATGTAAGTAGAAAGTCAGAAATAGAATAAGCAAAGTTTTCATATTAACGATAAAATGAGATAGGGAGATTATTTCGTTTATAACTCGGAATCTTCAGAATCTTCAAATTTATTAGTAAAAAAGCCCAATTCACGGACTCTCTCCTCATGATATTGTCCAATGTCGGGAATGTACAAGTTGGCATCAGTCAAAGGTTCTGGCTCCTCTGGTACTACGTACTGGTTGTCGTAGAAAATGTTCAACAGTCGAAGAAATTCTTTGACCAGTTTTTTGAGCATTTTCAAATTTTTTCTGGAGTCTATCAGTCAGTTTGTGAACTTGTGGGGGCATTTTGTTGGAGTACAGGAACAGGTCTGTGATATTCATTTTTGGTAGCTCACTGAAAAAACAAATATTAGACAAATAACAGTTTAGATCTGTTTAGATTGTTTAGAACAAATCACTTACTTATAGAAAATATGGCTTTGACCAAAAAACAGTACATAGACCACTTTCTTCTTTACCAACAAACTGCCCGGCGGTCGGCACTCGAAAACCTTTGCCGGAAACCAGTACATTCCGAGATACTTTGCCCACACAATCGAGTGCGGATTACTACACGGCACTTCAAAACCATTGTCATTTGTCAAGTTGTCAGGGGTGACATAGAAATTGCGATGACAGGTGGCACACATGTCCACATATTGCAACTCTCGCCTCAGCCAATCATGAATTTCCAAGATTATCTTTTTTCCAATTATGGAGACGCCATTCTCAATTCTGAGATTGTGTAGAATCTATTGTGAAATGATAAGATTAAATGAATTGAAATTTGTATAAAGAACTGATACATACGAGATTGATGTCAAACACAAAATCCTTGGTTGAACGATACTCGGAGTTGTTGGCTTTGTCTTCAATCATTTTCAAGGTCATTGGTGCAACAACATCATCATTTGGTTGGCCATTCTGTGAAACTTTGATTAGTGAATTGTAGCAAACAATTTTGCCATCTTCTGCTTCTTTTTTCAGCTTTTCCCATCAACACTCCAACCACATCACAGTACACTAGATTGTTCACTCTCCGCTCATAGTCAGATGTCATAAAGCCCAAAGTGCGATTGAACACCGCTTCTTCCACTCGGTCCACACAATTGAAGCAAACTTTCTTATTGGCCAACAGTTTTCGCCATTCCTGCGAGATCAATCTCTCACAATCGGGTTCCATTTTGCGCAACTCTCGGGGAAATTTTGCTCGAATTGGCGCTTTTGGCTTTGAGTTTTCGTTTGTCTTTTTGTCTTTCATTGTCAATCGAGGCCTTGGTTTCTTGTTTGCAGTTAAGCAAAGTTGACAAAATGAAATTTGACAAAACTCGCATCCGAGACCTTGAACTTGATCGTTTTGGACTTTGATTCTCTTATGACACTGCCAACAAAATGGATCAGCTTTTGGTCTTTGTTCAATAGTTACAATGATTTTCTAGGGAAATATTTAAAAAATTAAAAACAATCAACCAAATTCCCATACCTCTCCAAGTGCAACTGATAGTGCTTTGTAGAGTGTGTCAGTAGGTGAAAGTGGTTGCAAGGTCAATTTGGCCCTTTCTTCCTGCTATGGAAATAAAAGATTAGATTGTACAAAATATATAGTAGAATATACCTTGCACGAGGTTGATGTTTCATTTGGAACGTCATTTGTGGATGGACCGTTCTCTGGTTGATCACTTAAAATTGGAACAATCGGGTCTTGAGTTTCTGGAGCTTCAATTGAAGCTGAAGTAGCGAGTTCACCTTCGAGCGGTAAGATTTCCTTAGTTTTGCGAGCTCTCTTCGGTCTTAATGAGCAGTTACACGATTCTGTTTGAGAACGTTTTGGTCCTGTTGGACGTTTGGAGGATTCTTCTTCTGGTTCATTTGATATTATCTTGATTGGAGCGGAAGAAGTGCTTTCAACCAAAACTGGTTCACCAGGATTGTCGTAACCAGGAAATTGAATCACTGTAGATGAAATTTTTCCACTTTTGTCTGGATCAAGCTGATTGATTATGATTGAAGTAACTTGACAATTCATTCTTGTGTAAAAATCGTATAATTGTTTCACTATTGGTATTTCATCTGTATTTTCATTAGACATTTTGCATTGAAGAATTGGGACAAGCAATTTGATAAAAGAGAATGAAATTGAATTGAAACGAATGAGTTTGTCCGACAAATGAATGTGTATGTGTACTATCAGATGGCGCCACGACTGTATGAAATCAGAAATGTGAATACTCAGTTCAACAATGTTGATATGAACAAAGGGAACCTAGAAAAATTATTTGAACTTAGAATGGAATGGAGAATGGAGAATGGAAATACAAATTGAGACTTACCCGAAATATGAGATTTCACGTTTGTGCGTACAAAAAAACAAAAAAAACTGAGGTGTCAATTATGTTGAAAAGAAGATAACACTTTGAAGATTCTGAGGATAGATAAGATGAAAAACAGATTAGATGAAAAAAGATGCGGAAATGAAAACAAACGATAATTGAGCACCAACTCTGATTTTTTCAGAAAAAACTTTTCAAGTTTAAACTAAACTCACGAATTCCAAACAAACGACCAACCCGAACCTCTGCTTACGCCAGAATGAGGAACGTGCTTGCAACCCTCGTTCTCTCTCGAACTAGAGCAGAAGCAAAATATATACTGCGCATGTGTTTGGATTTATTGCGCATTCCCAAAAATGAACAGAATGTGCAAACATGGTGCTATAGTGCATTAATTTCCCTATTGCTCCAAAGCAGAACACTCTAAATGGCCATAACAACAACACTTCTCCCGAATTGCACTAAACCTGTTTGAGTGGCCATTCGTAGAATTGTCTGATGCGAACAGAAGAAATGTTTGCTTTTCATTCAATTAGTTAATAGTAAATGTAAACATAACCATAAGCATTTTCAGGTTGTGGTCGTTGTTTATTATTACAAAGGCGAAAAAAGACTTTTGACCTTACAAGAAAGTAAAGCAATTTGCCCTCATGCTGAGTCGTAAATTTTTGGTCATAATTAAAAATTAAGTACAAATTAAAATGATTTAACACATGCCTTTTTTCTAGTTGTGTAATGCATTACTGTCCATTAGTAAACAATTTAAGATTTAAGAGTAGATAAAAACCAAAAATGAATTTCCCAGTAAATAGTAATTTTATGAAAATTGAAAAATCTTTTATGCTGACAATTTATTCCTCAATTTTCCATGTTGAGTCTGTAGAGCTGTTTTGAATCTGTGTGTCAGATTTGACTGGCTTCTCTATTTTAGGTTTCGACATAGGCTTTGTAGTGGTTTTTGCTTTTGCTTTTGTGGCTTTTGGTTTCGATTTTGGTTTCGGCTTCGGTTTTGGTTTCGGCTTCGGTTTTGGCATTAAATTTTGTTTTACTTTAGGCACTTCAACTCTGTTCACAATCTCCCACCTTTCTCTCAGTTCATTGGGCTTAAATCCGTGAACGGTCCAAAGTTTAACAAAATTTTTGTTTGTTACCCATGATTTAATGTTGACAAAACTTTTATGATGAATGCGTGTAATGTTGAGTCGTTCCGCTAGAATGCCACTCACGTAGACATCTTCTAGGTAGGGAATGTTTGGCGCATCGAATCGCGATTCAATGTAGAGTGACTTTGCAATGTCCGATGTAAAGAGATAGGCCTGTCCGGTGACAAAGTGAGGATAGACTGTTCCGTTATACATTTGTTCGGATATGTAATACTTTGAGGAGTGATTCCGTGCCGGAAGCCAATTCTGAGCAACTTTACCGATGAATGACCGTTGTTGTGTCACTTGCTGTGTAAACTTGTGCAACTCGTCCACATTCACCAACATGTCATCGTCAACTTTCAACACAAACTTTGGGATACTGCACTTTCTCTGTGAGATCCAACGCATCATAGCCAACGTTTTCAAGGTTAAATTATGATATGTGTCATAAAAGTCCGTTTGCAAAATATCACCATAACGCAGTTCTTCATCGTAGAGTTTCGATTGAGCAATCGAGTTATTCACAGGAAGTCCCATGATGAAGTAGAGTTCAATTCCGTGGGCTTGAGCAACACGACCCCATGTATCGCGGACTGCCAGTCGATGTTCGAAATGTTCGACTGCACAGAAACAGATTATAAGCAAATTTGAAGAAGTGTTTGTTGAACAGTTGGTTTTGTCGATATTCATAAACGATGGATCATCTACTTCATTTTCGGGTTCAAAATCTAAAATTTGATACAAAATCGATTCATTTGACTCAACAGGAAAGAAAAACCTCAGTTTCGGATGATGTGCAACACTACTGTTACTATCAAAAAGCATCAAACCAATAGTAAGAAAAGTCGTAGTAGCAGTGATGGTCAAAAGGAGAAACAGAGTTCGGTCGTACATGACTTTTTGCGGTGGGAATATTTGTTCAGAAAAGTGAATAGTTTCTTTTCCATTTAGAATTTAATTGTCATCGCATTTATTTCTTCTTTGTCCGACTTATCTACTAGAACTGTAGTTGTTAGTCTAGACAGATTGATGTTATAATCCAACAATAGAAAATAGTTGACTTTGCCTTTCTTTACATTTACCTCTCTTTTTATTTTCTCAATACATTCAGGTACATATTGTACGTGTACTTCATTAGCCACATACAAAGATTCTTGTCACACGCAATAAATCTACAATAAATGCACACAAACAACAGTAAATGTACAAATATGTTGGTGTAATGCAATGTCCAATTGGATGCATCAATTGTTGTTTTATGGCTTCTTGCACCCATCACTTATCAGAAGATTTATTTTAAGTGAGTAATAACGCATTTCACAATTTAATTGTTGGCGTACAAAAATGTATGTTGCATGTGTTTGACACGTGACAATTAAAGTTGATCATGCCATGAACCAATGATTTGTTTGACTACAAAGGTTGTTATACATTGTACAAGTTGAATGGCTTAAGACAAAACTTTATGGCATGTATTACCGTTACATTTGTGTTACGTAAACTATCATATACATGTGTCATATGTGCTTCCGATTTTAGTTATTTAATTATCTTTGATATGGGGTCATAGTTAGTAGCAACAAAACTTTATTTGGATCATAAAATTTTAAAATAATTCTAGAAATAATCAGAGGGTTTGTATTACATTTTTATCAAGGTTCGAATTACTCTTTCTCAATTTAAAGATTTTGAGGTTGAAATATATTTCTGCAAAAGAGTTAACGATTTAAATAGCAAAAGTTTGTTGAACGACTTATTGTCAACGACTCAGTAGAGAATCTACACTTTAGTTAATTAAATTAAAATAGAATGTGGTTAATTAATAATTAACAAATTAAGTTAACTAATTAACTGGATGTTATTTTTAGAAACATTTAATTAAAAATTAATTCACTTTAAATAATTGATTATTTGTTCAAGCAACAGCGCTGTGCAATTTGTTATAATTTTCAAATTAAATTGTGATATTTTTGTTTGCTATGAGATAGAGCAAATAAATTCAAATAGAAAAGCAAACAAAAACATCAAATCAAATTTAACATTAAATTCTATTAAATTTATTTTACAAAAAAATAAATTTCTGTCTATTCATGGCTATTTTAGTATTTATTTGAGTAATAAATTTAATTTAAAGAAGCCATATTACATATGTTTGGGCAATTTTGTTTGTTTTTTCCTTCGGTGTTTTAAGTCTTTCAGCTATCCATAGAATTTTATTTGCATTGTGGTGTCTTTGAAAAATATAAATAATGAAATATAGGGAACCTCATGAGGATAAGTATTTCCTTTTCCTCAGGGAATAAACCACGGCAAGTAAATTGAATTAGCCATCGCACCACATAATTCCAAATAAATTGAACGTAAGAATTTATCAATCTCTTTTTTCAATCAAATTATAATCGCATAAACTATCTTCCCCAAAAAATATATTAAATTGGTTTATGATTTTTTAAATAATTCAAAAATGTCAGTTTATATTTTCTATTTTTTATTTTAAACATTTTTGTCGTTTCTGTTAAATTAATTCGACTAAATAAAAAAATATTCGAAGACAAAGGAACTGGGATTTTAAATTAACCGAAACACAAATGAAAACTTTTAGTCCATTAGCATTCTCGATCACGATTGCAAATCTTAGTTCGTTCAGTGTGCACTTACGCGTAGATTACGTGAGTGAAGAAAGTGATTGGACCGAGCACTATTTTGATTTTTAATTAATTCACCAACTTTCCTCCTTCTAACCTCCTATTGTCTCTAGTCTTCCAACAATTTCCATTTACTAAATTTTATTTTTATTTTGCATTTTATTCTAGAATATATTTCCTCTTAAAACGCTACAGTAACCAAACTTTTCTGGCTAAGGGTGGAAAGCACGGGACAGGAGAGAGAATTCCTGGATTGATCGAGAGTATATAAACGAATGGAGAGAAACGCCCGAGAATCAGTACTGATGTTCATTTTTCCGCGTACTTGATGTGCGTAATGTGAAATAAGCAAACCAAACCAAATCACATTTATATTTCGTGTTTTTTCCTTTTTTCGAAAACAAATTATTTGTGCTTCGATTAATGGCATCCTGTGTGTGTTCTCTACTGTGTTCTGTTCAATCTGTGAATTGACAGATGGACTTGAATTTCAATTATTATTAAGATTTGTGCTTAGTTTCAAAAAGTTTTGCTCAATCATTCATCACTTGTTTCACTACTTTGGATTGACAAACTTTTTTTTATGACTTTTATATATTTGTATGTATATTCATATATTCGTGTATACATCCAGTTTTGCTACTGTACAGTGTACCCATACCATCGCGCTACATGCCAACTTTACGCCTCATAAATTTTTAGTAGCGAAAAGTCCGTCCGCCTGTCTGTTTCTGTGCATTCAAATGCGCAAACAAATGCGCTTGCTCAGCATAAGGAGAATGCATCTTCTCTCTTCTGTTTTCGGGTGTTGAGTGTTGCGGGGTTCATTTGTGGTTTTGGACTCGCTTCGTGTAATTCGTTGTTTTCTTATTTGCGTTCTTCTTGTTTTTACGTTTCGCATTTACTTTCACGCAAATTTCACTGCATTTATGAATAATCCTGAAATGGATTATCTTGACCCTGTACCACCACCACCGCCAAATGCCCTAAACAACCTACCATTGGTCATAAAGCAAAACATCTCTCAACGCATCTCAATCTTCGATCAAGTTAGGCTCAAAGAAGTTGCCTCTCACTTTGGTGATGTTGATCGCTGGACCATGATGTGCCGTCGTACCCTGTCCATTCATGTTGGTGCTGGTTTCCAGAAGTACTTTGGGCCAGAACCGGTCAACTCTCTTCCACGGATTGAACTAATTCGCAACAATGCAGATGGATCTGAATCCGAGGTGGGCGTTTTCATTCCGGACGATCTGGAATACAATGGCTTCAATCGCGTAAGATTCTTGGAGATGGATGATAAAATTGTCGAGTGGTTAGTTGAGAATTTCCGTGAAATTCACAATCTAGAATTTGTCTTAGATCGTGTTGATTTGAGTGCTAGTGACTTTGTGGTGGAACTGCTGACCCACTGGGCCCCTAAGTTGACCCAACTGACCATCTGGTTAGGCTATGTCCGATGCACAGATAGGGCGTGTCTTTCTTATCAGGACCATAAGATGAGATTTGTTTTTGCGATACTGGGGACAACATCTCAGATGGTCTCGCTTCGAAAGTTTGTTTACGAGGATACGACAATCTCGAACTTACAAAACGACCTAGATCTGCCAGTTTTGAGTCACTTGACTGAATTTACCTTTAAAACTCGAGATTGTCCCAAAATTCTAGTATCCTCCTTAATGCGCTACGCACGGCATAATGAGAATCTAGTTTCTATTAATATCGGTAATGAAATAGAATTACCGGAAGCAGTAAATTCCCTATATTTTCCTTTGATCCCCGAACTTTGTACAAAGATCACATACGTGAACTTTAATCAAACTATTTTTAATTTTGGTGATTTGTGCCAATTTTTTGAGTTGTTAACCGGGCTGCGCACACTCAGATTCAAGATCTATACGATTAGTATTCTTGAGATGATCACCATTCTATCTCCATTACAGCACTTGACCTATCTCAGTCTGGAATTCCCAGATTATTTCAAACTTCGTTACTTTAATCCAACCCTCGAATCCTATGAACAAAAGACCCTGCCTCAGGTTAAAGTGCTGCAGATTACTGTGTCTGAGAAGTCTTTCGGTTTCGATCTCACTCATCTCAATTTGGATTCGGTTTTTCCTAATTTACAAGTTTTCATAATCAATGATTATCGAAAAGATGAATTGGAGGATAAATTGAAAGATTATCAATTTCTTCTAGGCAGTTTTATGATTGCTAGTTGTCCTGACTTGAGAAAGATTGTCTTCAATCAGGAGATCATCTTTTTGGATGATTTTAGGGGTCGAAAAGGTCAGGAGGGTCAGGAGGGTCAAGAGATTCAGATGGATGATAATGATATTGATGGGATGATTTTGGATTGATTATCATAAAGTTAAGAGCAATTCATAGATCACATGACACATGTTGTACATTAACCGTAAATTTTCTAAGACCTTTTCGAGAATTGTCTTAATTGTTTTCATTTACTCATAAAAATTTTTTGTACAATGTACATATTTGTTTGTACTTTAACTAAGCAATTATTGTGCAAAAAATTTGTACAGTACAACTCACTCTCGTGTTATTTTTTAATTTTAGAACATTCTAGATCTGCTTATCGTTACCACTTACATTTTCACATTATTCACAACTTTTCTAGAACATTCTATATTTAACACGCTGAATAACAATACAAACAGCAATATACAAATCACTTTCACATTTATTTAATAATTCTATAATATTTTAGAATCTTTGTACATATTTTTACTTTGTTCACAATTAATTTTTGCGCATAAAAATTTGCACATCTATCTACTGTATTTGATTCAATTTATTGTTAATATATTATTTTATTATCTTTACACAATAAAATAAATTCTGTTTACGAATTCTCAAATTATAAAAGATTAATTCTAGAAATAAATGTTATTATTTTTCTTTAACCTAAAAATAATAAATAAGCGTATGTGCAAAAGTAGTAAATAATAAGAAACAAAAAAGAAACCACTTCAGATCCAATTAAGTAAAATCCAAATCAAGAACACGACTAGTACAAAAACAACATTTCTCCATGTCGTATTGCATAATTCCATTATTGCTGTTGTCCACTTGATTATTTAGTTAAGCTCTTTTTCTTTTCTTTACTCGAACATTTGCACAAAAAATAAAATAGAAGAAACTAAGATGGCGGTTAGTATGAGGAAGAGGCAATAATCTATTTATTTATTGAAAATAAATTGCTCATTCAATTTACGAATAAATAATTGTTTGAATTAAATTTATTTATTCATTTATTTAAATTTATTAAATTTAATTGACAATTGAATCAAATAAAATATTAATTAATTCTGTGCACGAGATTTACCAGCCAACATTTCAAACAGCTCGACCATCAATTTCTGGTTGACATTTGTGTTTTTCATGTTTTTGGTCCAACTTTCTGAGATCATCACTTCCGGGACATGTTCCGTGATGTAACGGATACATTTGGAACGGAGTTCGGCTGCTTGGGCACTGTCTGCAAGTACGAGCAAGTCTACTACGTTTGGGGTGGCGATTAGGGTGAGTAAGTGTTGCTCGGAAATGGATTTCAGTTGAGGGAGTTCGTACTAAATGAAGAGGAATTATTTTACTAATTGATTTACTAATTAAAATACGTACTTTGTGGGCAACCTCTAAGAATTGCGATGCAAAACGATCCAAAGTCTCAGCGCTAGGCATTTTACCCGAATAGATGTACTGAAACATGCTCTTCCACACTTCAATGTCCTGACTTTCGGATAGCGAAATTCGGCTACTCGATTTTTTCTTAAAAATCTTGGCAAAAGCACTCGATCTAGCGGCGAGAATAGCTCGATGTGCTCGAAGGTGAAATTGAGTTCGGTTTTGGTCACGCAACAGTAGAGTTACATCAGAGTGCTGGGAACTGTTGAGAAGGGCTTCAAAGTCTTGGGATAAGTGGGTTTGGTGGGTTGGAGAATTGGAAGTTGGGGAAAGATTTTCGAGTTTAGTTAAGTTTTGAGTTTCTCCTGTAATGTTTGAGATGACAGGAGTTTTGTTTCCAAATCCTGGAACAATGTTTAGTGAACGTTCAGGTGCAAGAATTTCTGGTTCTTGGATCGAGTTTGCGGTTTCTGTGATGACAGTAACAGTTTCTTGAGCTGCTGGCACAGATTCGTTCACCGATTCTGAAACTACGGGTTCTGGAGTATTACTTACAGACAATGGAGTAATGGATTCTGAGTTCGGAACTGAACCAACCAATACAGAAGTACCATTTTCGGGTCCTGAAGTTACGGGGACGTACCCAGGAGTGTTGCTCACAGGTCCAGGAGTCACATTCACTTGATTACGAATGGCATTACCTAGGGCTACGAACCAGGGTTTTTGGGTTACGACTGGGGGTGACGAAGTTCCAGTTTCGGGGACAGGAGTTACGTTTGAGGCTCCAGGATACGGAGGTACAGAACCAGGAGTTGTTACACTTCCAGGCGTCCCATAGCCATACCCAATTTTGTATCCATTCCAAACACCAGATGCACCATACTCGGGTTTAGGTGCCACGATAGGTCGATTCATTCTAGCCAAGATTTCATTCCAGGATCGGTGAATCTCACTCTGCAGACCAACCTTTGATGCAAATGGATCGGGAATTACTGAATTTGGAATTGAAACTGGCATCCTTACTTCTGCAGAATCATCGTCATCGTCAAAGTCGTCATAATCGTAACCTGAAACAAACAAACACACGCTCAGGACCAAAAGAAGAAAAATTGTTAATTTCATATTCATGAAAATTTAATACAAAGCTTTCGAGAAATAAAATGGGAGTTTTTTCCTACTGTGTGCGAATTATCATGTATTTATATCCTTTAGCCAAAGAGTTACTCATAGAGTTCAAGATAAAATCAAATAAGCAAATAAGAAAGTAAACTTAAATGATGAAAACCCAAGAAATACATTACAAAGTCTGTTTTGTTATCATTTGTATCAAAGTACAAAAGTTTATTTCTTGTCAATGTGATCAAATTTGCGTTAAACCGCATTTGACCGCCACTAAAGTAATTAACACAAACAACCAAATAACGATTAACAAATTACAGTATTACTAAACGATGTTTAATGTTTGGAGAAACCCACATCATTCAATGCATGATTATCTAGAAAGTCCATTTTCAAGAAAAAAGAATTGCAATGTTGAATTCATCAATAAAATAATATTGCTGTATGTTTTTATCAAATTGTTCCAGTTTTTTTCAATTGCTTCATTAAAATTGATTTTAATTTTTACAATTTTCCTGATTGAGTGTTGCTTCATGAATTACTAATAATTCAAAGTGTAGTTTGCAGTGATAATTCAACAATTCATTGAGGGAGACAAAGTTTAATTATATAATGTGTAATTGAGTACTACCAACAATTACTTCACTGGTTGTTACATTTGAACACATTTCCCAGTCCAAGAGTGTCTCTTGCATACACACGCCTCAAAGGTGATTTCTACGACAACCAGATATATCACTTCCACCTCACTTCCACGGGACTTGCCAGTCTAACTCGAATCACCCGCAAGAGTCAACTTTTGGAGAACCGAAGCCGATTTTTGAGTAAAAGATGCATTTGCTTACCGTTGTTTTCAAGTGTGTAGTTTTGTGCGCTGTAGTGGCACTCTGTCAAAGCAAACCAGTCAATGTCAGTCCCTTGAAGCTGCTTAATCCCTACGGAAACGATATAGACATCCGCTATTCCGAACCAATCGTCCCCACCCGATTTCCGCCCGAACTCGTCAAAGACTGCCGCCTACGATGGTACAACTCGGCCTGCAACATCACGATTATATTTGATGGCTACAATTTGACCCAACTTGAGTCAAAACTGGCACACGCTTGGCTTGGCGAGTACGAAGCCAATCTCAACTCAGCACCCTCGAATGTTTTTCAAATCAAACGAGGCATCCATCTGATAGACTGCTTTCGAGAAAAGCACTTCAACCCTAACTTCAAGCTGTTTCGCTGCTATGTGGATCTCCTGATTGATGATAAATTGGGCTACTTTGCTGGACGGGATGATTTAAAGTATGTCGTTGTCGAAAGGAATGAAACAATTTCCTTCAATCCGTATACAACTCAAGAACCACACGAAGAAACGTCTACGAGTCACTAGTCACAGATCATCATTTGTCCGATTCAATAGCCTGAATCCTAAAGTTCTTGCTATTCTGGAATAGCTTTCAGATTTTATTTTATGTTTGTTATGTTGCCATTTGTTATGTTGTGGTGGACGATTATGGGTCCAAGACATTTATTAGTGGCAATTAGGCAGCATGATACAAATGGTTATTTGAATCGAGTTTCCGATTATACATGAGTACAATGCAGCAATTGACTGTGTGAAGAGATGTTCACAGAGGTGCAGAGGTCACGAGTGTAAGTGACTGATATGTGATAGTGACTGATGACTACGCATTAGACCAGTGCGAGGGTATACACGAGTAGTGAGAGAGGAGTGCGCATAACGTTACATAAGAGGGAGTACGTTCGCACTACATTGACATTGAGGCAAGACATAAGACGTGTCGACATCATGTGATAACATGAGACACTACAATGTAACATTTTCTATTAAAACATTATTTTTATTATAACGCATTTTAAACTTATTAAGTGCAATACGGAGTTGTCCTAAGTTCTGTCTATAAAAATTACTAGTGAAATTTGGGTGTCTGACTATGACCGATCTTCCTGTCCGAACCGAGCAAACCGGAAAACCCTAAGAAATACACTACAATGTCCATTTTGTAAACATTTTTGCAAATACGTGAGTTTATTTCGCTCCCTCCGCTTAGGTCAACACTTTGCATTAAATCGCATTTGACCGCATCTTACTAATCGACGCACAAAGCGAATCCATAAACAAATTACATAATTACGAAACATTTTCAGTACTTCGAGCAAAACCTTCGTTCAACACGTGATTATCCTGGTGTGATTCCCGTCCACTGATCCATCTCCACTGAATCCAACTATTTGGACCACTTCCAATTGTAGCACTCTGTTTGAGCAACAATGCCACACACAGAATATTCAAGCACGACAGAATGACCAGCCAAATGATCAGAATTGCTTGACCAGTGGTGAGTACAGGTTTATCCGATTTCGCGATTTCCATCGAATCCATAACTTGAGAACAAATTCCATCAATCACAGAATCGGGTGTCAGTGGTCGGAAGGTACATTTCGAGTGAGTTGTAGGTGTGTCGATTCGTTGGAAAATTCGAATATAATCGAAAATCGTTGCAGGACAGGTCCAGAGTAGATCTGTTTTGCCCTGGGACTCTTGTCCAAGTACCACGAGTGACATAATCAGTCGATGAGCATTGCCCATCTCATATTCGATATTTCCAATGTCCACCGGATCTGTGTAGTGCTCATTGACAAAGAATCTCAAGACAGTGTGATTCCACTCCAGACCGTACACATTGAACTTGCTTGGATCATTGTGATAACCATCTCCAGTTGCGTTGTAGGCTAAATATAGATTCATGGGAATCAGACTTCCATTATTGAGATAAACGCCACGTTGAGTCGTTGAATCTTGTACATAGTTGGAAATGTCCACGTAACCATAAGTGTTCTCACAGTACACGCCTAATGCAGAAAAGAGTCCAGCACCAACTGCGTGAGCGACACGGATTTCATAGCGACCAAACTGGAACGTGTTCTTGTGCATCATTTCGACTCCGCTGTACTGATGAGCGTAGTGAGGTGTCCGGTTGGCTTGAAGCACCAGATGGCCGTCGATAATGCGAATGTTGTCTCGAGATTTGCAGCTTCGATATCTGCCAATGTTAGCTAAATTGTAAATCGATTCATAGTCAAATAATAAGGACAACAAAAAACAAAACAAATCACATACTCGAACATATCTTGGTCTCATGTCGAATGGTCCAATCATCGAGACTTGAACTTGCCCGAAAGTTGTCCTCGTACACCAATTGCCAGTGTTCACTGGTTTGGTAATTGGTCACAACGCAGCCTGTGTTGTTACTTGGCGCTGCTGAGGCTGATGCATGGTAGAACGAGTACTGTAAGCTCGATTCGATAATGCAAAATAGTACAAAAGACACAACAAATACGAAAACCATTTTGAAATTGAACATTTTCAATGTCAAAAAAGTTTGAAACACGACTTTCGTGCTCAACGGATTCGCACTAATTAAACCAAAGACAATCGATGACATAGCTTCTCGTATAGACATCAAGATGTACCTCAAACATATCAAATCATCAAATGCAATCTAATTCAAGCGACTAATCTAAGTTTGAAAGTAAGCAAAAAAGACAGCAAAAACGCAAGTCATGCAAAAATGAATGTGAACTTTAACTTTGTTTACGTCTCACGACTAAAGTCTAACCAGATTTTTGCCGTGATATAATTTAAAAAATAAAATAAAATAAAATAAAAGACATTCTGGGTGTTGGAATTCCGCGTAACAAAAATTTATTTATAAATCAATTCATGTCAATATTACTCGGATTATATCCAATTTTATTTCGAATGATTTAATTAATTTCTAGCTATATTAGACTCAATGAGTCTTATCTCAATGTGGTTATCAAGAAAAGAGAAAAGAGATTGAAAACAAAGATTTCGTTTCAAGAAAATATATCAAATTACAGACACATTCGATCCTAACTCAAATACTTTACTTGACATGTTCGAGTTTTCATTGCACATTGAACCTGATAAGATCATAATCATAAACCACATAAAAAACGAACTCAAGTCAAACTAAAAGCAGTATCGAAGCTAAACTTTATTGAACAACAACAAAATGTTAATCATAAATATACTTTTAGTTAGTTAATCCCAAATGCATCGTTGTACACTCCTCTTTGTGCGCTCCTTTGAGGAAATTCCGATTGATGATGATTGTTCTCGACATCATCTACCAATGACTCATCAAGGGGTTCTGAGTTTCGCATATAAGTTCCAACTCGTGTAGTTCTCTCCCTTCTCAGTCCCTCTGGTAACCACAGAATAACTTGACCAGTTTTCATCAAACAAAGTAAAATCAATGCTAGCACTACAGTCAAACAAAGGGAAATGACAAAGAAAACCAGGGTTAGGTTGAACTCTTCGTGTGGTCGTGGTATTGACTTTGCTAGGGCCTGCTCACAGATGTGAGGGATTAGTCCTTCTTTTGTGGGTTTGTGAAATGTGCACTCTTCTAGTGGGTTCTTGGTGTGGTCAAGTTCAAGTTTCTGGTACACTCGAACGTAGTCGACGATGAGCGCAGGACAAATCCAGTTGAGTAGATCTGTGTTCTCGGGTATTGGTTGGTGGAAGGCAGTGCCACCCACTCCGATCATCATGTTGAGCTGATGCACCGATTGGGACTGTAAAGTTTCGAGATCCAAATTGGGATACCAATCTGTGTACTGGTCATCGAAAAATAATCTGCTCGCTACATGATTAAACTCAATACCGTACACATGAAAGTCACTCAAATCGATTTGATTTTCAGATAAATTCAGCGTCAATTGCCGCTCGTCGAGTAGTACCTGAACAGAGTCGGGAAAGTGGGCACCACGGTGGATTGCTGATTTCTGTGCATTGCCCGCAATTTCCATCCAACCGTGTTGAGGTGAGATTTCAGTTTCTTTTGTGTAGGCAAACAGAGACGCGTGAAGTTGTTGGCCAACTGGTTGAGCTGCACGAATTTCGATTCTGCCTGAGTCGTATGAGGTTTTGTGGGATATTTTGCTACCGGTGAAACGGTGAGAGTAGTGAGATTCGCCGTGCTGGGCAACCAGAACTAGCACGCCGTCTTCAATGTAGACGTTCTGTTTGGTGTTGCAGGATGAGTGGTCGTAGCTATTTCCTGTGTGAAGCAATAAAAATAGACGTTAGATATTTGGCATTTAGAATTTTACATTTGACATTCTTCACATTCGCAATTAGCCATTATTCATGTTTGCCAAAACTCACAAACCGTCCCTTGTGAAATGTCTTACCTGAGCAATACTTTCTCTCATGATGCACGTCCCATCCACTCAAATTGCCATCCTTGAATCCATCCTGCCACACCAGCAACCACAAATCCTCAGTTTCATTATTCTTCACAAAACACGGCTTCACATGACCATCTTCACGCCAACTTTCAGTCAAATTCTCTGCTGCCCAAGTTACCTGAATTTTGGTAGCATTTTCGTGTTCAGTCACATTTGCAATTTTCTGTCCTTTCAACGACCAGGCACGAACATTAAAATATGATAGAATCAAGGTAAAAATGATGAAACATTTAAGGAACATCTTGAGAAAGTTCGCGATTGTTGCTGTTGTAAACATGCGATGTTGTTTAGAATGTCACAATGACACAAACCAGAGCGAAAGCATCAAAACAACACGAGTGAGTGATAACTTCTCTCGAAGTCATGCCATTGAAGTGTGTTCATTCAATCATTGATGCGTTTCATTCGTTTTGTCGCAGAAAGATAAGATAGAAAACTTATTTTTCTGCTAATCATAATGGAGAAACTGTTTCATACGATGGAAATTCATAGAACAACCGAGTTTTATGTTAATAATTTCACTCGATAAAACTAGTTTTACAAGATTTTTTTTACTTTTGTCCTCTCGATTTCTATTCCCTCCCCTTGAATCAGAATTGTATGCATCAAATGCCGGTAGTACAGTGCTTATAGTATCAAAAGAGAAACATTGTATAGTAATGGCGGCAAGTTGCAACATTTTGTGTCTTTCTTAACTATTCCCTTTTCTCTCCTCAGTTCACACAAAATTCTCCGGTTTTAGTACATGGAAAAAGAGGAGAAAGGGATGAAGATGGAAACGCCTCGTTTTACTGTTGTATTGAACAGCTAAATATGTTGTATGTTGTATGCATCTAGAAAATAAATTTTGTATGACGTTTTTCCGATTTTTAAACATGAATTTTTTTATTAAAATTAATTCGAAGGGATATTCTAGGTTAGCACTTAATTTATGTTTTAAGGACAGACAAATAAATAATGAAAAACAGCTGGTTATATAATCAGCGAGTTAACGCTTCGGTAGTCACGCTTGAACGAGATTCTCGTTACACAAAAATATAAACAAGAATGTGAAAACAAAAACCAGACACAGATTCGCGAAAAGACATTATTCAGTATGTCATTGTTTGTACAGTCTACTGTCTACTGGGAATAGTAATTCAGACGCGTCTGGATTATATCGTATATGTTTAAGGACACGGCCAATTTATTATCACTCGAGCGTAATTCGCGAATTAAACAAGAATATCTATTTTTCTCCTTTTCTCACTCTTCAAAGAATGAGAAAAGGAGATCTCACTAGGTCATGATGAAACATTTCTGATTTCCAAATTGCGTATTCTTATTCATATTCTCTATTTCCAATCTTATTATATTCGCATGCACATTAGTAGGATTACATGATGCAACACTTGTGAGAAATGATTCCATTTTCCAATTAGACTTACGCAACAACAAGGCTTTTTGAATATAAGATTTTATTTATGGAACAGATGTCTGAATACACACACACACACACGGATTCATACATACACTCTCACTGGGAAAAATCTGAGTAAATTATGACTTGTCCAAAAAGTCGTGAGGTATGCTAATTAATTCAATTTTACGGCAAATAGCAAAACAGTAACCAACCAAAACTTTAGCCAATTATGGAAACTGTTAGTCTGATTTGCCTCATATTTCGCAATGTTACCTTGTTAGTAATGTGATATCACTGATACGGAAATGCACAAACACTGTTTTGAGTTTGATTGTGAAACCAACTAACAAACAGAGCATGTTTTCGTATTTTTTTAAAATAAAAATTTAAATTTGGTTAAACTTTTTAATTAAACTCATTATGTGTTTAGAGGCTCATTAATTTGGGCATTGAGAAAAATAATAATCCATTAAAAATTCAAACCCGATTATTATCATCATTATAATTATGAGATCATGTTATCACATGCTCAGATTTTAAATTTTTTTCTATTAATTTTTAAGCTTATTATTGTAATCATTATACGACTTCCCACGCAAAACTTTCTCTCTCATTTGGGCCATGAACTAGTAGACAGAATTATGAGATCATATTGAAAAGACTTTGAAGTGTCCGTGTGTTCGCACTACTCAACTCAGATTAGTTTTCGAGGGTAAGAGAGAACGAGTGAGACTCATTCCTGTGAAACTCATCATTGCGTAACATAAAGTGTTCTATAGTGAGATGCAGTACTGCACTGCTGCACAGCAACGACTCATTCCAACGAGAAAGGAATCTACAATGGTAGATACTGTTCAAAAAGTAATGCCATAAAATTGTTAAAGGTGGATCCCTGATTGGAAATTTTGTGAACGTTAAAACATCTAACTAGCGAACTAAACAAACCAAATCGGACAATATTTGGCATTCAAAGCAATAATAGTTGTTCGTCCAAAACTAATAGACTTATTATGGAAAGTGCCATTGTCTCTCAGACTGTTGAGTTGAGTCGACATATGTCAAAGTTCAAAGTTGAAAAGCCGCATTTCCTGTGAAACAATCACAGTGAAAGTTAGTTGTTCGTCAGTTTGTTTGTTTAAACCAATCACAATACACAAACAATTTAATTAGCATGACTTTCATGGACCAGTTCGTCCTCTTTTTTTCAATAAATAATTAAATATTTTTAATTAAATAATCGTCTCCACTGAATATTTCTGTATAGTAATTCTATTAGAGGTGACGCACAACCAGTAATGCGTAAAATATGATTTTACTGCGCCACCATAAATTCTCTTTTAATTTGAATTTAAATTGCCTTAACCGTGATTTGTATTGTGATGAATGTGGTCCATACGGTTGGTGAGTTGCGATGCAGACGAACGTAAAGAGCTATATAGTTGGCTTTCTCGTGTAAACGTGTTTGGGACAAAGGCAAAGTAGAAGTCTAGACTTGTTTTCTCTCTCATTTGCACTTCTGAAATTTTTGAACCCCCAAAACTAGTCTCACAAGTTGTGAGTCACAACCCTTTGGTGTGTTGGAGAAGGGGTGATCAAAAACAAGATTGAGAAATATTCCTTGCATTGAATATAAAAGTTCAAGGTCTTTCGCTTATTTTGCGAAATTTTTTCGCATGTCTTCGCAATTCCAAAATGCGTTTATTATTATATAGAGCAATGAGGCATATGAGAACTGTCTGTGAGTTGGCGGTCTCTCTCATTTTGAACATATCTCAACACTCTCACACACAACTGGAATTTCTTGAGTCGGAGCATGTCCGAGAATTCTATCCGTCTGTGGCATTCTCTCATATATGTAGCTAGCTCGCTACATTCAAGTCGAGCATTGTTCTGTTGGCGCGCGATGGGCATCGATCGTGTTGTGTTGGTGGCTCAGACTGATCCGACCAACTGGCAGTAGACAGACAGACAGAAGAGACCATGGAGGGAGATGCGTAAAAGCGTCTGCTCTTTTCTTAGTGTTCAAGTCAAGTCGGTACAGAACAACTCACATGGCTCGAGTGCCGACAGACAGAAAGTGAATCGACGAGTGTACGTTTGTGTTTACAAAAACCAATGCAAATCTACTAAATCGTGTTTGACACTTGTGAAAAAAATTTTGTGCATCATTTCTGTGTTTAATGTGTGTTTAAGTGCTTTCTATTTCCAAGTGCTAAATTATTCACTCAAACTCGACTCGATTCAATCATCAAACATCACATATGGCTAAACCAATCCGCCAAGAAACCTTCTGGGAAAGCATCGAGCTTATCATCTTTGGCCTGTACATTCTCTTTGGCCTCAGTCTCTGTGTCATGCTCTACCTAAATCTACTTTTCAATAATATTTATTTCTAGTAAGATTTGTTGGACCTGTAAACCCAAATGAGGAACAATCTTGCTGAAGAGAACTTGAACATGCTCCTGGGGGCATTTGGCCTCATAATTGGCATCGATTCCGATTGTTTAGTTTTGGAAATATCGATTAGTTTTGTGATTTATTTTGTTGTGATGATCTTCTTGTGAAATGAAATAATGAAAAATCAAAAAGACGATGCCCTTTTATTCTAATACCAATACAGTCATCTGTAGATTGAGTGGAATTAACTCTCTCTCACTAATGATCGGGAATGATGCTGTAAAGTTAATTCAAGAGTCATCGCTCACAATTCCGGAGCTGGAAAAATTGAAAAACAAAGATGGAAGCCTTGAGTATCCAAACTATCATAAACTGATCAATCGTAACGACATTGAAATTCTGAATCAAGACATTGTGACACGAATTGTTCTATTATTTCCCGTGATTGAGCATCTCAAAGTCGCTGTGAATCAACTGAATCTGTGCGTAATTAATCCAATAAGATTACTCCTTCAACAGTATCGAGAATCACTCCAAACTCTAGAGCTCTATTTCCGATTTACGGTATTCGGTAAAAAGAGAAAAAGACTTTCTACAATCAAAGAAGAGGAATCCGAATCTGACAAATCTTGGATTGAGCTTCTGTTCGATCAAATTCAAGAGCTCACTGATTTAAGCGAATTCACTCTCGACATTCAGTCAGTACCTTTCCCTGTGGATTTTCGAAACGATTTTTTGAAAGTTAATATCAAAAAAGAATTTATACAGAATTTAACAAAATTCAACATCAACATACACGATCTCAAACAGGATGATCTGATTGAACGACTCAGTGATCCACTTTTAGCCGTCTCAAAATCTCAACATAAAGCAGAAGATGGATTCATTCTGAATGTCCATAGAAAAGCATACAGAAGTAACACAGTTGATATTAACAAATTTATCAAAAAATTAATAAAATTAAAATTAAAACCTGAAAATGAAATCCAAATCGGTAATCTAGTGGTTCAGGATCCAGCCAACTTTTGGTTCTCAATCAAAGAGCCTCAGTTCAGTGACAAACTGCTGATAAACCTGACAGTGAAAGAAAAGATTTCATACAAAGATGAGCAGGAGAAATTAATGAAAAAGTCGACGCAGTTGCGATACGTCAAACAATTCACTTTTCTTCAAGTACTCCGACTCGAGCACGTTTCCAACTTTCCATTGTACGAAATTGTCAGCCATCTTGAATCTCTTCCTGATTTACTTCATCTCGAATTGGGCTATCATGTCAATTCTCCTTTTAATGCATCAGATTTTGAGACAACAGAAACTAAAATCAAGAAAAAGAATCCAAAACGTAAACTTGAACTAAAAAGTCTAAAAATTTTGACCCTAGCCCTCGACATTGTTACATTCCATCATCTTGAGAATTATCCTTTATCAAAACTATTTTCAAACCTCCAGATCATTAGAATCCACTTGAAACTGGATGCATGTCCAAAGTGCAATCCAGAGCACTTTTGTACGGAAAATTCTAATAGTTACAATCGATCCTGTTTTTCGAAACTTAAATTCAAAATCGACGATTTTCAACGATTGCTTTTCACTCACTGGCAAGAGGAGTGCTCCAGTACGTTGAGATATGCTTATCTACTGGGAGCTCCATTTACAAAACAGGAAGAATTGATACATGAGTGGAAGGGACTGAGTACGGAAGCTAATGCGGTGTGATCAGAATTGATGGGTGAACGTGAGTAGAATGATTTGAATAGGATATTTCTTATTACAATTTTTATGTAGAAATGGAGATGATTCTGGAATTGTATTTAAAAATGGATTTTGGATGGAAAGGAAAGTTTAAAACAGAACCTCAAAACGAGCGCACTAAACCAGTTTTAATTTTATAAAATTTACATTAGTTTCGTTTACATTATTCTACATATTTTGCAATTTTTCAAATCATTTTTTTTCTGAATCGATTCATAAATTACAAAACTCACTCAAAGTTCACTTTTACGGGTAAAATTCTACAAATATGAATTTGGATTTAGACTTCTCTACCTTTTTCTGTTCTCTCTCCACCTGTCCGAAATTTCAACTTTATTTAAAAACTAGTATTTTGTCTCAAAATATAAAAATATTTTATTGCATTGATTGTCATTGAATACCATGAATCCATGTTCATCATCATACAAACACATAACCGTGTTCTCGGAATGACTTTTCAAATACGACTTAAACATAACTGACAGAGTTTTACATTTCTTACCTATCATTCAGGTACATATTCATTACAAGATGACTTGTCATCAAAATTTTACTCATATTACACATGATTTGTCATCTATCATATTTCGAACCACCTAGTATCCTCAATAAAACATTATATTACTACACGATGATTGTCACAATTTGATTGTGACTGTGTTTGTGCATACATTGTCTGTTGTAATTGGAGTTTTATGACACTTCGCAAGTAAATAAGTAAGTAAGAAGTCATGTTGCTCACACAAAGATGACATTTGTGGCTTTTCTTATCAGTCAAATCAGTCCGTCTCGTTGGACACATCAACAAATGACTCAACGTGACTTTTAGATATACATGTTGTGTTTGTGGTTAGTGTCCAATAACTGCGTTTTGAAGAATGTTTTACATTTTAATTAGTTTTAAATAATACAAAATCGTCTTTAAAAATGAAACACGAAGAGAAATTTCTTTTACCAAATAAATCTCTAACCATTCACCGGTCCAGATCAGCACCATCACCAGACCATCAAAAGTTAATCTTCATCCTCCTCACCACAGTAACTTTACTGTTCATCTGTGTTTGGTCGTTAGACGGATGGTCATATACGACATTGAATTATCACTTTCAAAAGCTCAAGAATATCTCCTTGATCTCTGATTATGAATCTACAACTCCATCTTCTCTCATCAAAACATCTTCATCGTTACCTACACAATTTTCCATCACATCTTCTGGATCATCATCGTCATCGATGATCATCGACAAGAATCCCACCCCCTGCTCCAACAGCACTCATCTACTCGTAATATGTTTTACTGCTCCGGGAAATTTCGCCGCTCGTTCCGCAGTACGTGATACATGGGGTCAGTTAGCCCAGAACTTGGGTGCTTATTTCTACTTTCTGATCGGACGAACCGATGATCAGGCTGTGCAAGATAAAATCTATGAGGAAGATTCTGCTTACCAGGATATTCTTGAAGCAGATTTTACGGACACTTACTATAATCTCACTCAGAAGAGTATTCAAATGATGAGATGGATTGCAGAATGGAATTGTACAACTGAAAGGTTACGTTTTGTATTCAAAGTCGACGATGACATGTTGGTGAATATGGCACAGATTTTCAATTACACCAAAAACCTTGTCGATTTGCATAAAAGCTTTATCGGTAGGCTAGCCCATAAATGGCAACCATTCCGCAATCCAAAAGACAAATACTACGTTTCAAAGGAAGCATACCCAGGTAGATTTTATCCAGATTTTGTCACTGGGCCCGCTTATCTGTTTACGACGGATCTAGCCAGACCACTGTACGACGCAGCTTCCACGGATGATCCCAAAAAAGTGCTCTACTTTGAAGACGTGTACATGAGTGGGATTCTGGGTGAGAGGTTGGGCATTACGAGACTCAATCATACGAGCATTATAAATCAACCTATTTTTACACTTCGTGTTACAAAGAACAATTTTGACACCGTCTGGACTAGTCATATGTACGAGCCAAAAGTGTTGAGGACTAAATGGAAGGATTTATATGTTCTACAGAGGGAGTGTGTCGAATTCTGTGACTTGTAGATTTGTTTTATAAAAATGTTATGAACCAAAGAATTAATAAATAAAATTGTCATCTCAGAAAAAAAACAAAAAATAAGTCAATTTACTTTTTATTTTCAGAATTGTACAAGATTTGTATTAGTCATTATTTTATGTTTTGATAATGGCGTCAGCTTTGAAACAACTAAAATGTCCTAAAATAGATGGCGAAAGGGGCTTTGTCTTTATCAGTTGCTAATTCAAGCATAGTTAGTCTTAAATTTACTGATTAATGGGCAAAAACTCAATCGCCATCTAGTTTAGGACATTTTAGTTGTTTCAAAGCTGACCGCCATTATCAAAACATAAAATAATGACTAATAACTACTAATAGAATTTGAATCCTATGCTAACCTATTTGAAATCTAATTGAAGCATTTTCTTGAATTATAAGCTACAAGACAACCCAAACGCTTCGCGTTCCGCTTCACGTTTGCAGTTGTCTTGTTGAAAACCCCCTGTTGCAAGCAACGGGGGTTGTCCGCTTTTTCCGCTGCATTCAAAGTAATAGAATGTCGCAAGATGCATGCTATCAAGACGACGACGACGAACTCACTTTTCCTTACTCAAATAATATTATTAAGATTGGAATATGTACTGTCAGTGGTGCATTGTATGTGGATGTAGTCAAAGTGTAAGGTATGTCTCTATTGCGCATGTGCCACACTCTACCTTTGAGCGATCCCACCACGACGAAGACATTTTCCTTATCCAAATAATATTATTAAGATTGGAATATGTACTGTCAGTAGTGCATTGTGTGTGGATGTAGTCAAAGTGTAAGGTATGTCTCTATTGCGCATGTGCCACACTCTACCTTTGAGCGATCCCCACCACGACGAAGACATTTTCCTTATCCAAATAATATTATTAAGATTAGTTTTCTCGTTATCTTAATCAAATCTCAAATCTCAAATTTCAACACAAACCTGTTCCAAATGAGAAACACTCAAAGGCATTTGTTCATCTTGCTCAAGAAGCAATTTCAATGTTTCTTCTTGGGTGATCTTACCCGAAATGCTTCGAACATTAGAGTGTTGCTGGACTGGACCCCACTCATCATTCCCAATGCTTTCCCCACATTTGATTGGTCGAATGTTCGCAAATGACTCGAAGAATCACTATAATTGTCACAACCATAAACGTAACGAACTATTTAATAACAAAACAAACAAATATTACAAGATTATTATATGAAAAGACAATTTAAAAATTGAATAATCGTGATAATAATTCTATTTGTTCATTTGAATATTTTGTTTTAAAATATTCAATTAAATGTTTTTTCTGTTCGAATTTTAAGTTACTAGATAAATTATCTAATGATGAATTCATAAATGCAAATGAATCTAGAAATCTAATTTCAAGAGTTTTATATTTCTTTTTATCATCATTAACGTCTTCATCTTTTGATAAATCATTAATGAAAATGAAATATATTTTTCCGAATTATTTGGAATAATTCTAATATTATCGATTTTATTTTGTTTCTCTATTTCTGAAATAAATAAATCAGAAAGAATTATATGACTATCATAACCTTTCAAATTATGAAAGAAAACTGGTATAAAATTTGGTTTTCTAAATTTGTTGATATTGCAATAATTACATAGAGCTTGACGATATTTTCCAGTGTTATGGTCATGATCTCTAACTTTTTTTAAATTTTTATCATCATCTATAAATTCTTTTTTACAAGAATTACATTTCTTAGCTTGATTAAAATCTTTCCAATCTTGTTTACTCATTTCAATATTTTTATCTTGATTATTTGACAAATTGATACATGTTTTAATCAATGAATTGACAAATTCACCGACTACATTTTCACCTCTAAATAATTTGGTTTCAATTCTTTTTCACCATTTAAAACATTATAGCAAAAGCTATTAACTTTATGATTGTGAATTATTTTGGTTTTCTTGTTTTCATTATCTGATTCTGTATTTTTTTCAATATTGCATTCAAAATCAGCATATATTCTAAATGGAACTTTTTGTGTTTTTCGATAATTTTCAAATTTACATGTTGGTGTAATTAGTTCACCTGAAAAACTTTTTATTAATTCAGGTAAAATCAATCTTTGAGAATCGTGATTAATGCAATCTATTAGATGACTTTCTAATTTTTCTGTTGAGTTATATGAAGAGAAACATCTAAAACAATAGTATAATTTACTATGGTCGGTAGTTTTCTGACTTCTAACTAATCCACTAAAGTTTTTAATCCAACAATAGTGAGAGTTTTCTTCATCTTTAATAAGTAACAAATTAATTACTTTATCATGATCTTTTATAGTTTTTATTCGCTTTGAAATTCTTAATGGTTGAATAGATTTTCCACTATTGTAATAAACATTAACAATAAGATTATTTTGATTTTCGAATTTATCAATTTGATTAATTGTAGTTGGAAAATCAATTCCATTGAAATTTAGTTCGTTTTCAAATTTTTTATATTTTGATACTCTTTGTGGATCTTTAGATGCTTGATGTAAAGATGATAATATTGACCATTTGAAACACATATTGTCTTCATTTTTTACATTAATAACAGATTTTTTGACTTTAATCCATTTTGGTAAATCGATATAAGATGATCCAGATAATGGTTGATAGTTTTGTATACTAATAGTCATAAATAGAGTATTTTTGAATATCCAACCAGATTTTTCAAATTCTTTAACTTCAAATCTAAACTCAAGTTCTTCAAACATTTTGGTAATAAAATTTTGAATATCATCACCAACCAACAATATTTCATAACCACTAGAAATTGGCATTTTATCTATTTCATTTGTGTAGATTTGACCAAATTCTGACATGATAACGAAACAAACTTTCAAGTTTTTATTTTGATTAATATGATTATAAATTTCATCATATTTTTCTTTTAATAGGTCTCTAAAACTTTTAGCTTTACATGTAATACCAATTTGTCGAGACGATAATTTCTTTCTAGGTTCTTTGTGTGTCATTTCACCTAAAATATTTTCCGGTTCTTCAATAATTTCGTTTTTATTTTCTTTTTTGCGACTTTGTTTTGATGATCTTTTGATTTAATATGTCTATCCCAATTAGTTTTTAAATAGCTAATCAAACAAATTTTGCAATATTTTGTTTCAGGTGATTCTTTTTAGCTATTTTGTTTTTATGTTTTTCTGATTTTAAATGTCTACTCCAATTATTTTTAGTGCTATATTCATTACAAATTTCGCAGTGTTTTTGTTTCGGTTGACATTTTGCAATGTTTACTTCTTTATTTATATACAAAAAAATTTTCTTCAACAAAAAATGTTTCCTCTTTAGAGTTTACTTTTATTTAAAAAAATTTATTTTAATAAATGGAACTATTTAATCTGAATTTAAAACAATGTTCAACTTGTTTATCAATTAAACCTCTTAATGAATTTTATATTGATATATGTTCTAAAACTGGATTAACGAGTGTCTGTAAATCTTGTAAAAAAATTATCAACAGTAAGAAAATTTTATGTGATTGTGGAAGTAATGTTCGAAAGAATGCTATAAAAATTCATATTGAAAGACCTATACATTTAAGAAAATTAAATGTTATAAATCAAATTAAAAGTTGTACATAAAACTTGATTTAATTCTATTTATTATATTTTTTTCATAAATGGATGTAAATCTTTTATTGATTAATTAAATAAAAAGTGAAGTCAGAACCAAATTCAAACTATATCTATCTAGTTTGTTATTAATCAAATTATTAGCTTGTTTTTTTTTGGTGTCATCAAATTTCCCGAATTTGAGACGGTGTCACCAAATTGTAGTGTCACCAAATATCCCGAATTTAGGGATGGTGTGACCAAATTGTAGTGTCACTAAATATCCCGAATTTAGGGATGGTGTGACCAAATTGTAGTGTCACCAAATATCCCGAATTTAGGGATGGTGTGACCAAATTGTAGTGTCACCAAATATCCCGAATTTAGGGATTATTTGTAGATTTTGCGAACACAGTTCACAATTTTCCCGAATTCGGGAATTTTGGAAATTTTTTGTGTAATCTGACAATCCGAGGTAATCTTAACTTTAATCCATATCCAAATTGACTATTAATCATATTTGGTATGAATTAAATTTAGATATCGACTGGAATCGAACTCTCGAACCTCTAGTGGATGGACAATCTCTCATCCGACTAGACTAATGTCGGTCAAATACACTATAATTGATAGTAATATTCACCTTTATATGAACTCAGTTACCAATTTCAGGAACGAGTTCAGAAATCCATTGAAATTGGTTATTCATATTAAGCTATTTTTACCTCTACTATGTATATTTAGTCAATGATGGTTCAGATGGATAAAATGCTAATTTTCGAGACTCACAGTTCGAGAGTTCGATTCATGCATTTGACAAAAAATATTTCTTTGATTAGAATTTATTAGAAATAGTCTGAACTCGAGTTCAGAGTTTAGAGATTTAGTGATAGAGTTAGAGATAGAGTTTAGAGATTAGAATTTGAATAGTCTGAACTCGAGTTCTGAATTTGAATTAAAAAAATTTATTTATATTTTTCTTAAATTCTGGAAAAATGTATTTATATTTTTCTTAAATTCTGGAAAAATGTATTTATATTTTCTTGAATTATGGAAAAATGTATTTATATTTTTCTTGAGTTCTGGAAAATGTATTTATATTTTTCTTAAATTCTGGAAAATGTATTTATAAATAATAAATATATATTTTCTCTATTTTTTGGGTATCATGTTCATGATACCTTATTTTATCAATTAAAGTTAAATAGAAAGAGGTGTAAATACTAGCGCAATTTGTTTAAAATTGATTTTTGGTCTAGTAATTTTTCATTCAATTTACTGTATTTTATTCGTAAAATGATTGAAATATTTGTGTTTTAGTTGTTGAAATACTAGCACAAATTTTATTCATTTTACGGTATTTTACTGCATTTTTACTGTAATTTACTGTAATTTACTGTGTTTTATAATTTACTTTTTGTAGAATTAGGGAAGAGGGAGTAGACTGTTTTATTCAAAAAAATTATTATTTACTTACCATTATCTTTGTAAAATGGGTTAATTTCTTGTATATTTATTAATATTAATAGGTTTTTGAGGTTGAAAATATTGAAAAATTGAAATGTGAGGAAGAGGGAGGAGTAAAATCGATGATTTTTCGGATTTTGATAGATTTGGTGGTATTTTGGTGTTAATTGATGGATAAATTGATAGATTTTTGGAAAATTGGTTAAGCGCGTTAAAAAGAAGAAAATACATACTACTCACATTCGATGCATTACTTTAAGTCTAGGTTGTTTACATGAATTAAGATTTATAGAAATTGAAACCCAAGTGTCCTTCAAAAAATCAACATCTAATGATGAATTGATGTGCAGAAAAAATCGAGTTCCATTGTCGATAGGAAAGCCAAAAGTAGATGTATTTTGGTTTGATATATTACTGAAATTAGCAATAACCCACTTGTAGGTTGCCACATTGCTGTTGTTACTATTGGATGACATCTTGAGGAGGTGTTCACGAAGAATTGAGATTGTGGATTAAAGGAAACGAGAACAAATCGAGACAGATCACACAAGATGTGGACGGTTTTGAGTTTCACTTGCAAAAGTAGGAAACACAAAGCTCATAGACAAATAACACAACAACACTCATACACATAGACTTAAGTGTTCATATACGAAGTTACCTGTGCATCTGTGTCACTGTAAGTTATCAAAAATAGTAATACAACTTAATGTCATGAGGTTATGATAAACTACAAGACTTTTTAATAAGATAACTGAACAATGGCAACGTTTAGACAGGCTCATTATCAGACATGCCTAACAAGATAAGATTAAGATATAAACGAGATGAAGAACACAATTGTGAGGAGATAAAAAATTGTTGGTTACCACTGACGATGAATTGCAAACGATTAGTTTTGGCTGTTTACTAATGACTCAACTCAACAATAGTTCAAAAGTATAGAGAAAAGAATCAGTGATGAAGACTGAGGCCTGGAAAGTGATGATTGCAACTAGACTCGATTTGATGGTTCTCTTGTACCAGGATATTGCCAATTCGAAATGATCTATTGTGCTTTGTCACTTTTGTTATGCAACGGTGCTAGTGTACTAATATACTGTTCACTTTATTCACTGCCATTTGGCTCGAGCTCTTCAATGTTCTATTAATTTATAATATTTAAAATAAAAATATACAATTTTGGTTTATGAGTATAATTGACATTATTTATTGGACTCATGTATACTTAGTGTTACAATCACTTTCAAAGACACGATTGGAAATATTTGTAGTAATCGAAATCGTTGCTAAAATCATAATAGGAATCATTGTCGTAATCATAATCATAATCGTTAGCATAAGCGTGATCGTAATAGTAATCGTAATAGTCATCGTAAGAATGTTTGAGATTGTAAGACCAATTCTTGAAGTAATCGAAATCGAGAGTGCTGCCGAATTCGTAATCGAAATCGTCGTAATCGTAATCACAGCAATCTTCATCCATCTCACACGGAAAACGCATATCACGCTCATAACGCTCCTCAAACAATACTTTGGTGTATTTTCGGATATACTTCGAGCTCAAATGTTCAAAAAGCTTAGCCACCAAATCACCTCTCAGCACAATCTTCTTCCAATCCTCTTCTTTCATCACTTGAGTGACATTGTCGGTGATGTATTCGACACATTTGCTGGTCAATTCCGTGGATTGATGCATGTCTGCGAGAATGAACAAATTCGAAACAGTTTTGCTGGTAATCGGAAACAAAAGAAGTTGATCGGAAAAGTTCAAATTCAAACGTTCACAAATCTTCGCCAACAAATCAATTTTGAGCACAATCTTCTTCCATCCATCTGAAGCCATAACTCGAGTAAGGTGATTGGCGATATAATCGAGGCATTTGAGGTACAACCCGGTAACTAGATGCATGTCCGCGAAAATGGTTAGATCCGAAACAGATTTGACTGTGATCACCATAAGGTTCCAATTGGACAGGAGTTGTTGTTCGCATATTGATTTGAGACTGTTCAATTGGTACTGCAAATTAAGAAATGGTTAAGACTAGTTAAAAGATTATGCAAAAATGTAAATACCTTCTCAGCAGCGACCATCAATTCAACCACATCCCGATCCAATAGTTTGACCTTGCCAGTGTAGATGTACTTGAGGAGCAGCTTCAAAACCATCACATTGACATCCGTGATTAGCACACGGTTCTTCACACCAAACATGGAAGCGAAAACTGGTGATCGAGTTGAGAGTACAAACTTGTGCGCTTTAAGTTCCTTATTCCCAGCCAGCAGAATCACATCAGGCCCATTTTCCATCCAGTTGATAACCTTTGAGTTCTTCAATAAATACTTTTCAAACTTCGAATCAGATCGAAAAGTCCAATCTATGTCGCTGACATTTTTCTTCTCCGATTCGAGATATCGGTTTTGATAATTGTCATCATAGACATTCATTAAATCTGAGTTCTTCTTATGCAAATGTTCATAAAGTTCAGGCAACAAATCTGTTCCGTTCAGAAACTTTTTCCATCCATCAGAAGCCATCACTTGAGTAATATTATCGACGATATAGTCGAGACATTCAATGGACAACTTACTGACTGTGAACATGTCCGCGGAAAATAGAAACGTAGCCGGTTCGGTAGAGATCTGTGTCAAAAGTTGTAGCTCGGTAGAGTTCAACAGCAAATGTTTGTAGACTTTGGTCAACAAATCCGTTTCGAGCACAATCTTCATCCAGTCAACTTGTTGCATCACTTGAGTGATATTAGTGGCGATAAAGTCGAGACATTTACGGTACAATCCGGTGACATGATACAAGTCCGCGAAAAGGAAAAGATCACAAACAGATTCGATGGAAATCTGTGACAAAAGTTCTAGTAGGCAAATTGATTTGAGACATTCCACGCGGAACTGCAGAATAAAAAATGATTAAATAAATAAAAGCAAATATTCAAAAAGTATATTACCTCATCAGCAAGGACAAACAATTCCTTGCCATATTGTTCCAACATGTCAATTTTTCCAGTGTAAATATATCGAAGCCACAACTCCAACACTTCCACGTCCACATCTGTGACTTTCAAACGAATCTGTTGTGCTTCCTTGGTGGAATTGTTGGTAAACTTGGCAGCGAAAAATGATGATCGAGTTGAGAGAACAAGTCTGTGGACATCAAGTTCCTTCTCACCAACAAGCAAAGCAACATCCGACCGAACACCACTTTGCAGTAAAGATTCGTAATGCCCGGACATCTCCTCAAAGATTAGTGAATCGAAAGAAGTAATGTTAAATGGTATGGTATACTGAAATGTCTCCTTCTGTCTCTGGCCATATCCACGAATTGCTTTCGAGTACTTCAGATTTAAATGTTCAATAATCTTATCCAACAAATCAGGCTTCACTCGAAGCTTCTTCCACCCATCCAAAGCCCTCACTCGAGTGACATTGTCGGTGATGTAGTCAAGACATTTGCTGGTCAACTCAGTGACTTGATACATGCCCGCGAAGAGGAGTAGATCCAAAACCGATTCGGTGGTGACCACCTGGGACAGGAGTTGTTTCTCGCAAATTGATTTGAGACTGTCCAGTTGGTACTGAAGTTTAAGAAAAATGTTTATTAGTAAGTGTGGATCATGTAAATCTCCATTTACCATATCAGCAAGGGCCAACAAATCCGCTGCATACTGATCCGATATATCAACTTTGCCTGTGTAAATATATCGGACAAACAGTTCCACCACCTCCACATCGACATCTACCATTTCCACTCGATTCTCCTGTGCTTCCTTAGTGAAGGGGTGAGAAAACATGGCTGCAAAAACTGGCGAACGAGTTGAGAGCACCAGTTTGTGGACACGAAGTTCTTTGCCACCAACAACCAGGACGACATCCGACGAGTGACCACTCTCCAATAGAGATTCATATTGGGCGGACATCTTACCGTAGATATGTTTGAAATAATCCATCTTGAATGATATTGTGCACGAGAATCAAACAAAACAATCAAGAGGAAATTTCGTAACAGATAAATCCAGCAAAAAGCGAACAACACACGATTTGACACGACAAGACACAGTGACTCACTTTCAGTAGGTTTGTGTAGAAGAAATCAACACAAACTATTATGCATGCTACTCACAAGAGAAGACCGTTCACAGAGTACGTTACACATTCAATATTTACTAATCAATTTTGTATTGTAAGTTTGATTACATATGATTGTTCTAAACATTTTTTTATTAAAAATTTCTGGAAAAGCATTTTCAACAAATCAGATTTAGTGCATATCTTGTTCTACTCCTCAGTAGCCATAATTTGAAATGATGATGAATTTGATGAATTCGATGCATTTTGGCATTCAATAAAGTTGGCCGAATTAAATTCCAATCCAAAAACACAATAACATCACATATAACATAACAGTTTATGCTTTTAGAATTATGCAAGAACTTTCTATTTAAATTGTCAAAGAAAATTTAATCAAAACATCATATCAAAATTTATATTATTTTTTGTGTAACGTAATCTGTGAACAGTCTTCTTTTGTGATCGGAGCAGCTCGGTTGTTTGTGTTGATTTTTGTTTCGCACACTCACTTCGGTTTGTTTGGCTGTTTGTCTGCTTCAAGATTTCTTGTTGTTTTCGTTTGATTTTTCGTATCGTTCATTTCAAGATGACATCATTCAAGTTTATCGACATAATTTCGTTTGCCAAAGATTTCGAATCTCTACTAGAGAGCGGTAACATGTCTGATGTCGTCCTGGTTGTTGGTGACAAGGAACTTCGTGTCCACAAAGTGGTGCTCTCAGCTCGGTCGCCTGTTTTTGCAGCCATGTTTTCTCACTCCACCACCAAAGAAGCAAAGGAGAACCGTGTGCAAATCGTCGATGTCGATGTGGAAGTGTTGAACTTGTTTGTAAATTATATTTACACGGGCCAAGTTTTCATGTTGGAACAGTATGCGGTGGATTTGTTGGTGGTCGCCGATATGGTAATGTCCTATTTACATAGCTCGTTTATTTATTATCTTTAATTAATTATCTTTTATGTTTAATCTCCAGTACCAATTGAACTGCCTCAAATCAGTATGCGAGCAACAACTCCTGTTTGAGGTGACCACAACCGACACTGTTTGTGATCTACTTCTTTTTGCGGACATGTATCAAGTCTTCGAGTTGTGCCGCAAATGTCTCAAGTACATCACCGACAATGGCACTGAAGTGGTGGCGTCGAAGGGGTGGATGAAGATTGCGGCCAGACCTGATTTGATGGCACAACTTTACGAACTTTTGCACTCGAAGTACTCGAAAGTAGTGAATGCTAATGACAAGAAAAAGGAAAACAAAGTGAGCGGCACCAAATGCAATCTTAGACTCGATTTGGAGTTGAAAGATTTGTTGAAGTATTCAAATGTTATTAAGTGCAAGGAAGAGATGTCGGATGTGGCCGGTAATATGGAACAACTGTCCGAGGTGATCACATTCGAATCTGTCTCTGATCTGCTCATACTCGCGGACATGCATTGCGCCACCGAGCTGTACACGAAATGTCTCGATTACATCACCGAGAATGGCACTCAGGTGATGGCTACTGAGGGTTGGAAGAAGATACGGGACAGAGCTGATTACTTGGATATGCTTTTCGAACATTTGAGTGTGAAGTACTCGAAAGTAATGCCTTTAGATGATGGCGAACACGATTACTATTACGATGACCCTTACGTTTACCCTTACCTTCGATACCTACTTTATCTTCGAGATTACCGTTATGTTCGAGATTACGAATCTATTTATGAGAAAATGTTCTACCAATATGAATCTCTTCTGGAAAGTGGCAAACTGTCAGATGTGGTTCTGGTTGTTGGTGACAAGGAAATTAATGTCCACAAAGTGATCCTTTCAGCTCGATCTCCAGTTTTCGCGGCCATGTTTGCTCACGCCTTCACCAAGGAAGCGCAGGAGAATCGAGTGGACATCATCGATGTCGATGTGGAGGTGGTGGAGATGTTTGTCCGATATATTTACACGGGCAAAGTTGAGATATTGGAAGAATATGTGGCGGATTTGTTAATCGCTGCTGATAAGGTAATATATTTTTACTTTGTTCATTCTTTGTCAATTGATTTCTTAATTTAGTACCAAATTTACAATCTCAAGTCAATTTGTACGCAACAACTTTTGTGCCAAGTTACTGCCGAGTCTGCTTCGGAACTTCTCATTTTCGCGGAGATGTATCAGGTCACCGGGTTGTACTGCAAATGTCTCGATTTCATCACCGAAAAAGGCACTCAAGTGATGGCTTCGGAGGGGTGGATGAAGATTGTGGCAAGAACTGATTTGTTGGCACAACTTTATGAACGTTTGTATTCGAAGTACTCGAAATTAATTATTGCCATTGCCATTGACCCAAAGAAGCTTGAATCGAAGAACAAATTAGAATACACTGACAGAAAATGTACTTTTGGACCAGATTTTGATTTCCAAGACTATTTATTGAAGTACTCGAATGTTATCAACTGCAAGGAGGTGATGTCAGATGTGGTTCTGGTTGTTGGTGGTACAGAACTTAAAGTGCACAAGCAGGTACTCTCAACTCGGTCGCCAGTTTTTGCTTCCATGTTTTCTCACAATTCTACCAAAGAGGCACAGAAGAACATAGTGGAAATCACTGGTGTCAATGCGGATGTGTTGAAATTGCTCATCAAGTACATCTATACGGGCAATGTTGAAAATTTGAATCGATATGCTGTTAGATTGTTTGTAGCTGCTGAGAAGGTAATTACACTTTGACACACAATCCAGTAACTTATCGACTTTCTCTTAAACTCTAGTACCAATTGGTCTGTCTCAAACAAATTTGCGTGCAACGACTTTTGGCCAAGGTGATCACCTCCAAATCAGTTTTGAATCTTCTCATTATTGCGGACAAGTATCAAATAACCGAGCTGTACAACAAATGTATTGACTTTATCAGCAACAATGAAACTCAAGTGATGGCTTCGGAGGGGTGGAAGAAGGTTCAGGTCAAAGTCGATTTGTTGGCTAAAATTTGTGAGCGTTTGAATTTGGACTTTTCCAAGCAACTACTACTGTGCCCGATCACAGTCGAATCGGTTGCGAATTTACTCATTTTCGCAGACCTGCATTGTGCCACAGAATTGACCACCAATTGCTTCGACTACATCACCGATAACGTCGTTGATGTAATGCAAGAAGAGGATTGGAAGAAGATTGTGCTGAGAGCTGATCTTCTAGCTGAGCTTTTCAAACGTTTGAGTTTGAAGTATACTCAATTATTGAATCGATAATTCCAATTTACCATTCAATAAATTATATCTCTATTTGTTATTCACAATTTGCACACAAAACTGTCATTCTTATGTAATGTTGGTATTTTGTTTTCAAATTAGTCGATTTACTCATATTTGCTACAGTAGATCTAGAATTGTCGATAAGCTGTCTATCAAATAATGTACTTGATTTACAGATTAATCTTTATTCACTCATATTATAACATTTTGCTCTATGCTGCCTAAATCTTTGTTAACGATCACAGTTCTTTAAATCACTAAACCCTAACCTTTGTATTAGCTTGCTGAAACCATCACTTTAGTTGGGTGGAACTTTGGCAAATCGATTATTCACTCAATGTCATTCATGTTCTTTTAATCATTAACATTTAAAATAAAAATACAACCTCGGTATGTTATTCAAATTATTTATTGGACGAACTTTGTGTTACAATCAAATTCAAAGTCGAAGGCTGGCCAACTGCTGATCCACACGAACAAACTCGTTCGGATCACGATCATCGATGATGTTCAGTTCGATCTGCTTATTGACATATTGAGGCAGGTTGAAATGGAGCGAACGAATGTGCCGAACAACATGACCGCGTTTAGCAGAAGCATATTTGCAGTCTGGCCAAGTGCAGGTGAATGGCTTGATTCCAAGATGGATGCGTTCATGAATTACCAATTGCAAAACCTGTGAAAAAAATCGATTTGTCGTAAGTCGAAAGTAGTTTTGTGAACTTTTATTGTTTAATGTAATTTGTCCATGTAAAAAGTTCAATGAAGTTTGTTAATTTGATATGAATAAAGTGTACACTTTCAAATACAAATCAAGAAAGGGTTACATAATATTTTTGTTCACAACATTTCGCATGATTGATAGATTCGGTAGACAAGATAGTAAAAGTATTTAGTAATAAAGTCTGTCGGTAATGCACTGAATTCATTAATGATATAATACATTTTAAAATTTACATTTTATTATTTCTTAATTCAGTAAAGCTAATTGATCTTCGAAGTTGCATACAGAAACAATTCACTGAGCAGTTTATAATTGTCCTTGTTCTCGAGGACCTTCCATTCGTCTGTGCCTTTCACCTGACTAGCATTGTGCGTAATGAATTGAATGCATTTTGCCTTCAGTTCAATGGCTCGGTGCATGTCTGCGAGGATGAGCACTTTGGCAGCAGTTTCGACAGTAATGTTGGAGGACAGATACTGTTCGGACAGGTACTTCAGTGAATCGAGTTGATACTGAAATGAAATAATGCAAGGTTACAAAATTACAATCAAATCAGTCCACCTTACCTTGTCAGCAGCTTCCAACAAGTCCATCGCATATCGATCCAACTTGTCCACCTTGCCCGTGTAAATGTACCGAACCAACTCTTGACACACGTCCACGTCCATGTCGGTAATGGTCACCTTGCCCAATCTTTTCTCCTCACAGTCATGTTCAAACATTGCAGCAAACACAGGCGAACGAGCTGTGAGAATAGTCTTGTGCACACGAAATTCCTTTCCATCTTTACCGACAACCAAAGTGGCATCACTCAACTTGCCATCAGTCAACAAACATTGAAGATTGTCAGATAAATTGTTCAAGTCTTGCAGTGGTTTCGGATTGTTCTGGTCAATCAATTCAGCCTTAAATAGTCAAAGGTATTGGTCAAATCAATCAACAAAATCATCCAAAATACCTCACAAAGCACAGTAAGTGTGCCATTTGTCAAATAATTATTCTCTGGTTTCAACATTTGTTCACAAGAAATGAACTTTCCTAGTTGTTTGCCACATTTTCCATCGAATGTCCAATCATACTCTAATGTAGGGGTCGTACATTCCTCACGAGTGTAAATAGCTGAAGGACCACTCACATATAGAGGCAACCGTAGATATAGCCGAGTGTTGACAAATCTAATGTTGTGTAAGTCAAAATAGCCGATTTGACGGTTACCTTACACATGTGTTGTTGTCAGTGCATCTATCTTACTTTCACTCTCGTGTTCTGTGCCTCACAACTCGATAGTTTCTATTTTCTATACTAATTCCTTTTCGATTCTTATTGTTCCAATTTATTTTATCATTATTCATTTATATCCTTACTTAAATCCTTGCTTATATCATTACTTATATCATTGCTAATATCCTTATTTATATAATTACTTATATTCTTACTTATATCATTACTTATATCATTACTAATATCCGTACTTAAATAATTACTAATATCCGTACTTAAATAATTACTTATATTCTTACTTATATCCTTACTTATATAATTACTTATATTCTTACTTATATCATTGCTTATATTATTATTTATATCATTACAAATTATTCATCATTATTATTCGTTTAGATCATTACTGAAAATGGCAGCCAACAGTTATGATTGCAGTAGTTGTGAACCTCATATTTGCAAGTGGCAAGTTCAGTCCGAAGATTGGTTCGTTACAAGTTGTGATTGTGAAATGTGCAAAGATCCACCTAAATCTGGCCAACTCCACTGTACGCTCTGTCACATCAACGTTACCCCATCCGATCGCCACAACAAATGTTATTTGATTGAGAATCATGTTGCCACCAAGACTCACTCAGACAACATACGCGACTTGAAAGTGTTGCCTAACTTGCCCGATAACAAATCTGAATTTACTAAGCGTGATCTTATGGCTATTCACCAAGGTTTGTGTTATTTGAATTACAACTTATAACTAATTATAATTACTAATTGAATTATTCTAGGTGGTATGGTGTTTCATCATTACAAACACAACGGCGCTACTAAAGTTATGGATTGTACCAGCAAAGTGATGCAAAACACAGCCGATCCTTCCTTTAATTGTGGGGCCCGTAAATCCAAGATGATTCTCCACAATGTCTTTGCTGAGTATGCCGATGAGAAACTTCTATCTGATTTGGGCAAAGCAAGTTCCATTTCGATTCTGACGGACTGTACGAGTCGAATCAAAGGATGCAACACAATCAAGATTATGGCGATTGCGGGACAATATTTCTCGGTGGATGATGGTTTGCATCACCGTTTGCTGGATTTGGTGACCGTGAATGGGGAAAGCGTTGATGATCTTGTTCCTCCCATTATAGATGTGATTCGGAAGTGCGATATTCAAGATCGAACCAGAATCCTTAGCGGAGACAGTGCCCCAGTTAATTTTGGTGGAATGTATCGCAACAATCCCCCGAGTAAGCAAAAGCGGATGGCTTCTCAGAAGAGGACGTACAAGAAAAAGAAGCCTGAAAAGGTGCCTCGCAACATTCACAAGCAATCCCAAGCAATCCTCAATCGTCCTCTCTTTGGAGTTGCTTGTCCTACCCACACATGCAACAATGCGATTCAGAATGCTGCGGAAAATTTGCCGATTCCTTTGGTCGAGGTTTTGGGTCAACTGTACGATCACTTCAAAGGATCCACTCAAAGAGTTCGACAATTGGCCGCAATTGAAGCTCATGTTTCTTGTAAAGAACTTGATGCAATCATGGAATTTCTCGAGAAGATCGTTCCTTTGTCTCACTCCAAGACTCGGTGGTTGTCTTTGTGTCCAGCACTCGAACGTCTTATCCTCATGTTCGACACCTATGCAACCTATTTTGCATCGAAGTCTCTTGATGGTACGAAGCACGTGAAAGAACTGAGACAGTTTTTCAACAACAAGGAAAGCCTTCCTTACCTCATGGCCATCTATGATCTAATTCAGATCTTCCATGGCAAGATTAAGTTGATGGAGGCCGATGACATCACTTTACCAAGAGTGGCCACCGAGTTCAACGGCTTGAAGAGTGACATTCTGCACTCCATCAATCCAGATGAACTTTCTCCTGGTATCCTGAGGAAGATTGAGTCATGGAGCAACAAAGAGAAGGCAAATTTCAAAGAAGAACTCCGGAAATTCTACAAATGTGCCCACAAGTACCTTTGCGATTGGTCGGAAACTTCGGATAGTTGGATGCTTGGGCTTGAAGAACTCAACTGGATTGATCTTTTTGGAACTTTGGATGAAGAAAATGTCATCGAATCAATCAAATTTCACTTTGAAAGAAACGACATCGACATCCAATTTGACGCAGAACAACTTCGCCAGGAAATTCCGTTGTTGAATGTTGAAATCGCCAAGTACTTGCCAATGTGGGAAAAGGGCAACAAGAGGAAGCGTAGCAAGAAGAGGACATTTTTGAAATCCGATAAGCGTTGGGTTTCTGTCTTCCAGAACCTAAGCTTGAGAACAACATGTCCGATGATGCTTGAAATTGTATCCTACATCTTGTCAATGCCTCCTACAAATGCAATGGTGGAACGAATATTCTCTCAAGTCAACAGTTTCTGGACCAAAGCAAGAATAACTGTTCCCTTCTCTACCGTGAGGGCTCACTTCATGATTCGGTACAACCTTACCAGCAGTTGTTTAGAAATGATCAACATTTTGAAGCAAAATGAAGCCCTCAGAGAAGCCATTCTGAACGATGCCAAGTACAAGCGCAAAGGAAAGACATCGAATGGCCAATCAAGTGGAGAATCAATTCTTGAATTAGTTCCTAAATCTGCAGCAGTTCCAGATTCAATTACTGAATCCATCTCCGATGTGGCTATCGAATTGTCTTTAGATTCAGCTTATCAAGACTTGAGGCATTTATTTCTGGATACTGTTGTTCAACAATTGAAGGAATCCGTCATCGAATCAATCGTGGACTCCGCATTCGATCAGGAATATGAGAAACATTTGTGTGGACAAGCTCTGGCACTTGAGTCAACCGAGTCACCATCATCCCCTTGTTTATCATCATCGCACGACCCAGCCGTACATCCAGATGTACACTTGAGTCCTGTTTCCAGCAGTATGTGTGATGGTGATTTCTTAGGACATGAAGATTCAAATCTCTCAGGCGAACGAAGAAGTGCAACTCCTCTAAATTCCGCTGGAGATGACTTTTGTGTTGAGCAATTGTTGGTTAAACATGGAATTAGTCCGAATGGTGAATCGATCGGTCTGAAAAGGTATTTTAGTTTCTGTTTAATTATTAAATTTAATATATTTCTTTAAAGACCTCGTTCAATTTCTACGACAACCCCCATCTCCAAGTCAAGAAAACTGAAGAGAGCATCAATAACGCGTGAAGATAGGCTCAAATTTATGAACTTAGATCACCCTTATTGCAGCAAATCTGAAGTTTCTGGTAGAAGAAGTCGAGTCAACTGCCACTCCACAGTGGATAGCATTGAAGACTTTGGATACTTGGAGGACGAGAATGGCGACATTGTCAAGATTGAACCCAACATCGATGTTTCCATTGTGGATTCGGATTTTCCTTCATGTCTTACCACGACGATTGTTCCCTCATCTGACCCTGTTGACGATTCCGACATTGCGGCAATCAATTGGATATATTCGACTTATCTCCAAGAAAACACGAATACCCCACTGAAGGAGATCAACTATAAGTAAGTTAAGCAGTAACGAAATCAAACAGATTTTAATTGATTTTTAAATTTGATAGTCATCAAAACGTCCCGAACGCAAAGTCACATCGGTATCGTTCTACCAATTGATCTCTAAACAAGTAAGTATATTTTCACATTGGTATAATTAATCTTTTCTTCTAGATTAATCGTTTGGTCGTTTGGTTTTCTGTTTATTTGAATGAATTCGTCTTAATTATTCATATAATTAAGATTTTAATCCTTGCACTCGTATGAATTTGTCTTAATTATTCACATAATTATGATTACCGAACATTAATCATTAAATAAACTTATTATCGATTAAAAATTTTGTAAATTATTTATTTGTTGAATAAAATCTTTTACCACAATTGACTCCACTTAAAGTTGAATTTATAAAATGATTACCAAATTATAAATAATTTGTCAATAGTTTAAAAAATGATTTATTCTCAGACACTGGTAATAGTAGTTTTAGTTTAATTATGATGTAAATTAATTTAGAACCTAAATATTAGATAAATTGACACAAAATTTGTATTATTTTGTAAAGCTATTTCCACATTTTCAAACCATCTTATGTATGAATAGTCGTCTCAAACTCACTTGACTTCACAGGCCGTGTTCATGGGCGACTTTGTATATGAATGGCCCCTCCGTCTATTTAAACACAGGTGGCTGTCTCTTGTGAGGACTGTGAGATCCCTACGATATAGTAAAAAGACATTTTCCCTCTGAATTCTGAGAACATTTCAATTTACAACTCATGCCACACCCCTAGGGCCCTAGGATACCTTGGAATCTCTGAATAGTTATCCCTATGAAATTCCTCATACTCGATATAGTAAAAAGACATTTTCCCTCTGAATTCTGAGAACATTTCAATTTACAACTCATGCCACACCCCCTAGGGCCCTAGGATACCTTCGAATCTCCGAATAGTTATCCCTATGAAATTCCTCGACCTCAGATTAATCAATGGGTTCGCTGAAATCATTCAAATTCAATTTTAACTTTTATGTGAGTAAAATATCGATAATTATCGACAATTATCGATATTTTACTTTTTTACGTATCGATACAAAAGTCGTATCGATACGATAAAATTTTATCGATAATTATCGACAGTATCGCGTATCGTCGACCCCTAGTCGCTGTTGACGTTCGCGCTGTGAACACATGTAGCAGAACATTGCAATGAAAAATATAAAAAAATGTTACAAATATTATTACAAATATTGTTGCTATGAATGAGAAATCGTCGTTATTTTCCATTTTTAATATAAAAAAGGCAAAACAATTTTGGATAAAAATGAAAATGTTTCAGTTTACGTGAAGACTGACGCGAGTCGCGTGAGTGAATGAATTTTATTAAATTTTATTATTATTGATGCGCACATTTAACTTATGCACTGTATATAATGTTGCATCAAGTAGTAATTCAATAATAATTAGCAGGTATAATTGCGCTTTGGTGTGCGCGCATGCGTAGGGATGGGTGCAATCACGAATGGATTGTAGTACGATAAATCTCTGCTTGAATACGTATTCGTATGTAATGATTATTACACTGTAATCGTCGTATGTGACGTAATACGTCTGGGGTTTGAAGCGTGCAGCGATGCTTCTGTAGACGGCATGCAAAACACGATTCAACAGAAAACGTCTCGCAAACCAACAGAAAGTGGGCGGACTATAATCCACCATGTGATCACTGATAACGTTGCACAGAAGTTGCAACTTTTTTTGCAAATTTTGCATATCAAAACGTACTAACGTAATTTTGTGCACTCACGATATTCTAAAAAATGATGAGCATTGGGGGCTCTACGCCCCCAAATGTTGCAGCATTGGTCAGCATTGTACTGTTGTATACAGTGTAAAGTACATATTGTATTGTACAAAGTATGTATTATGTTGCAGTACTGGAGAGTAACGAACCTCTTTCTTTTTATGTACAGTAAATTGTTTTACTTGCAACTAAAAAATGAAAACATGTGCAATCAAATCCAAACTGCAATGTAATATTGCAGAGAAATATTGCCGCTATAGCAAAATTTATTTTAAGAATTTAATATCAATTAAATAATTTGATTAAAAATAATTATTATTTTGATTTATATTAATTTATTTTAATTATGTGATATTTAATTATGTAATTATAATTTAAAATATAAAATATGTTATTTTTACAATTTATTACAAAAATCTAAAAAATTAGTTAAGTTTTTACAATCATTTATAAATTAGCTAATTAGCAATTTAGTATGTTCCATTTGGTGCAAGCATTAGCAGAACATCTCGTTGAGCGTACTGTTGTTGTTGTCGTTTTTGTTGAACATTTGAATTAGAATTTGATTTTGCTGTTGAGTTGTTTACATTTCGTGCATTAGCTTCCAATGTGGCAGACAAACGTGCACCCACTGATGGCTCTCCTTGTTTGCGTCGAAGTCCGAAGAAAAGTCCGTAACATAGCAGAAAAATGGTAAATATAATACTAAATCCAATCATTAAAATTAATAATAATCCTCCAATTTCCCAGAAGATATTCGCCATTTTTGATTTTGAATTGCAAAACAAAATGAAACGAGCAAAATCAAAAACAAACAGAAAACAGAAAAGTTTGTCAATCTACGTGTGGACGTGAATGCAGTTCTTATATTAGATGCGAACGTTTAAATTATTATGCTTTGTATATAATGTTGCATCTAGTAGTAATTCAATAATAATTACCTGGTATAATTGCGCGTTAGTGTGCGCATGCGTTGCAAGGAAAATGCTTCTGAAATGATGCACATTCGTGTTTGGCTTTGAGTTTTAATGATGTTGTTTACTGATTGCGTGATACTACTCGAGGGTATGAAATCATTAGACGTAACAGTCGGTTGCACGTCTGTACATATGGAATATACATAATAATATCGCGCATGCGCAAACAACCATCAAGTCGAATAATATAACAGACAACCGTAAAGTAGGCAATTGCCAAACTACAATTCAGTCAAGTGATCGTAATCACATGGTTCAGTGAATTCACTTGTTCTATTCAAAACTATTCAGATGCGCATTAAACATTGGGGGGCATCTTGCCACCCTTTTTAACTAAATTTGATTGTAAAAATGCACTAGTAAAAGTTTTTTTTATTTTGTTGGTGGGGAGTAACGCCCCCATCTTTAATGGACCAAGAATAGCGCAACATAAAAATTATGAAAACTAATCAGGCAACTCATAATGAAAACTACATTTTAGGGAAAAAAAATCTCCAGAATTTTACGATTAGTAAATAAAGAAATGATTTTATTAATTAAAAATATAAAAAATGTTATAAATTATTTACAAAAAATTAAATAATAATGCATAAGTTTAATAATGTTGGACCTTTTCCCGTCCATCGGGAAACAACATTGGCAAGATGACATTTGGCACTGGCTGATTAACATTTCCCGATGCGGTAACATTCCGTGCATAGGCTTCCAGTGCCGCAGCCTGTGCATCCATCAGTCGTTCTTGACGCTTTCGTTGAGAGCAGGTGTAACACAACATTGCAAGGAAAAATATAATAAATGTTCCAAAAATGAGCACAACTGGAAATGGTATAGAAGGGTCAGCCATTTTTGGATGCTAAATTTGCCAAATTTGCAAGACGAGACGAGAAATACGAAATGACAGATTCGAGTTTAATGTTCGTTCACGTGTGAGTGTTTGTGCTTTTATATTAATAATCACATGCGTAGTATTAGTGTTCCCCCGTACGCGGATAACTTGTAATTTGATTCGATGGCCTTGAAGCCTTTGAAGGTGCGCATGCGTAAACTTGAATTACGTAGGACTACTGTAATATTGTTTACGTAATTGGCTGTGTCGCTGTGCAATCTTGTAATCGTATGCATCATTACACCCTCGAGGGTATTAAACGATTAGATTCGTGATTCAATGTTTTGTGGCTTAATGGCTTAGTTGGATTGTCAATAGAAGCGAATATCTCAGGCTCGACTCATAGCTTGGAAAGTATTTTTAATTTTTAATTTTTAAAATTGTTTTTTAATTTAATTTTGAGTAAATTATTGAAAACTTTATTTTTAATTACACAAAATATATAATTATTTAAATAAATAATTTATTTTTATTTTTAATTCACTACAAATTGCAAAATTATCTTTTAGTGATGTTCACATTTATTTGTAGGAAGTAATGGCAGAATAATGTTTGGAACATCTTTTGGAACGCCCATTTTCTGTCGGTACAGACACACACACAAAAGGATATTGCAGAATTTTGTTCGTTGGATTGGAGATAAGAACTATTTCTGACGCAATATCCTGCTCGATGAATTAAATGTCGACAATAGACAATTTTCTATTTCCTTAACTCTATTACATAATTACAGAGAGCTACAGTTTTTTATTAGGTTTAAGTTATTGGATAATTTGTCTAAAAATATTTATTTATTCTAAAATATCCTTATTGTTTAATAATTATAGGAAAATTTAATTATTAAAATTTTTAAATTTATTTCTTGGTGCTTGAGAAATTGATCGATTTGAGTATGAATAAGTGAGCTTATCGATATTTGCACATGACACAATAGGAACAATAGGCAACACAATCCTAATTTTTTTATAATCTTATCTTATGATCTCGAATCTACATTTATGGCAACTAGTTACTATTTTTGGCTACTGTATGACTCAAGTACATGATAAGATAAGATAAAAACTACTTGAAATACACAGGTGTTGGAAATTCGGATGCAATTGCATGCATGTGACTTGTTCTCACATTGTGATAGCCTTTAGGTTAGGCTAATTTGACTCATTAAAAATGACTAAAATCGTGCCAAAAAAAATGATGTTGATTTTCTCTATAGTTTTGACTCAACTTTTGATTTCAAATTTTGCTTCTGCAAGAAATAATTCTACAATTCATTCAAGTCCGATTCCAGACAAATTTTTTCCACCTCAAACTACTGAAGTTCCATGGGCTGATAGTGATCATTGGACAGTGATTCCAAGAACAACAAGTTTTACCACAAATGGATCATTTGAAAATGGAACAACATTTCCCAATGAAACTACAATTTATTGGAATTCCACTACATCATATGGATCAACGACATTTAATCAAACATATTGGAATTTTACAACACAATCATGGTTTCCTGGAACCACAAATTCAACTGCAAATTCAACAGAAAATTCTACTGCAATTTCGACAATCTGGAACACAACAACCTTCAATTTTACAAATTTTAATACAACAAACTTTAATTCATCAGAAATTACAATTCACAACGTTACCCAAAATATTTCGAATTTTACGACTCCGAGTTTTACATTATTCGCAAATTCTACTGTAAATTCAACAACACTATGGACCGAAAAAACAAATTTTACTGGAATTACAAATACAACAACGTCACACGGATCAACAACCCTTCGTTTTACAGATTCCCCAACTCCGCATTTCGAAACCCCAATTCCAACAACCCCAGAACCCACAACCCCAGAACCCACAACCCCAGAACCCACAACCTCAGAACCCACAACCCCAGAACCCACAACCCCAGAACCCACAATCCCAGAATCAACGAACATACCTACAACTCCAACTACAGTAACTGACCCAGATCCGGATACTGAGCAAATTGATCCAACAACCATCGAAACTCCAAGAAATGTTTCAAAACCTTATTCAGTCAGAAGTGAATTTTTTGATACAAACTTTTGCAAATGCTCATTATCGGAAAATAGATTCTCCAATGCAATTGATAATGGTAATTTCATGCATTCTAAATCTTAATTTAACCTAAATTTCCCATTAGTTTGCTGCATAAATCACGATCTTCAAGAAAACGAAAACCTGAAACCAATCCACGAAGCTTTCCTATTTGAATTCAACAATACAGCCAAGCAGAATTATAGTTTGTTGAAGAAACAAAGAATACAGGAACTTCATATTATCGATTCAGGAATTTATGTAGAATTTATCCAACATTATGAAGTATTGGAAAAGGTCTACATTCACAATACTAAAGTTGGTCAGCTTTTGTTGGATAACCTGGTGCTGAATGTGACAAAGTTGAAGACATTGTATTTGGATCGTGTTGAAGTGATGAATGCGACTGTGCAAAGAAAAAAGCCAAAAATTTCAGCTTTTCAACTTTAAATTTCCGCCTGAAAGCCATCTGAAAGTCTTGAGTTTGGTAAACTGTGATATACACACACTTTTTGGTGTGAATCTTACAATGAATGTAACTCAACTGCAGATGCTCTCCCTAGCGTACAACAATCTTACCACTCTTGATAATCCAAATTTTTTCCCTGAAAACGCTACACATTTTAATCATTTAGATTTGAGTTATAATCAACTAAGAACCCTGAAAAAGCGGTTCGATTCCAGAAACAATCAAAATACTGAATCTTTCTGGTAACCATCAACTCAAGCAGCTTGATTTTAAAGTTTTTGAAAATTTTTGGAGAGCCGGGTTGCAGTTTTATATTATGGACAATGCGCTCAATTGTACTCATAATGAGGTAATACCAGGACAACAAAATGGAGAAGCTACTCTTTGGGTTGAATACTTTGTTTTCGAATGGGAAACTACAAATGTTGAGATTTATGGTAATTTTTGTGTGGATGAATTTAAATTTTTAATAGAAGATTAAAATTTACAATTTTTATTTAAAAAAACAAAACAATTATTATCAATGAATTTAATCATTTTCACCATCATCATAATTTAATTTAATTAAATGTACTTCCCATTGGCAAGATAATGTTTGAGGTATCTTGTTGTTGAACATTCGAATTCGATTGATTAGTTGATGAAATTGTGTTTGCATTTCTGATGTAAATTTCAAGGGCTGTCATCTGAAGCTTCATGAGTCGTTCTTTACGTTTACGTTCACTGCACTGGTAACAGAACATTACAATAGCAAATACAAAAAGCGAAATGTATAATATCACTCCAAGGGATACTAAGTTGAATACTTGGTCGTCGTTCATTCTTAGGAAAAGTAAAACTAATTTTTTTCAGTAAGTTTAGGTTTGTGTTTGACTGGCGTGAGTCGTTTGAATGTTCTTGCTTTTATATATGTTTTGTCGTGATTGCAATAATGTTGCATATCTACGTATTAGTAGTAATAATAATTGCAGGTATAATTGTTGCGTTGGTGTGAGCATGCGCATGCGTTGTAAGGTAAGCTTCTGAAATGATGCACATTCGTGTTTGGCTTTGATGTTGTGTGATTGCGTGATATGCATGCTCGAGGGAATGAAACCATTAGACGCAACAGTCGGTTGCACATGCCTGTACATGGAATATACATATAATAATGCAATGATTGCGCATGCGCAAACAACCATCAAATCGAATAATAATTTAGCAAACAACCGTAAAAGTAGGCAATTGCCAAACTACAATTCAGTCTTGTGATCGTAATCGCATGGTTCAGTGAATTCTTTATTTTATTCTATATTCAAGCTCATTCAGATACGCATTAAACATTGTGGGCATGGCGTCCATCATTTAACCAAATTTGATTCTAAAATGCACTAGTAAAAGTTTTTTTTATATTTTGTTGGTGGGGGATAACGCCCCTCTTTTATGGCCAAGAATAGCTCAACTTAAAAATCATGAAAACTAATCAGGCTACTCATAATGAAAACTACATTTTAGAAAATTGCAGGTAAAATTGTTGCGTTGGTGTGAGCGCATGCGTAGGCGATGGTTGCAATCCGAGTATATTGCAAATGTTATAAGTTAATTAATGTAGGTTATGGATATTGCAATGTTCTTGCATGTTTGTTTGCATCAATGTTGCATCAATGTTATAGCATTGTATACAATAGATTTGAATTAAAAACAATTACAGACACAAATTCAATCGAAAATCTATATTCGATCCCATTTCCTATTTCCGATCTCGTGTTGCGTATTTCTTTTTTATATTTATTTTATCTCAATTATACAATAAAGAGCTGAAATTTGCTAATAGTCGTTTCAAAAAACGTTTTATTAAGGTAAATATTATATGATTGACAAGTCTAGTACCCAAACCACAAAATGTAATAGATATATACCCAAAATGTTGAATACCGACTACTTGAGGGCCAAACCGCCTTCCTGTCTTATAGATTCTCACCAAAAAGTGCCATACCGTGAACTTGGGCTGCAAACTGCCTTCCTGTCTTATAGATTCTCACCAAAAAGTGCCCTACCGTGAACTTGGGCTGCAAACTGCCTTCCTGTCTTATAGATTCTCACCAAAAAGTGCCCTACCGTGAACTTGGGCTGCAAACTGCCTTCCTGTCTTATAGATTCTCACCAAAAAGTGCCCTACCGTGAACTTGGGCTGCAAACTGCCTTCCTGTCTTATAGATTCTCACCAAAAAGTGCCACACTGTGAACTTGGGCTGCAAACTGCCTTCCTGTCTTATTGAAGCCTAAAATTGATTAATAATTTAGAAATTCAAAATTGATTTTCAAGTTGGCTTTCGCATTTTCATTCAGACTAGATTTTGCTAGAGAATTAAAAATCTTGTTCAACGCTACAAAATGACAAAGCCAAAACTAAATCAAACTCATGTTATTAAACACAGAATTCTACAATGTCTCAATCTGGACCGTCTGACAGAAGAATCCCGTGATTACCTTACACAACTGACACTCTACTTTTTGTACGTGTTTTTTAGTGGCACAATTTGGAAGCTCGATTCTGGGACCATTCTTGGCAAAATTGATAATTATTGCTTGTTTGTTTATACTTTGCTTGTGGTATGTGCTAATTATGTTACATTTCTCCTTATTATTTTTTTATAAATAGATTTATGCTACTGCTGAGCATTTTGTTATTTGACAACGAATTGAAATCCACCTTTTATTTAATTTAATTTGTGGTAATTAATAAGTGCTAGAAATAAACTTGGTGAAGCAATGGAACATGTCAAAATGTATTGTAAAATTCATTAATAAATTTATACGAGTTATTCCAAAGTTGAATTCGCTAGGTTGGGCAATGGTTCTGTAACCATAGAGTTTGTTGTGTTGTTCAGTGAAGCTGTACAGTGGTTTTGCTGGTGGTGACTTTCTAAAGGAGTTTAGAGTGAGTGAAAATATTGATTTTTTCATTGTGCAAGTAGAAAGAGAAGAGAATTCTCAGGTGACTTTGTCTTATGATCGTGTTAGTGTTGAAATATGCGTTTCCGTTTTGCTATAGAAATTTTCCCTCTACGTCCTTCTCCCAACTTTTAAAGAGAATTTAAAGTCATTCAGTCTCGATCATCGTTCCAATGTAGAATGTATCTCTGCCTTGCACATTGACATTGCCCGCGTCCTTCACAAAAGAAGACGATCATATATGAAGACACTTTTGATAAACTGTTCTTGTTTGTTTTACAGATATATTTATCCAGAAATGCAAAATATTACCTTCGAGTTATTCAAAAAAGGTAAGGCAAAGAAAATGTATTAAGTGAGCTGCCTGAAAGAGTTATCGATTGATATTTTGAGATGGTCGATGTATAGTATACATTGTATACTGTGTTACTTTTTTGAAATTCTCAAATTCCCAATTGAGGCTCTTTTATGAAGTTCGCTTAATTTGATTTTTGTATGCCTGACAGGTCGCTCAACAAAATGCGTTTGGTTTCACAATTAATACCCGAGAATATACACGATTTGAAATTAAGGTAAAACGAAAAGAGTGAACAAATTAAAAAACATTAACTTTGAAAAAAGAAATTCATGTTTATAATTGATTCCTTGTTTTCGTTTTACAAAAACAAATATTTTCATGGATTTAGCTGTCCAAACTTTTCAAATGAAAAGGTACTGAGTTTTCCTCGAGACGGACGTCAAGATTTTTGACTGAACCAATTTTCACTCAATGAAAACATAAGTGACAATGATGATTTTCTAGCAGAGGTAAAGCAAACAAACAAAAAATGAGCTGTTTAAACAATTGTTATTGATTGGATAATTCGTAGAAAATGTTCTTCTAAGTCTATTTTCAACTGAATTATTCAAGAAATGCACAATTTGATAGTAGACACTTTGTCATTGATTTTTGTTTTTGCTTTACAGATGTATGTCATCAAATTGATCAGTCAACATATTGGATTTGCAGCCGTTGGATCAAACTAAACTGCTCAAATGATCATTCTCATCATTTGAGCAAATTATACGGTAAAGCAAACAAAATTGTGCTTGTTTAGGTTCGAACATATCTCTATTTGAACAATTTATCGGCGAACATGCAATTGTTTACACGATGTGTTTAAACAGAGAGCTGTTAAATCCTACGAACGCTTATGTTTTTGTTTGCTTTACAGAAACTTTGTGAACAAAATGTATTGGAATTCAACATTTGTTTGATTGGTTTCTTTTGGAACAAATTTGAAAAAAAATAATTAAAAAAGTAAGGCAAACTGAAATACTCTCATATGTTTTCTAAAAATTTCTGTAACAGGAAGACCTTTTGGAGGGAATTATGAACTATTGGAAAAGCAGAATGGCAGAATATCTGCACCTTGTTTGTATGTTTGTATGTTCAACTCCGTACTTAAAAACAACAAGAGTGAATAATTTAAGGTAAGACGAAAAAGAAAGTTTTGTTAAAAATGTTCGATTAAATATATCTTTTACAATTGTCACAATGTTTGGTTTGTTCAAATACGTCAGCAAACAACTGATATTTTGAGACCTAATAAAAAAAATGGGTCAGCAAACACATTAGTACAATCGTAAATAACAAAGAGCATTTTGGATTTATCATACGATAAATGAGTAAACTTCATTCGATAGCGCGGTATAAACATTTACCTCTTTTTGCTCGATCCCAGACACATTTGTTTACATTGTGTGTCATCGAGCTTATCTCGAGTAGAAAGATTTATTGTTTTATATTGAATTGAGGTTACAGCCAAGAGTGATAAGCTTGATAAACCGATGTTCATTTTGTATAGTCACAAACGCACTCATGCAAACAATATATTTATGATAAAGTTTATCTTTATTTAGTCAAGTAAAAATGTACATTTAATTGTGTGTAACAGATTTTACGGTGTTGGTTGACAAATTGTTGTCACAGTTTGTAATCGTAAATATTAATTGTTATCCCCTCTTGACCTTAATTTTAAGCAATTGTTCAATGACCAAGTCTATGTCGTTGTTGAGATTGTCGGGATTGCCCGACTGTTGGTAGAGATGTTGCATAAAGGGACGGTAAGAGGAAACGACTGAGGGTTGGGCTGAGACAATATGATTTGTTGATTGAGAAGTGCTTGAAGTTGGTTGGTTTGGTGAAGTTTCTGTTGGCTTAGTTTTTGTTAATTTACGTTTATTTTGTTCGTTCTTGACAATCGACCTCACCGGAGAATAATTCTTGATGAGAGGAATCAAGTTGTCGAAATTGTCCTTGATGAGACGGTCCATGTTATCGACGATGAATTTGATGTCAGTCTCACTGATGTTCGAGTGAGTTTCGTTCACAATGAAATCTTTCATTTCGTTTGTTGAATTGCCACAGGTGAACACAACATTGTGCAGTGTTGCATTGCTCAGATCACAAGAGGCCGTGCCTGTACTGCTCACGAGCAGTAAATTATTCTCGGTCACAATTGACAAAATTTGCTGCAACTGAACCAAACTTTGGAGATTGGTTTCGTTGATTTGGTCTTTTGGACGATTTATTTTGATTGTAATTTGCTTAATGTCGAGTTGAGTTGGTGGTTGAATGATTTTGGTGATTTTCTGGGCAAAATACCAACCTGAATGCTGCAAATTACTCAATTCTGTGAATAACTGTTGGAAATTGCTGAGCGCCGAACATTTGCTAAATTTTTGCTTCATAGGATTGACGATTCTGAGTAATGTTTGATAGTTTGTTGCAGAAAGTGACAATCTTATTAAATACCATTTCATTATTAATATAAATATTTTTAAAAAAATTTAACCCATCTATTAAAACCATCCCATTCAACCTAAAAAGAATGTTCAATTAATTATTTCACATTTTCCAATCACGATCATCACTCACCACACTCGAGTAGCTCACCATTGCACAAAGCTGCACATAAATGTCTTCGATTCTTTCATATTCTGTTGGATTGTGTTTGAGTAAACTCACAATTTGATCAATTTCCTTCGATTCGTTGCCATTGTCGTAATAGTGTTTTATTAATTCCATGCACAAATTCTTTATTTGATGATATTTCATCAGCTCTACCACATTTGTAACATCGCACGGCTCTCCGCTCGCAACATAGTCGAGCATTGTTTGAATTTGTCCGCTTGCATGAATAAATCCAGTTCTACATTGATGTAACAAAAAATTTGTCAAATTTGTCGTTTGTTCATCGCCGAAAGTGTGTCCTTGTCTGTGAATCATCAAACACTCCAATACACAATTGTCGATGGTGAGCAAATTCTGGCCATGCTTAGGTACGATTTTGGTGTTTTCTTGAATGTTTGATTTCAATCTTGAAATGTCGCTTTCATTCCTGTCGATCCAATCGTCGATACAACACAATATCACATTGTTGCATGCTCGTTTAGAAATAGTCTGCAATGTTGCAATTTCGACAAGACTGAAGCATTCCTCGGAAGTAACACATACAATTGCGTGTATCTTATCAAATTGTGACAAACATTGTGACCATGTGTGCACAAATTTACGATCAATTTCAAATACAGTATCCTCCTGCCATCCTGGAGTATCAATAAGTCGTATTACTTTGTCATTACAACAAAACTTGTAAACACTCGGTGATTTTGTGCGTCGGTTATGGTCAAAACTTTGGTAATTTTCAAAGTAATCATCATTTTCAGAATCAATCTCTTCATCAGTGCTATCATTACTAATTTGATATTTGTTTGGTATCACCTCTTCCATTACACCGCCAGTTACTTCATCCAAATTAACAAATTTAACATAATTGGAAAAAGCATTGACAAAAGCCGATTTACCGTCACCAGAGCGACCAATCAGTAGAATATTATATTCCACGTCGTTCGATAAGTTGTCCAAATTGATACTCATTCTGATTAAATTGAGTTGAAAAACAAAAGAAAAACAAAGATTTAAAAGGTAAAATTCACTAACAGTTCTTCACGTAAACAAACAACATATTATCAAAATATCTAGTTCGACGAGTCTTAATATACAAGTTTTCTAACCACAAACCTTATCAGGATTATATTGTACATATTATGGATTCTAAAAGGATAACAATCTGATAAGCATTACATTGCACTGTGCCTTAGTTCATTTGTCGTTCAATTGGCATCACTCTCAGGTTTCATGACAAACCAAGTGGCGTTCTGCATTAATAAAACTTTATTGCGACTTAACTAAACTAACTAAATCAAAATGTTTCAATCTTTGTCACAAAAACCCTTGAGACAAAGCTTATCTATCTACCAATTGTCACTTTTGTGTGCAGTTTGCAGTGCATAACACAAAAATCAACAACAAAACCATTAACAAGGATCATAAAGATTGTGATTTGGCATGAGCTTGGAGTGTGACATTTTTGGACACTTTTTGACAGCCAACTGATTGCTGATCTGGTCTCATTATTCAGTATCTGTCTTATAAATCACTCATTTAGCATACATTGTGGCATTGAGTTTATCTCGATTTTACAGATTTATTGCTGAACATTAAGGTTAAAAACAAGGATTCTAATTTTGACAATAACTTGAGAGAAGTGTCAAAAATCCAATGCAATAATTACATATATAATGTCGTCATCGTTTATCAAGTCTAAATTGAATGTACATTTTCAGATTTGGGTTACAATTTTTAAAATTGAAAGACAGTTTGTCAAGAATGAAAGTTTTGCGTTTGGGAAACTTATTATTTTCATAATTAATTCCTTCTCCTTTTTGTCATTTAAAACAAAAATTTTATTTGGATTTGAGCATCTATTAAAAGGTAAATAGATTTAATGTTCAATACATTGCAATCGCATCACAACATTTGTCTAGTCCACCTTCTCTCGACCAATTCACTCGCAAGCACCACCACCGGAAACCTGACCAGAATCCAGCTCAACCTGTCACACCTCTTGAACACTCGACACATCTTCCAGATGCACCTTTCTCTGTTTTCAAAACTGTAAAAGTCCAACAACTGCAGCCTGCAAGTGGTGCACTCAAACAGATGCAGTCGCACTTGAATCACCTCCAAGTTAGGAAAAAATTCGGCAAATTTACTCGAAAACAAATCCAAATGTGAAGTATTGTTCACAATTGTGAGCGATAGAATCTTGAGGGACTTTAACTGATAATTGATCAAATTCTCCTGATAGGACAGTAGAGTTGAACGATTTTTGAAATCAATTTTCAAATGCAGAAAAATCAAATTCGGGAAACCTTTCATCGATTGACATATTTGGTAGAGTGATAGATTCTCGGTGATTGACAGATGCAGATAAGTCAGATTGATCAGTTGATAAGTGAGGAAGTTGGTCAGCCGTTCGGGTGTTAGATTAATTTTCAATTGAGTCAACCGATTGGCGAAATTTGAACCCGATTCTGGCGTTGCAAGAAACTGTTTTGAGAAACTTGCATTTCCAATTCGAATTGATCTCAATTGAGGATTCGAACTTGCGTACTGCTGAATTGAGTCAAACAGTGGCAGGTATAGATCGTCGGGAGAATTGAAATGAAATTCTTCCAATTGGCCCAAAATGGTCAAATCAATTTGAGTGCTAAACAAATTCGAATAGAAATTTCGCATGTCAACTGTCAAGTGTCGAAGCAGTTTCAGTGAATTGATCGACTCAATCAACTGTCGATGGATTAGACCTCGCAGGGGCTCGTAGAATTCGACTGGGAAGTTAAAGTACAGTTTGAGGGAGGTTAGTTGGTCTGAATAGGCTCGTAGTAGGAAAACCAACTTTTTCACAGCATTACACGGCAAATTCTGAGACTTGCGATTGATTGAGAAAGTCAAAAACTGTACATTGGGGAAAGAGTCCACAAAAGACTGAAATGTTCCAATGGTCAAGTGAGTTGGTCGTAGATTGATGCATGCGCATTTTGGATCCTGCATTTTTTTAATTTCCTTCAAATGAGGAATATTGAAGATTGACTCATTGATCAACTCATAACCACCGATAGCAATGGTCAGTGAACGGTAACGTGAAATTGAGCTCTGAACCAGGAAGCTCCATCGAAGGCAAACTCGTTTCAGTGGAATTAGATCGTGGATGGACAGATTGGACAATACCTCAAAGAGACACACGTCGGGCAGGTGGTTCAGGTAAACTGACGATTTGCGACGTGGTTTTCTAATAGTGGAAAATAATAAAATAAAATTTTGAAAACAACAAAACTTTACCCAAAAGTAAAACAAATCAAACTTCCTTTCTTCATTCTTGAGCTTCAAGTTTTGATTCATTGAGAAGCAAAAAAGTTGAATGAATCAATCAAAACGCTCACTACAAGTGTCATAATCAACAAGTCACATAAAATGTAAAGCATATACGCACAGACATACGCGATTCGAAGGTATTTTGCTCTCGTATGCGACTTTATGACTTGATAAGGAATTTATATTGTGTGCCTTACTGGGTGTTAAGTGTCAATATTTACTTGTAAGTCAAGTTATACATTGTAACAAACGCATTAACCTTCACCCAGTACTAATCCATTTATCGTATTTGACTTATATCCTCACAACTCTGATTATTATTTTATATGTCACTAAGGTTAGTGAATTAGCATGTATGCAGACATAAATGTTTGCATATACCAGATTTTTGTTATTATTACTTTCTCTTGCTACCGAACTTGACATTTAGATGTAAAGCACAATTTGTGCACTTTAGATCTTCTATCTATCTTCATGTAAGTGAGTATACGTGCTTCACGATGACATTCATAATAATTATCGCACAGAAATGTACTCCAAACACGAAGTGCATGAATATTTCAGTGCACAATTAGATCATTTCGATCAGTGAACAGTAGAATGTATGAATTTGTAATGTTGACTGGTTATTATAAATTAAATCAAAATACTCATACGTAATACTAAATTGACATTTAAATTGGATATTAATATGAGCATTTAAAGGTTGATACGCATTTGATGATTTGCTTCATTTCAACTGTAAACTTTAAGCTTAACGAACATCAACATGAAGATTTATTTAGTTTTCACAATCTTCGTTTTCATTTCTCCAGGCCATGAACAATCTGTCCTATTTTCCCAACCACCAAATATGAATACGACTCTACCCACACCGATTCCAGAAAATCAATGTTTTATGAGCCCAAACACCGAATGGATTCTACTCGTACTGTTGGGTTTGTTCAATTTTGGCGCTGCAGTGTGGATGTTGGGCTTTTGGGTGGGCGTCGAGTACTGCAGTGGACACTTTGATCGAATCATCAAGAAGAGATTTGACGATTTTATGGTGATTACTAAAGGACAAAAACTTTCACAGGAAGTGAAGTCGATTGAAGTACAAAGTAGTGAAGTTTGACTGTTTATTTAAATATATTTTATTGAATTGATATTCAGTACTAATATGAACATTTCCTTGAAAGCTCTGCTGCAATTCAACCGATTAGATTGCACACGCTTTTACTGCTGCATTATGTTGCATTATAATTTATCCAAGCACACCACCTGTTCTCTGACCTTTGACATGCACTTTGATCACAGACATTTTGTAAGTCAATCAATGCACACGTGTGTTGTTGAAAATTTTTGTTTTTTCATAACCTCAAATAAAAGTATTTCCACAAATCCCAATTCCCCATCCAAGCGTCCACAATTCAAGATGGCTGCATGCAATTCGTTAGTCTGCAACAAAATGGCCGAACATTATCAATCTCTACTGGAAAGTGGTTTATTTTCAGATGCAGTTCTAGTTGTGGGTAAAAAGGAACTTCGAGTCCACAAATTGATTCTCTCAGCTCGATCACCAGTTTTCGCTGCTATGTTTACCAATGAATCCACCAAAGAAGCACAGGAGAATCGAGTGGAAATCATCGATGTCGATGTGGAGGTGGTGGAACTGTTGGTTCGGTATATTTACACGGGCAAAGTGGAGACTGCGTATCTTTATGCAGCGGATTTGTTGATAGCTGCTGATAAGGTAATATATTTTTTATTTGGTTCATTTATTTATCGACGATTTTTTAAATATGTAGTATCAATTGAACTGTCTCAAGTCAATTTGTGAACAAAAGCTTTTATACCAAATCACAGCCGAATCTGCTTCAGATCTGCTCATTTTTGGAGACATGTATCGTACCACTGAGTTGACCAGCAAATGTCTCGATTATATCACCAACAATGGAACTCAGGTGATGGCTTCGAAGGGATGGGAGAAGATTCGGGTCAGGACTGATTTGCTGGTTATGCTTTATGAACGTTTACATTTGAAGTACTCAAATTTGGCCAGAGCCAATGACTTGGAGATAGATTCTACAAAAGAAAATGATTCAGCTGTGGATCTCAATTTAAAATTGCAAGATAATTTATTGAAGTCTACGGATAAAGTAATATCTTATTTATCCTTATATTCATCAATAATTTTCCCTCTTTAATCATAAGCAGCAACTCTTGTCCCAGATTACCATCGATTCGGTTTCGCATTTGCTCATTTTCTCTGACAAGCACTGCGCTATTGAATTTGCCAGCAAATGTCTTGATTATATCACCGATAATGGCAGTCGAGTGATGGCTACTGAGGGTTGGAAGAAAATTGTGGTCAGAGCTGATTTGTTGGCTAAACTTTTTGAATTGCTCAATTTGAAGTACTCAAATGCAATTAAAGTCATTAACGAGAAGGAAGAACAATTTGAAGATGAACTTTTTCGGGAACTGCTCAATGGTGGTGTTGATGTTCTATATAGTAGTTTTGGTACAGAAGGACGGGAATACCCTGCAGTATTCGGGCCTAATAATTACAGTACAGTACCGGCCCTGTACCTATAAGCGATGCCTGAAAAGCAACTTGAAACTTGAGCATCCATGATATACCAAATCTTATCTCAAATAAATTTTGTGCTACTGCTTTTATATTCTAGTAGTTTATTTGTGTTTGAAATTAATATATTTGAGAAAGTTAATATGCATAAGATATAAGGGTCAAAGTGCAAGGTTTAAAGTACAAAAAGGATTCATCAAGACTGGCCAATCTTGAACTTGTTTTGACTTTGGACTTTCTCTTCCAGATGCAACTTAATCTGCACCTTTTCTCTTGACTTGAACATTCACTCGAGTGGTGTCAACATTCGGCAAAATTACATTCATGACACCATTCTGGTGATTGCGACGAGCCTTGGCCATTTCTGCCATCATTTGCACCAGAGGTCGCTGCTGATTGATCGTGGAAGAACGATTTCCGGTGTTTACTTCTACAGTTTCTGTTTCATCTTTTTCTTCTTCATGCATAATCGGACACAAATCTCCGTCCGGAAATGCGGACACTCGAAGTTTCTTGACCATTTTCTGGTAGTTTGTTTCGTTAGATTGAGGCTCTTTAGGTTTAGGTGAATTTTTAGGATTCAGATTCAAACGTTTATAAATTGAATTGAGACTTTGTTTCATTGACGAGGATTCTTTCGGATATTGTTTTAAAAGGGATTTTGTTATTTCAGGAAGTGAAGGCTCATTAGCTTGAGATACAGTAGAAGTCGAAGATGAAACAGATGATGGTGCAATTGAAGTTATCTCGAAATCGACTTTTCAATCTATTTCGAATTCACCACTTCTTCAAACAGTTTGTCAATTTGCTCAAATTCTTTCACGAAGTCAATGATCAGTATGCACCCGAGTTTGTGTGCTTTCTCATCATTTGCTTGCCCATGAATGTTGCCTTTGTCTCGTGGCACATGAATGGCAAGATTCAGGAGTGAATAGACTTTTTATCGAATTCTTTGTCTTTGATCACTACAACATTATCTTTCATTATTATTCATCTTTATTTTTATTTATCATAATACTCATATCATTCATTATCTCATTTCATAGAACATTGATATACTTATTTCAATGTAAATACTCAATCTTGTATCTATCTATACCTTTATTGTATTCTTTAATGTTAAAGGTTAATAAAATATAATCAAAAAAAACATTATCTTTGTGATTCATCTGTACATGACTCGATGATGCAATCAAATTCATTGTCGCAATGCACTTTGGTTTCGTTCGTTTGCACGGGAAGAGATCAAACTCAACTTGAGAACTCGAATTCGAATGGCGGATTTTGTGTTTTCGGTGCACACGACAAATCGATATGGCTTTACGTATGCCAGTTTTGGACTCATTTCAATGTCTGCCTTCTTTCGGGTAATTTCAATTTTTAGTTTTAATAAATCTAAAGTTCTTCATTTTAGTTTGTGATGATATATGGAAAATTCATCATGATCTCACACAAATTGAGCATGAGGAAAATATTGTGAATTTTCGTAAATCGATTAAAAGTTTTGAATTTCTGAAAAAAAACTTTTATGGTAATTCAACGAAATTCTTGTTTCTATTCGTTGATTTTGGCATTTTTGGCGTTACCATGACAAATGTAAAACATGAAAGAACATTTACATAAATTCAGAGGAAATGTACCAGAGAAAAACGAAAAGAAATGTTTTGATTAATGACAGTAATATGTTTGTAAATTTAAAAATTAATTAATATGGAACTGGAATTTTAAAATTTATAGATAAAAATATGTAAATATGAAAATCCATTTTCCATTCTAATAAAAATAGACTCTTGTGTTAAGGTACCCATGCTAACCTTTTTTCCATTTGGCGGTCCAGCATCATCCAAGAACACGAAAATGACATTCAATTTCACATGTAGTGGTCATGGATGACAGAAATATGATGTACCGGATACATTAAAGAGCAAATAGTGATACTGAATCTTTCAGATAATCGTGTAAGCTAATCATTTGCTTAAAAGCTTTTTGGTGTTCAGTGATCACAAGCTCAGTTAAATTCATAAAACAGATTTCAAAAAATGATCATGCTTTTATTTTTCGGTCATCTACTTTCCTCAAATAAAATTTAATGAATATGGACATGTAAATATTGTAATGTCGTTGATGTAAGTAGAAAGTCAGAAATAGAAGCAAAGTTTTCTTCATATTAATGATAAAATGAGATAGGGAGATTATTTTGTTTATTACTCCGAATCTTCAGAATCTTCAGGTTTATGAATAAAAAAGCCTTCCTTACGAACTCGCTCCTCATGATACTGTCCAATGTTGGGAATGTACAAGTTGGCATCAGTCAAAGGTATTGGCTCCTCTGGTACTACGTACTGGTTATCGTAGAAAATGTTCAACAGTCGAAGAAATTCTTTGACCAGTTTTTGAGCATTTTCAAATTTTTTCAGGAGTCTATCAGTCAGTTTGTGTACTTGTGGGGGTATTTTGTTGGAGTACAGGTACAGGTCGGTGATTTTCATTTTTGGTAGCTCACTGAAAGGAACAAATATTAGATAAAACTATAACGGTTTAGATCTGATTGTTTGCGACAATTTACTTACTCATGAAATATATAGCTTTGACCAAAAAACAGTACATAGACCACTTTCTTCTTCACCAACAAACTGCCCGGAGGTCGGCACTCAAAAACCTTTGCAGGAAACCAGTACATGCCGAGATACTTTGCCCACACAATCGAGTGCGGATTACTACACGGCACCTCAAAACCATTGTCTTTTGTTAAGTTGTCAGGGGTGACATAGAAATTGCGAAAACAGGTGGCACACATGTCCACGTATTGCAACTCTCGCCTCAGCCAATCATGAATATCCAAGATTATCTTTTTTCCAATTATGGAGACGCTTTTCTCGATTCTGAGATTGTGTAAAATCTATTGTGAAATGATAAGATTAAATGAATTGAAATTTGTATAAAGAACTGATACATACGAGATTGATGTCAAACACAAAATTCTTGGTTGAACGATACTCGGAGTTGTTGGCTTTGTCTTCAATCATTTTCAAGGTCATTGGTGCAACAACATCATCATTTGGTTGGCCATTTTGTAAAACTTTGATTAGTGAATTGTAGCAAACAATTTCATCCTTATTTTCTCTTTCAGCTTTTCCCATCAACACTCCAACCACATCACAGAACACTAGATTGTTCACTCTCCGCTCATAGTCAGATGTCATAAAGCCCAAAGTGCGATTGAACACTGCTTCTTCCACCCGGTCCACACAATTGAAGCAAACTTTCTTATCGGCCAACAGAATTCGCCATTTCTGTGAGATCAATCTCTCACAATCGGGTTCCATTTTGCGCAACTCTCGGGGAAATTTTGCTCGAATTGGCGCTTTTGGCTTTGAGTTTTTGTTTGTCTTTTTGTCTTTCATTGTCAATCGAGGCCTTGGTTTCTTGTTTGCAGTTAAACAAAGTTGACAAAATGAAATTTGACAAAACTCGCATCCGAGACCTTGAACTTGATCGTTTTGGACTTTGATTCTCACATGACACTGCCAACAGAATGGATCAGCTTTTGGTTTTTGTTCAATGGTTACAATGATTTTCTAGGGAAATATTTAAAAAATTAAAAACAATCAACCAAATTCCCATACCTCTCCAAGTGCAACTGATAGTGCTTTGTAGAGTGTGTCAGTAGGTGAAAGAGGTTGCAAAGTCAATTTGGCTCTTTCTTCCTGCTATGGAAATAAAAGATTAGATTGTACAAAATATATAGTAGGATATACCTTGCACGAGGTTGATGTTTCATTTGGAACGTCATTTGTGGATGGACCGATCTCTGATTGATCGCTTAAAATTGGAACAATCGGGTCTTGAGATTCTGGTGTTCCAATTGAATCTGAAGTAGCGAGTTTACCTTCGAGTGGTAAGATTTCTTTAGCCTTGCGAGCTCTCTTCGGTCTTAAAGAGCAGCTACACGATTCTGTTTGAGAACGTTTTGTTCCTGTTGGACTTTTGGAGGATTCTTCTGCTGGTTCATTTGATATTATCTTGATTGGAGCGGAAGAAGTGCTTTCAACCAAAACTGGTTCACCAGGATTGTCGTAACCAGGAAATTGAATCACTGTAGATGAAATTTTTCCATTTTTGTCTGGATCAAGTTGATTGATTATGATTGAAGTAACTTGACAATTCATTCTTGTGTAAAAATCGTATAAATGATACAGTATTTTACTGTCCATATCTTCAGTGGACATTTTGCATTGAAGAATTGGGACAAGCAATTTGATAAAAGAGAATGAAATTGAATTGAAAAGTATGTGCTTGCGCTAACACCAGATTGCGCCACAAATGTCGATAACGGAAATGTGAATTCTCTGTTGATATGAACAAAGCGAACCTAGAAAAATTATTTGAACTTAGCCAAGCTGAGAATGGAAATACAAATTGAGACTTACCCGAAATATGAGATTTCACGTTTGTGCGTACAAATAAAAAAAACTGAGGTGTCAATTATGTTGAAAAGAAGATAACACATAAAAGATTCTGAGGATAAATAAGATGAAAAACAGATTAGATGAAAAAAGATGCGGAAATGAAAACAAACGATAATTGAGCACCAACTCTGTTTTTTCAGAAAAAAAACTTTTAAAGTTTAAACTAAACTCACGAATTCCAAACAAACGACCAACCCGAACCTCTGCTTACGCCAGAATGAGGAACGTGTTAGCTTGAAACCCTCGTTCTCTCTCGAACAAGAACAGAAGCAAAATATATACTGCGCATGTGTTTGGATTTATTGCGCATTCCCAAAAATGAGCAGAATGTGCAAACATGGCGCTATAGTGCATTAATTTCCCTATTGCTCAAAAACAGAAAACTCTAAATGGCCATAACAACAACACTTCTCCCGAATTGCACTAAACTTGTTTGAGTGGATTCGTATAATTGTTTGATACGCGCAGTTGTGATGTTTGCTTTTCATTCAATTAGTTAATAGTAAATGTAAACATAACCATAAGCATTTTCAGGTTGTGGTCGTTGTTTATTATTACAAAGGCGAAAAAAGACTTTTGACCTTACTAGAGCGAAAAGTAATTTGGTCCCGTGCAGAGAGCCAAAGTCGTAAATTATTGCACATTATTTGAATTTAAGTAAAAATTAAAATGATTTATCAATTTACGACTAAATTGTAAATTTAAAAAACAAATAATGAATTTCCCGATATAGGGTGCTTTTATTAAAAATTGAAAAATCTTTTATGCTGACAATTTATTCCTCAATATTCGATATTGAGTTTGTAGTGCTGTATTGTATCTGTGAGTCAGCTTTTAATGGCTTTTCTATTTTAGGTTTCGTCGTGGGTTTCGAAGTTGTTTTTGTTTTTGATTTTGTGACCTTTGGATTTTGTTTCGGTTTTGGTTTTACTTTCGGTGCTTCAACTCTGTTCACAATCTCCCACCTTTCTCTCAGTTCTTTGGGCTTAAATCCGTGAACGGTCCAAAGTTTAACAAAATTTTTGTTTGTCCCCCATGATTTAATGTTGACAAAACTTTTATGGTGAATGCGTGTAATGTTGAGTCGTTCCGCTAGAATGCCACTCACGTAGACATCTTCTAGGTAGGGAATGTTTGGCGCATCGAATTGTGATTCAATGTAGAGTGACTTTGCTATGTCCGATGTAAAGAGATAGGCCTGTCCGGTGACAAAGTGAGGATACACAGTTGCGTTGTACATTTGTTCGGATATGTAATACTTTGAGGAGTGATTCCGTGCCGGAAGCCAATTCTGTGCAACTTTACCGATGAATGACCGTTGTTGTGTCACTTTCTGTGTAAACTTGTGCAACTCGTCAACATTCACCAACATGTCATCGTCAACTTTCAACACAAAGTTTGGGATACTGCACTTTCTCTGTGAGATCCAACGCATCATAGCCAACGTTTTCAAGGTCAAATTATGATATGTGTCATAAAAGTCCGTTTGCAAAATATCACCATAACGCAGTTCTTCGTCATAGAGTTTCGATTGAGCAATCGAGTTATTCACAGGAAGTCCCATGATGAAGTAGAGTTCAATTCCATGGGCCTGAGCAACACGACCCCAGGTATCGCGGACTGCCAGTCGATGATCGAAATGATCGACAGCACAGAAACAGATTATGATCAGATTTGAAGAAGAATTGGTTGAACAGTTGGTTTTGTCGATATTCATAAACGATGGATCATCTACTTCATTTTCGGGTTCAAAATCCAAAATTTGATCAAAAATCGATTCATTTGACTCAACAGCAAAGAAAAACCTCCGATTCGGATGATGTGCAACACTGTCACCATCAAAAAGCATTAGTCCAATAGTGAGAAAAGTCGTAGTAGCAGTGATGGTCAAAAGGAGAAACAGAGTTCGGTCGTACATGACTTTTTGCGGTGGGAATTTGTTCACAAAAAATAAATAGCTTCATATACATTTAGATTACGTAGAATTGTCATCGTATTTATTTCCTTTTTGTCTGATGACTTGTCTGTAAAATCTAGCTGTAAGTCTAGACGCATTGATGTTATAATCCAACAATAGAAAATAGTTGACCTTGCCTCTCTTTACATTTACCTCTCTTTTTATTTGCTCAATACATTCAGGTACATATTGTACGTGTACTTCATTAGCCACATACAAAGATTCTTGTCACACGCAATAAATCTACAATAAATGCACTCAAACAACAGTAAATGTACAAATATGTTGGTGTAATGTGTCTAATTCGAAGCATCAATTGTTGTTTTATGGCTTCTTGCATCTATCACTTATCAGAAGATTAATTTTAAGTGAGTAATAATGCATTTCACAATTTAATTGCTCATGTGCAGCAATGTGTGTTGCATGTGTTTGACACGTGACAATTAAAGTTGATCATGCCATGAACCAATGATTTGTTTGACTACAAAGGTTGTTATACATTGTACAAGTTGAACGGCATCAAATTTTGTGACATGTCATGTATTACCGTTACATTTGTGTTACGTAAACTATCATGTACGTGTACGTGTATGTTATATGAGCTTCCGATTGTACTTACTGCGGTATGGTATCAGATGTCAGGTATAAGACAATTAGTAATGGTTCTAGTATAAATCTATACTATCAAACTTTCCAAAATTTTGTCTCCATCAACCCAATTATTTTACCCTCAACTTTCTCTCTCCACTTCAGAACATTAAAAAAATTAAACTTTTCGTTAACTAATATAACGTAAACAAGTTTTAGTCATTAATTTTGAGATTGTTCTCTTCTTAATGTAATAATTTTGCTTCACTGATATTCGAATTACTTTTCTCCAATTTAGAAATTTTGTGGTTGAAACAATGCTACAGAATAGTTCATGATTTAAATAGTAATTTTGTTGAACAATTTGATAGATATTGTCTACGACTCAGAAAAATTTATACATTAATTAATTAACAATTTAATTAATTAAAATAAAATGCAGTTAATCAATAATTAACTAACTGGATGTTATTTTTAGAAACACTTGCCACTTAATTAAAAATTAATTTACTTTAAATAATTAATTATTTGTTCAAGCACCAACGCTATTCAGTTTATTATTATTTTCCAATTAATTTGTAAAATTTTAATTTGCTACGAAATTGAGCAAATAAATCCAAAAAAGAAAGGACTAAAAGCAAACAATAAACTTCAGTATAAATTGAACATTAAATTTATTTGACAAAGAGTGAATTTTAGTCTATTCGTTGCTATTTTCGTATTTATTTGATTTGATTTGATTTGAAGAAGCCATATTACAGATGTTTGTGCATTTTTGTTTGTTTTCCCCATGGAGTTTTAGATTTGTCTGCTATTCACAGAATTTTATCTGCATTATGGAGCTTTTGAAATATAAAAATAAAAATAACGAAATATAAAGAAACCTTAACAGGACAAGTATTTCCGTACCCTCAGGGAATAACGAGTAAATTGAATTACCCACCAAACCACATAATTCCAAATAAATTGAACATAAGATTTTATTAATCTCATTTTTTGTCAAACAAATTATGCTCTCATGAAATATCTGTCCCAGAAAATACAATAAATTTATTTATGATTTTTATGTTATTTTAAAAATATCAATTTATATTTTCATTTTTTTATTTTCATTTATATTTTGATTAATTTAAAAATATTTAAAGACAAAGCCACTCTGGATTTTTAAATTAACCGAAAACCCTAAAAGACTATCAGTCCATTAGCATTCTCAATCACGAATGCACATCTTAGTTCGTTTAGTGTGCACTTACGAGTAGGTTACGTGAGTGAAGAAAGTGATTGGACCAAGCACTATTTCGATTTTTAATTAATTCACCAACTTTCCTCCTTCTAACCTCCTATTGTCTCTAGTCTTCCAACAATTTCCATTTACAAAATTTTATTTTTATTTTGCATTTTATTCTAGAATATATTTTCCCATAAAATGCTGGGATACTCTACAGTAGCCAAACTTTTCTGGTTAAGGGTGGAAATCACGGAGCAGGAGAGAGAATTCCTGGATAGATCGAGAGTATATAAACGAATGGAGAGAAACGCCCGGGAATCAGTACTAATGTTCATTTTTCCGCGTACCGTAATGTAAAATAGCAAAACTAAATCAAATCACATTTATGTTTCGTATTTTGCTCAGTTTTTCCTTTTATCGAAAACAAATTATTTGTACTTCAATTAATGGCATCCTGTCTATGTTCTGTTCTGTTTAATCTGTGAATTGACAGATGGACTTGAATTTCAATTATTATTGAGATTTGTGCTTAGTTTCAAAAAGTTTCGCTCAATCATTCATCACTTGTTTCACTACTTTGGGTTCACAAACTTTTTTTATGATTTTAATAATATATTTGTATGTATATTCATATATTCGTGTATACATCCAGTTTTGCTACTATACCCATACCATCGCGCTACATGCCAACTTTACGCCTCATAAATTTTTAGTAGCGAAAAGTCCGTCTGTCTGTCTTCTTTTCTCTGTGCATTCAAATGCGCAAACAAATGCGCTTGCTCAGCATAAGGGGAATGCATCTTCTCTCTTCTGTTTTCGGGTGTTGAGTGTTGCGGGGTTCATTTGTGGTTTTGGACTCGCTTCGTGTAATTCGTTGTTTTCTTATTTGCGTTCTTCTTGTTTTTACTTTTCGCATTTACTTTTCACTTAACTTTCACTGCATTTATGGATAACCCTGAAATGGACCATCTTGACCCTGTACCACCATCACCGCCAAATGCCCTCAACGACTTACCATTGGTCATAAAGCAAAACATCTCTCAACGCATCTCAATCTTTGATCAAGTTAGGCTCAAAGAAGTTGCCTCTCACTTTGGTGATGTTGATCGCTGGACCATGATGTGCCGTCGTACCCTGTCCATTCATGTTGGTGCTGGTTTTCAGAAGTACTTTGGACCAGAACCGGTCAACTCTCTTCCACGGATTGAACTAATTCGCAACAATGCAGATGGATCTGAATCCGAGGTCGGGGTTTTCATACCGAACGATCTGGAATACAATGGCTTCAATCGCGTAAGATTCTTGGAGATGGATGATAAAATTGTCGAGTGGTTAGTTGGGAATTTTCGTGAGATTTATAATCTAGAATTCGTTCTAGATCGTGTTGATTTGAGCGCTAGTGCCTTTGTGGTCGAGCTGCTGACCTACTGGGCCCCTAAGTTGACCCAATTGACCATCTGGTTGGGCTATGTTCGATGCACAGATGGAGGGTGCCTCTCTTATCAGGATCATAAGATGAGATCTGTTTTTGCAATACTGGCAACAACATCTCAGATGGCTTCATTGCGAAAGTTCTTATACGAGGACACGACAATCTCGAACTTACAAAACGATCTAGATCTGCCTGTTTTGAGTCACTTGACTGAATTTACATTTAAAACCCGGGACTGTCCGAGCATTCTGACGTCCTCTCTCATGCGCTACGCAAGGCATAATAAAAATTTAATGTCCATTAATATCGGCAATGAAATCGCGTTCCCTATAGATGCAAATTCCTTATATTTTCCATTTATTCCCGAGCTTTGTGCAAAGATCACATACGTGAACTTTAATCAAACGGTTTTTGATTTTGGAGGATTGTGTCAGTTTTTCGAGGTTTTAACCGAGCTGCGCACACTCAGACTCAAAATCTATACGATTAGTATTCTTGAGATGGTCACCATTCTATCTCCGTTACAGCACTTGACCTATCTGAGCTTAGAATTTCCAGATTATTTCAAACTTCGTTACTTTAATCCAACACTTGAGTCCTACGAACAAAAGACCCTGCCTCAGGTTAAAGTGCTGCAGATTACTGTGTCTGAGAAGTACTTCGGTTTTGATCTCACTCATCTCAATTTGGATAGCGTTTTTCCGAATTTACAAGTTTTTATACTCAATGATTATCGAACTGAAGAATTGGAGAATGAGTTGAAAGATTATCAGCTTCTACTAGGTAGTTTTATGATTGCTAGCTGTACTGACTTGAGAAAGATTGTCTTCAATCAGGAAATCATCTTTTTGGATGATTTTAGGGGTCGAGAGAATCGACAGATTGAGATGGATGAACAATTTAGCTTAACGATATTCGTCAATTCTAGAACATTTTATCTTCACTGTTTAATTTAACAACTTTGTGTATTTGCTTTTCTCAGAGCTTTTAGAAATATTTTTTAATTCATCATATCTAATCTCAAATTACAGTGCAAATAAAAATGTACAAATCATTCTAAAGTAGCTTGTTAATTCTATAACGTTCAAAATCTGCATACAGTTAAAACTAACATACACACCTTGTTCAGAGCTTTTCTAGAACATTCTATGACATTTCTATTCCCACAAACAAAAAAGTACAAATCATTATATTTAAAACATTCTTACTTTATTTGTTAATTCAAGAACATTCTAGTTTCCCTGCTTACTGTTATAGATTTGTACATATTCTTACTTTGTTTACAACGTTTCCATAGAACAATCTAGAATCAAGAGTCACTGCTTATTTTTACAACCTATTTATTCGCTTTGTTCACAATTATTTCTCTGTATAACAAGTTTCACCTCAATCTTTCTTTGATTCAATTTATTCTTAATCTATTGTTATCTTTACACAATAATAAATAATAAATTCTACTCTTGGAATCTCATACTCTCAAAGATTAATATAAATATTATTTTTTACGTAACTCATAAATATTATTAAATAAATAAATTCATATGCACGGGACAAGGAAAAAGGGAAGCATTAAGAATTCACTTCAAGTTCACTTTAAGTGAAATACAAATCAGGAACACGGATACTAAAAACAACATTTCACTATTTAGTATTGCATGGCTTGGTTATAATTCCTTTATTCTTGTCCACTTGTTTTGTTAAGCTCTATGTATGCGAATATTTACAAATGTAGAATAAAAACCAAGATGGCGGTTAGTATAAGAATTTATTTATTTATAGGAAATAAATTGTGCATTTTTGTGCAGTTAATTTACGTAAATACATAAATTAATTTATCGAATTTAATGTTGAATTGATTTTAATTTAATTGACAATTAAATCAAATAATTAACTAATTAATTAATTCTGAGCACGAGCTTTACCAGCCAGCATTTCAAACAGCTCGACCATCAATTTCTGGTTGACATTTGTGTTTTTCATGTTTTTGGCCCAACTTTCGGAGATCATCACTTCCGGGACATGTTCCGTGATGTAACGGATACATTTGGAACGGAGTTCGGTTGCTTGGGCACTGTCTGCAAGTACGAGCAAGTCTACTACGTTTGGGGTGGCGATTTGGGTGAGTAAGTGTTGCTCGGAAATGGTTTTCAGGTGAAGAAGTTTGTACTAAATGGATAGGAATTGAATTGCTAACTGATTAACGAATTGAGATACGTACTTTGTGTGCAACCTCCAAAAATTGCGATGCAAAACGATCCAAAGTCTCGGCGTTAGGCATTTTACCCGAGTAGATGTACTGAAACATGCTCTTCCACACTTCAATGTCCTGACTTTCGGAAAGCAAAATTCGGCTACTCGATTTTTTCTTGAAAATCTTGGCAAAAGCACTCGATCTAGCGGCGAGAATAGCTCGATGTGCTCGAAAGTGAAATTGAGTTTGGTTTTGGTCACGCATCAGTAGAGTTACGTCAGAGTGCTGGGAACTGTTGAGCAGGGCCTCAAAGTCCTGGGATAAGTGGGTTTGGTGAGTTGGAGAATTGGAAGTTGGGGAAAGATTTTCGATTTCGGTTAAGTTTTGAGTTTCTCCGATAATGTTTGAGATGACAGGAGTTTGGTTTCCAAATCCTGGAACAATGTTTAGTGAACGTTCAGGTGCAAGAATTTCTGGTTCTTGGGTCGAGTTTGCGGTTTCTGTGATGACAGTAGCAATAGATTCTTGGGCTGCTGGCCCAGGTTCTGGAGTTTCGTTCACCGATTGTGAAACTACGGCTTCTGGAGTGTTACTTACAGACAATGGAGTAATGGATTCTGAGTTCGGAACTGAGCTAACCGACACAGAAGTGTCATTTTCGGTTCCTGGAGTTACGGGGACGTACCCAGGAGCGTTGCTCACAGGTCTAGGAGTCACATTGACTTGATTACGAATGGCATTACCTAGGGCTACAAGCCAGGGTTTTGATGTTACGATTGTGGGTGATGAAGTTCCAGTTTCGGGAACAGGAGTTACGTTTGAGGATCCAGGATACGGAGGCACAGGACCAGGAGTTGTTACACTTCCAGGCGTCCCATAGCCATACCCAATTTTGTATCCATTCCAAACACCAGATGCACCATACTCGGGTTTGGGTGCCACGATCGGTTGAGTCAAGTTCACAGTAGCCCAGGTTCCATTCCAGAATCGTTGAATCATACTCGGACGCTCCTGCTGTTGACCAACCTTTGATGCAAATGGATCGGGAATTACTGAATTTGGAATTGAAACTGGCATCCATACCCCTTGCAGTACCGAAGGCTGAAAAACCTGACGTCGGCGATCGAGAAAATCTTCCATATCATCGTCATCGTCAAAGTCATCATAATCGAAACCTGAAACAAACAAACACACGCTCAGGACCAAAAGAAGAAAAAATGTCAATTTCATTTTCATGAAAATTAAATACAAAGCTTTCGAGAAATGAAATAGGAGTTTTCTTTACTGCGTACGATTCATCATGTATTTATCCTTTAGCCAAAGAGTTACTCATAGAGTTCAAGATAAAATCAAATAAGCAAATAAGAAAGTAAACTTAAATGATGAAAACCCAAGAAATACATTACAAAGTCTGTTTTGTTATCATTTGTATCAAAGTACAAAAGTTTATTTCTCGTCCCTGAGGTTAAACCGCATTTGACCGCCACTAAAGTAATTAACACAAACAACCAAATAACGATTAACAAATTACAGTACAGTCAACTCTCTGTAATTTAGAATTCTTGGGAGTAAAATCTCAAAATATTTTTTAAGTTATAAATGGCTGCCATTTAATTGGTCGGTATTTTTTAATACAATGGTCAGTATTAATAGTAGTAATTGTAAGTATTTTTTTGGTCAGTAATATTAACAATTTTGGTAAGTATTTTTATATTACGTATATGGGTAGTAATAGTACAAAATATACTCAAAACATTAATTAAAAAATGGTCTAAAATTAGATAAACTGATAGCAAAATCTATTGTTTACTAATTAGTTATATTAAATACATGTAATTCATTAATAAAATTGACTAAATTAATTGTCGGAGCGTGCGAAGCAGCGGAGACTTTACCACAGCTTTTGGCACTTTTGTCCGGATTATCCTGCCAAAACGACTGAACCGATTTGCATAATATTTTGGGAATAGCCTTAGAATGTTGTAGAGACGTGTCAAAAATACCTGGCTTCTTCCAAAACTCAAAGATAAGATAAGACCACTAGCGCCACCTAGTGTCAAAAACTGTGACTAGCTCATATGTTGTTTCTGTTGTTGCTGTTGTCAGCTAAGAGTATTAAACTGTGTGCGTGAATGCTTTGTTTACATCTGCTTGTGTTGTCAGCTCTTATTGTTGCAGCATGTGAGACTTTTCTCGTGATATTTTGAGCTGTTTTTTCGAATTAATTCTCTTATTGCTACCCTGATCTACTAGTTTGTGTGGTAAATATCATAATTACAAGCTATATTTTGTTTTTTAATTTGTTTTTATAATCAATCTGTTTATTGCTACTAAAAATCCAATTTGCATCTATTTTCAAATAACTTAACTCAATGTATTAACTCAATTATTTAATAAAGCGACCGCACGCTTGCTCTTTGAGTAAAGTTGCGTGCCATAAATAAATCTATTTTCAAATGTAACAATGGGTCTACGAAGAAATTTCCAGTTATATTGAACTTTGACAATGCCATCGTCAAAAGGTCCTGAGCAATTATCTTTTCGTTCAATTCTCTATCGCTTGTGGAGAGGCGCATGCACTGCTTACGATCATTAGTTATTTATGCAACACAAAGTTTATTTTATTTTAAGAGTAAAGATTAATTTGAAAAAGCTTAGCATCTTTTTACATTGCTGGGAACAATTGATAACTTGCCAAATCAGGAGTTCAGTTTTCAAAAGTTATCTTCGAAAATATTCCAAAGGAATACTATTAGACTGATTAGATTAGACTAACAAAGATGTAAGATGAATCAAAAATAAAATTGAATCATGTGTTAAATCTAACCATTGGACGTAGTGTGATGCATAGTTGGTGTCTGCTTGCATTTGTTTTCAAGGTTGATAGGTGATTTGGTCAATGGGTACAAAGCAAATTATCAATAGTGAAAGAAATCGGCCTCCAAATATTCCCAAGTACGTTTTGGTCGAGTTATATGACTACAAAGTATATACTTTCCAGGCTTTTGCTATCAAGCAACTTTAGTAAAGGGATTCATGGGTATTCAAGAAAAGAAAAGTTATAGCTTTTTTATCTCAAACGCACGCTCCGACTACATCCCATTGGCCTTTGTGCAGGCCATTGGGATCATTATGATGTTAATATATAACTAATAAATTAGTTACCGATACTGATACTGACCATTTAATATAATAACTAATCATTTATTTAATATACTGACCATTAACCACAACTGACCATGAAATGAGTCGCTCAGAAGCAAAATCGATTAAGTCCATTTTTTCACATTTTGATATTATGATGAAAAAATATTCAGTTAATGATTATCTCTTTAAAAAATAACTCTCTGATAAAAATTTGTTGAAATTTCCCATAATATAACACCAGTGTACATTCCTTGTTAATAAAATCAAATAATTTTCTGTGGCAAAATCGATTAAGTCCAGCTGTGGTTGATTCCACTGTTTATTGACTCATTGTACCTCTTATCAGGATGCTCCCGGTGGAATTTCGAAAGTTAATTTATGTAATTTTATTTCAATTAACAAAATTAACATTTATTTAATAATCATTTCTAATTTAATCTAATCGATTTGATACAAAATTCAATCAAATATGTTCATTTTACATCTTGCTTATTAATTTTCAGAAGCAAAATCGATTAAGTCCACTAAGCTTTTCAATATTTAATTAAATAAATAAATAACAGTTATGTTCCGTGAATTATACACTTGATAATGGTGTAATGAGGTACAATTAACATTTCTGGCAGCCAAAACATCTTAAAAAGGTAATAAATACGAAGCATTACTCTAAAAACGAAAATTTTAAGTTCAAAACTTTAAAGTCGTTTTTCTCGAAAAGTGCCAAAGTGGACTTAATCGATTTTGCTTCTGGGCGACTCAAATACTAATAATACAAAAGGGTGAAATTTGGGTTAAAATGTAAATAATTTAGTTTAATTGGAATAATTAACTAAACGATTTCACAATTTGAAGTTCAAATATCATAAATAAGTAGATTGTAGTAAAATAATTCAATTAAGACGACTAAATCATAAAAAAATTTGTTCACATTTCCAGTTATTGTCCCTTCTCATTCTCACTCAGGGTCACTTTACCTAACAAAATTTCCCAAGTAAAAAACTTACTTTGGTCCCCCATTATACATTTATTCTAAATAAGCTCCAAATGTTGATCTAAATTATAAATTATAGAGGATTTTCTAAGTTACAGAGAGTTTTTTACAGTTAAAGATACTAAATTATACCAATTTTTGATCAAACCTATTCCAAGTTATAAATTAAATTGAATTCATCAATAAAATTATATTGTTGTATGTTTTTTTATCAAATGGATCCGGTTTTTTAAAGTAATTGCTTTACAAAAACTGATTTGAATTTTCACAATTTTACCGGATTGATTGTTGCTTCATAAATTATTAGCAATTCAAACTACAATTTGTAATTATAAATCAACAATTCAACGATTCATTGTGAGAAAGAGAGTTGAATTATATAATCAGTGATTCAGTACGACCAACAATCACTTCACTGGACGTTACATTTGGGCACATTTCCCAGTCCAAGAGTGTCTCTTGCATACACAGGCCTCATAGGTGATTCTTGCACCAGATTTACCCTCGCTTCCACGTAACTTGCCAGTCATTGCACGAATCACCCGCAAGAGTCAACTTTTGAAGAACCGAAGCCGATTTTTGAGTAAAAGATGCATTTGCTTACCGTTGTTTTCAAGTGTGTAGTTTCGTGCGCTGTAGTGGCACTCTGTCAGAGCAAACCAGTCAATATCAGTCCCTTGAAGCTGCTTAATCCCTACGGAAACGATATAGACATCCGCTATTCCGAACCAATCGTCCCCACCCGATTTCCGCCCGAACTCGTCAAAGACTGCCGCTTACGATGGTACAACTCGGCATGCAACATCACGATCATATTTGATGGCTACAATTTGACCCAACTGGAGTCAAAGCTGGCACACGCTTGGCTTGGCGAGTACGAAGCCAATCTCAACTCTGCGCCCTCGAATGTTTTTCAAATCAAACGAGGCATCCATCTGATCGACTGTTTTCGAGAAAAACACTTCAATGCCAACTTCAAGCTGTTCAGTTGCTATGTGGATTTATTGATTGATGATAAATTGGGCTACTTCGCTGGACGGGATGAATTAAAGTATGTCGTTGTCGAAAGAAATGAAACTATATCTTTCAATCCGTATACAACTCAAGAACCACGAGAAGAAGCGTCTACAAGTCACTAGTCACAGATCATCATTTGTCCGATTCAATAGCCTGAATCCTAAAGTTCTTGCTATTCTGGAATAGCTTTCAGATTTTATTTTATGTTTGTTATGTTGCCATTTGTTATGTAACATTTTCTATTAAAACTTTATTTTTATTATAACGCATTTTAAACTTATTAAGTGCAATACGGAGTTGTCCTAAGTTCTGTCTATAAAAATTACTAGTGAAATTTGGGTGTCTGACTATGACCGATCTTCCTGTCCGAACCGAGCAAACCGGAAAACCCAAGAAATACACTACAATGTCCATTTTGTAAACATTTTTGGCAAATACGTGAGTTTATTTCGCTCCCCGAGGTCAACACTTTGCATTAAATCGCATTTGACCGCATCTTAACTAATCGACGCATAAAGCGAATCCATAAACAAATTACATAATTACGAAACATTTTCAGTACTTCGAGCAAAACCTTCGTTCAACACGTGATTCTCCTGGTGATTTGATTCTCGTCCACTGGTCCATCTCCACTGAATCCAACTATTTGGACCACTCCCAACTGTAGCACTCTGTTTGAGCAACAGTGCCACACACAGAATATTCAAGCACGACAGAATGACCAGCCAAATGATCAGAATTGCTTGACCAGTGGTGAGCACAGGTTTATCCGATTTCGCGATTTCCATCGAATCCATAACTTGAGAACAAATTCCATCAATCACAGAATCGGGTGTCAAGGGCCGGAAGGTACATTTCGAGTGAGTTGTAGGTGTGTCGATTCGTTGGAAAATTCGAATATAATCGAAAATCATCGCAGGACAGGTCCAGAGACGATCTATTTTGCCTTGAGATTCTTGTCCAAGTACCAAGATTGACATCATCAGTCGATGAGCATTGCCCATTTCATATTCGATATTTCCAATATCCACCGGATCTGTGTAGTGCTCATTGACAAAGAATCTCAAGACAGTGTGATTCCACTCTAAACCGTACACATTGAACTTGCTTGGATCATTTATATAACCATCTCCAGTTGTGTTGTAGGCTAAATATAAGTTCCAGGGAATTATACTTCCATTGTTGAGATGGACGCCACGTAGAGTCGTTGAATCTTGTGCATAGCTGGAAATGTCCACGAAACCATAAGTGTTCTCAGGGTACACGCTCAATGCTGAAAAGAGTCCCGCACCAACTGCATGAGCGACACGGATTTCATAGCGACCAAACTGGAACTTGTCCTTGTGCATCATTTCGACTCCGCTGTACTGATGAGCGTAGTGAGGTGTTCGGTTGGCTTGAAGCACCAGATGGCCGTCGATAATGCGAATGTTGTCTCGAGATTTGCAGCTTCGATATTTGCCATTGTTAGCTAAATGATTAATGGATTCATAGTCAAATAATAAGGAAAACAAACAACAAAACAAATCACATACTCGAGCATATTTTGGTCTCATGTGGAATGGTCCAATCATCGAGACTTGAACTTGCCTGAAAGTTATCCTCGTACACCAATTTCCAGTGTTCACTGGTTTGGTAATTGGTCGCAACGCAGCCTGTGTTGTTACTTGGTGCTGCTGAGGCTGATGCATGGTAGAACGAGTACTGTAGACTCGATTCGATTATGCAAAATAGTACAAAAGACACAACAAATACAAAAACCATTTTGAAATTGAACATTTTCAATGTCAAAAAATGTTTGAGACACACGACTTTTGCGCTCCACTGATTCGCACTAATGAAACCGAAAAAATCGATGACATACCTTCTCGTGCAGACATCAAGATGTGCCTAAAACACATCAAATCATCAAATATAATCAAATTCAAGCGACTAATCTAAGTGTGAAAGTAAGCAAAATAGAGCAAAAACGCAAATCATGCACAAATGTATGTGAACTTTAACTTTGTTTATATCTCGGGACTAAAGTCTAACCAGATTTTTGCCGTGATATAATTTAAAAAATAAAATAAAATAAAATAAAAAACATTCTGGGTGTTTGGAATTCCAAGTTTCAAAAATTTATTTATCAATTAATTCATGTCAATATTACTCGGATTATATTCAATTTCATTTTGAATGAATAAGTTTCTAACTACATTAGACTCAATAAGTCTTATCTCGGTGCGATTATCGAGTGAAAATAATCGAAAACAAAGATTTTTTGTCAAGAAAATATATCAAGTTACAGACACATTCGATCATAACTCGAGTACTTTACTTGATGTGTTCGAGTTTGCATTGCACATTGAACTTGATGAGATCACAATCATAAATCATATAAAAACGAACTAAAAGTCAAACTAAAAACAGTATCGAAGCTAATCTTTATTGAACAACAACAAAATGTTAATCACAAATATACTTTTAGTTAGTTAATCCCGAACGCATCATTGTACACTCCTCTTTGTGCACTCCTTTGAGGAAATTCCGGTTGATGATGATTGTTCTCTACATAATCTACCAATGACTCATCCAGAGGTTCTGAGTTTCGCATATAAGTTCCAACTCGTGTAGTTCTCTCCCTTCTCAGTCCCTCTGGTAACCACAAAATTACTCGACCAGTTTTCATCAGCGAAAGTAAAATCAATGCTAGGACTAAGGTCAAACAGAGGGAAATGACGAAGAAAATCAGAGATAGGTTTAACTCTTCGTGTGGTCGTGGTATTGACTTTGCTAGGGCCTGCTCACAGATGTGAGGGGTTAGTCCTTCTTTTGTGGGTTTGTGAAATGTGCACTCTTCTAGTGGGTTCTTGGTGTGGTCAAGTTCAAGTTTCTGATAGACTCGAACGTAGTCGACAATGAGCGCAGGACAAATCCAGTTGAGTAGATCTGTGTTCTCGGGTATTGGTTGGTGGAAGGCAGTGCCACCCACTCCGATCATCATGTTGAGCCGGTGCACCGACTGGGACTGGTCAGTTTCGAGATCCAAATTGGGTGACCAATCTGTGTACTGGTCATCGAAGAAGAATCTGCTCGTTGCGTGACTAAACTCAACACCGTACACGTGAAAATCACTCAAATCTGTTTGATTTTCAGCTAAATTCAGCGTCAATTGCCGCTCGTCGAGTAGTGCCAGTACAGAGTCGGGAAAGTGGGTACCACGGTATATTGAAGATTTCTGTGCATTGCCCGCAATTTCCATCCAACCGTGTTGAGGTGAGATTTCAGTTTCTTTGGTGTAGGCAAACAGAGACGTGTGAAGTTGTTGGCCAACTGGTTGAGCTGCACGAATTTCGATTCTACCTGAATCGTATGAGGTTTTTCGAGATATTTGGGCACCGGTGAAACGATGAGAGTAGTGAGGTTCGCCGTGCTGGGCAACCAAAACTAGGACGCCATCTTCAATGTAGACGTTCTGTTTGGTGTTGCAGGATGAGTGGTCGTAGTTATTTCCTGTGTGGAAAAAATTCAAATTGGGTATTAGGCATTTAAAAATATCCGCAAAAGCCATACCTGAGCAATACTTTCCCTCCTGCTGCACATTCCATCCACTCAAATTGCCATCCTTGAATCCATCCTGCCACACCAGCAACCACAAATCGTCAGTTTCATTATTCTTCACATAACACGGCTTTACATGACCATCCTCACGCCAGCTTTCAGTCAAATTTTCTGCTGCCCAAGTCACTTGAGTCGTATTAGTAATTTTCTGCCCTGTCAACGACCAAGCACAAACATGAAAATATGATAAAATAAAGGTAAAAATGATGAAACATTTTAGGAACATTTTGAGCTAGTTGTTGTTGTGTGCGATGTTGTTTAGAATGTCACAATGACACAAACCAGCGCGAAAGCATCAACACAACACGAGTAAATGAGTGATAACTTCGCACAAAGTCATGCCATTCAAGTGTGTTCATTCATTGATGCGTTTCATGTGTTTTATCGCATAGCGATAAGATAATGCGTAGGAAATTTATTTTTCTACTAATCAAGCACGAGAAAATTTGTTTCATACGACGAAAGTTTAATAGTACAAACGAGTTTTATGTTGTTAATAATTCCACTCAATAAAACTAGTTTCACAAGATTGTTGTTTCTTTTGTCCTCTCAATTTGTATGCCCTCCCCATTGAATCAGAATTGTATGCATCAAATGTCAGTAGTACAGTGTTTATAGTACTATCAAAAGAGAAACATTGTATAGTAATGGCGGCTGCTGCTGATGATGCTCTCAAGTTGCAACATTTTGTGTCTCCCTTTCTATTGCCATTTTCTCTCCTACATTTCTCGCGAAATTGCAGAAATTCGCCGGTTTTAGTGTATGGGAAAGCAGGAGAAAGGGATGAAGATGGAGCCGCCTCTATTTACCGTTGTATTGAACAACTAAATATGTTCTTGGGCATATAGTTTTGGCATTTAGAAAAAATTTTTAAAAAAGCTTTTTTAGAGTAAATTGATAAATTTTTTGCGTTTGCGATCACGTTTTTCCGAATTTTAAAAATATTTTATTTTTAATTAAAATTAATTCGATGGTATATTCAAGGTTAGCACTAAATTTGTGTTGTGTACTAGGACAGTCAAATAAATAATGAAAACAGCTGGTCATATAATCAGCGAGTTAATGCTTTGGTAGTCACGATTGAACGAGATTCTCGTTATACAATAATATAAACAAGAATGTGAAAACAAAAACCAGACACCGATTCGCGAAAATACATTATTCAGTATGTCATTGTTTGTACAGTCTACTGGGAATTTATTAATAGTAATTCAGACGGGTCTGGATTATATCGTATATATTTAAGGACACGGCCAATTTATTATCACTCGAGCGTAATTCGCGAATTAAACAAGAATATTTATTTTTCCTCTTTTCTCACTCTCAATGAGTAAAGGAGATCTCACTAAGTCATGATGAAATATTTCTGATTTCCAAATTGCGTATTCTTATTTATATTCTCTACTTCCAATAAGCTACTCACGAACAAGGGCAGGATTACATGATGTAACATTTGTGAGAAATGATTCCATTTTCCAATTACACTTACACAACAACAACAAGGCATTTTGAATATAAGATTTTCATACGATGATTTTATTTATGGAACAGATGTCTGAATACACACACACACGGATTTATGCATACACTCTCACTGGGTGAAATCTGAGTAAATTATGGTTTGTCCAAAAAGTCATGAGATAGAAAAAAAATAATTGAATTTTACAGTAAATAGCCAAACGGTAACCATGCAAAACTTTACATCCCATTTATGGAAACCGTTGGTCTGGTTTGCGTCATATTACCCAATGTTAGCTTATTAGTAATGTGATATATCACTGATGCGGACCACAATAATAGTTTTGAGTTTGATTGTGAAACCAACTAACATACAGAACATGTTCATTACACAATTTAAATTTGGTTAAACTAAACTTTTTAATTAAACTCATTAGATGACTCGCCTCCTGTCTACTGTCGAGTAAACATTTCATGATTTTCTTGTCTTTTTACGGTTCTTTTTCTTGCACTCGCCTTTAGCAAGTTTTTTTTGATTTGATTTCCGTTTTGGCAAGTTTATCTCATTCACCCAATTCTGTGGGACACTCTGGGAATCACGATTCGTGTACCAGTGAGTAACACTACGCTATTCCCATGTGTTGCTTGGATGCAAACACATTTGCTTATTATTTTGTGTCACCACTCGTTTGATTCATCACCTGAATCAATGCCTACTATCTCAACGCAACCGCTCCACAATCGTCACCTCAACCACCTCAAGAATCAACCGAATTCAAGCCAACATGCTCCTCTTCTTTTCCCACGCCATCCGAAGCCAACCACAAGCAAACACCAACCACGAGTCGATTCTAGGAAAACCTTGAACACATCTGCTCTCTCGACCTTTGATCTCAGTTATATGCAAACCACTCCACGCATGTGTGCTGTAGTTTCACACGACCAAAACAGCACACCACCACTCGACTTCCACTCGCCTCCTGTCTACTGTCGAGTAAACATTTCATGATTTTCTTGTCTTTTTACGGTTCTTTTTCTTGCACTCGCCTTTAGCAAGTTTTTTTTGATTTGATTTCCGTTTTGGCAAGTTTATCTCATTCACCCAATTCTGTGGGACACTCTGGGAATCACGATTCGTGTACCAGTGAGTAACACTACGCTATTCCCATGTGTTGCCTGGGTGCAAACACATTTGCTTATTATTTTGTGTCACCACTCGTTTGATTCATCACCTGAATCAATGCCTACTATCTCAACGCAACCGCTCCACAATCGTCACCTCAACCACCTCAAGAATCAACCGAATTCAAGCCAACATGCTCCTCTTCTTTTCCATCCTTTCCCTTTCTCATCCTGATCGTTGCCCTCCTGTCTGTCCTGGTCATATTTACTCCATGCGAAGTGACTTGCAAAATTGGAGCCTTCTTGGTGAAACCATTTGAAAAATGCTGCTGTCCCAATGAAGAGACAATTCGTGTTGAAGACGATGTTGTAACTGCAGAACCGTTGATTGAAACCGAAGATGATGATGATGATGACCGAGCTGATGAGAATGCTGATCTGATTGTATGAGAAAATTGATATGATTGTATTTAAAATTAAGTAAATTAGATTAAGCAAATTAAAATTAAATTGTCCTTGAGAAAATCGAAGGTTTCATAGCAACCGAATAAAATGCTTTGAAACACAACAGAACAGAACACAAAAGATTTTGAAATTGTTTTCTTTATAAAAACAATTAATTTAATAATTGAGAAATAAATAAAGTTGACATTTGATCAATTTCAAGATGCATCAAACGTGTATCTGATATCCCTTATTTGAATAGAAATTATGAGTCTTTTGAGAAATAAAGTTTTGAAGCGTTCCAATAGATTACAAAACGTTTTTAGTGCGACTTATTAGGTATTTACTTAAAAATTATTTGTGCAATTCGTGACAGGAAACGGACGATTTGTAATCGCTTTGTGCACAAAGTCATTAATCATTTCTGTTGCTCTGATGAAAGGATCGACATACGAGCGCGCCATTCGGTAATTGCAATTTGAGATCAAATTTTCACACAAAGGAAAATTCGATTGGAAGCAAAAAACTTTCAGTTTCCACCAACAAACCAAAATGACCTATCGTCCGAGCATTCGTTCACGAATGACAAATCTGTTTCTGGATCTGTTCTACTTTCTACGAGTGGACAGTTTCTTTTTGAATTACTTCTTTCCTTTGCTTTATTATGCCATGGCTGTTGGTGCAATTGTGCTGCTTTGCTATAAGGGCGATTCTAAGAGTCTGAACAGTACTGACGATTTGGATCCGGAGTATCTTTTCATTGGGGTAAGTGTATCTTTATTGTTCCTCTGGAATCCACAATCTAGAATCAAAACTTTTGTACATTTTACTCCTTAGATGTGTATTGTCGTCATGTTCTTTGCCCTCTTGGCTGTCCTGATAATATTTACTCCATGCGAAACAACTTGCAAAATTGGGGAAATCTTGATGATGAAATTTGAAAACTGCTGGGCGAGTTTCCATGAAAAGAAAATTGCTGAAGACGATGTCGCAAAACGGTTGCTTGAAACCGAGGCTCTAGATGATGATGACCGATTTGATGAGAAAGATGTTCTCATTGTCTGAGAAAATTGTTATCGTCTACTTACCTTTAAAATGTTGTATTTGAGTAAATTAAGTAAATTAAAAACACTGATGAATTGTCCTTGAGAAATTCTAGGGTTTCATAGCAACCGAACAAAATGTTAGAAACACAACAACACAACACAAACCGTTTGTGAAATTGTTTTCTTGACGAAACAATTAATTTTATAATTGAGAAATAAATAATAAAGTTGACATTTGAAAGATCGTTGATTATTTGTGCGAATGGGAACGTTTTGAGAAACGTTTCAAATAGCACTGAAATAAAATTCAGCAAAATCTAAAACCAAACTTTCAAAAAGGAATGGATTAACGTTCGTCGCTCTCTGCTTTTGATGATACATCGATTCTACTGGTCAGCACTGAAAAATTGTTTTCGTATTAAATATTTTAAGAATTTAAATTGCAGTAGTTAAACAAAATTGTAAAATTCATAAAAACAAGACACAAATTAACTTGTTCATTGTGTTTTATTAATAAATTCTTTGGTTCATAACATTCTTAAAAAAAATTTACAAATCACAGAATTCGACACACTCCTTCTGTAGAACATATAAATCCTTCCATTTATCTCTCAACACTTTCGGTTCGTACATATGACTTGTCCAGACGGTGTCAAAATTGTTCTTTGTAACCCGCAATGTAAAAATTGGTTGATTTATAATGCTCGTATGATTGAGTCTCGTAATGCCTAACCTCTCACCAAGAATACCACTCATGTACACGTCTTCAAAGTAGAGCACCTTTGTGGGATCATCCGTGGAAGCTGCGTCGTACAGTGGTCTGGCTAGATCCGTCGTAAACAGATAAGCAGGACCGGTGACAAAATCTGGGTAAAATCTACCTGGGTAGGATTCTTTGGAAACGTAGTATTTGTCTTTTGGATTACGGAATGGTTTCCATTTGTGGGCTAGACGACCGATGAAAGTTTTGTGAACATCGACGAGGTTTTTGGTGTAATTAAAAATCTGTGCCATATTTACCAACATGTCATCGTCGACTTTGAATACAAAACGCAACGTTTCTGTACAATTCCATTCAGCAATCCATCTCATCATTTGAATACTTTTCTGAGTGAGATTGTAGTAAGTGTCCGTAAAGTCTGCTTCAAGAATGTCTTGGTAAACAGAATCCTCCTCATAGATTTGGTCTTGCACAGCCTGATCATCGGTTCGTCCTATCAGAAAGTAGAAATAAACACCAAAGTTCCGGGCTAGCTGACCCCAGGTATCACGTACTGCGGAACGGGCGGCGAAATTTCCAGGTGCTGTAAAACATATCACGAGTAGATGAGTACTGTTGGAACAGGGCATGGGATTCTTGTCGATGATCATCGATGATGATGATGATGATGATGATTCTGGAGGTGTGATGAAAAGTTGAGCAGGTAATGATGAAGATGGTGTAAAATGAAAATATGGAGGTTTAGGTTCATAATCAGAGATCAAGGAGAAATTCTTGAGCTTTTGAAAGTGATAATTCAATGTCGTGTATGACCATCCGTCCAACGACCAAACACAGATGAACAGTAGCGTTATTGTGGTGAGGAAGATGAAGATCAACTTTTGATGATCTGGTGATTGTGCTGATCTGTACCGGTGAATGGTCAAGGATTCTTTTGGTAAGAGATATTTCTCTTCGTGTTTCATTTTGATTATAAATTTTGATGAGATTTTCAGACTATTTAAAACAAATTAAAATTTAAAACATTCCTCAAAACGCAGTTATTGGACACTAACCACAAACACAACACGTATATCTAAAAGTCACGTTGAGTCATTTGTTGATGTGTCCAACGAGACGGACTGATTTGACTGATATGAAAGACCACAAATGTCATCTTTGTGTGTGAGCAACATGACTTCTTACTTACTTATTTACTTGCGAAGTGTCATAAAACTCCAATTACAACAGACAATGTATGCACAAACACAGTCACAATCAAATTGTGACAATCATCGTGTAGTAATATAATGTTTTATTGTCCGATAATACAAGGTGGTTAAAAATATTATTTGAGGCAAACATAAAATGTGTAATATGAGTCCAATTTTGATGTCACCTTGTAATGAATATGTACCTGAATGATAGGTAAGAAATGTAAAACTCTGTCAGTTATGTTTAAGTCGTATTTGAAAAGTCATTCCGAGAACACGGTTAGATCCTGGTTGTATGTGTTTGTATGATGATGAACATGGATTCATGGTATTCAATGACAATCAATGCAATAAAATATTTTTATATTTTGAGACAAAATACTAGTTTTTAAATAAAGTTGAAATTTTAGACAAATTCTTCAGGTGGAGAGAAGACAGGAGGTTGAGGAGTCTAAATCAATATTTATATTTGTAGAATTTAACCCGTAGAAGTGAACTTTGAGTGAGTTTTGTAATTTATGAAGCGATTCAGAAAAAAATGATTTGAAAAATTTCAAAGTATGTAGAAGAATGTAAACGAAATTGTAAATTAAAAGAAAATGAAATGTTGTTTTTAGTGCGGCTGTTTTGAGGTTCACTTTCATACTTCCCTTTCCAAACAAAAATCCATTTTAAATATACATTCCAGAATCACCATTTCCAAATAAAAATTGTATTTAGAAAAATCCTATTAAATCAATTCTTTTTACTTACGTTCACCCATCAATTCTGATCACACAGCCATTAGCTTCCGTTCTCAGTCCCTTCCACTCGTGTATCAATTTTTCTTGTTTTGTAAATGGAGCTCCCAGTAGATAAGCACATCTCAACGTACCGGAGCACTCCTCTTGCCAGTGAGTGAAAATCAATTTTTGAAAATCGTCGATTTTGAATTTAAGTTTCGAAAAACAGGATCGATTGTAACTAATAGAATTTTGAGTATCCAAACTATCATAAACTGATCAATCGTAACGACATTGATACTCTGAATCAAGACATTGTGACACGAATTGTTCTATTATTTCCCGTGATTGAGCATCTCAAAGTCGCTGTGAATCAAGTGAATCTGTGCGTAATTAATCCAATAAGATTACTCCTTCAACAGTATCGAGAATCACTTCAAACTCTAGAGCTCTATTTCCGATTTCCTGTATACGGCAAAAAGAGAAAAAGGCTTCCTACAATCCAAGAAGAGGAATCCGAATCTGACAAATCTTGGATTGAGCTTCTGTTCGATCAAATTCAAGAGCTCACTGATTTACGCGAATTCACTCTCGACATTCAGTCAGTACCTTTCCCTGTGGATTTTCGAAATGATTTTTTGAAAGTTAATATCAAAAAAGAATTTATACAGAATTTAACAAAATTCAACATCAACATACACGATCTCAAACAGGATGATCTGATTGAACGACTCAGTGATCCACTTTTTGCCATCTCAAAATCTCAACATAAAGCAGAAGATGGATTCATTCTGAATGTCCACAGAAAAGCATACAGAAGTAACACAGTAAATATTGACAAATTTATCAAAAAATTAATAAAATTAAAATTAAAACCTGAAAATGAAATCCAAATCGGTAATCTAGTGGTTCAGGATCCAGCCAACTTTTGGTTCTCAATCAAAGAGCCTCAGTTCAGTGACAAACTGCTGATAAACCTGACAGTGAAAGAAAAGATTTCATACAAAGATGATGCGGAGAAATTAATGAAAAAGTCGACGCAGTTGCGATACGTCAAACAATTCACTTTTCTTCAAGTACTCAGACTTGAGCACGTTTCCAACATTCCATTGTACGAAATTGTTCGCCATCTTGAATCTCTTCCTGAGCTACTTCATCTCGAATTGGGCTATCATGTAAATGCTCCTTTTAATTTATCAGATTTTGAAGTTTCAGAGGAAAAAATCAAAGAAAAATTCCAAAACGCATGCTTGAACTGAAAAATCTGAAAATCCTGACCCTATGTCTCGACCTTGCAACATTCCATCATCTTGAGAACTATCCTTTATCAAAACTATTTCCAAACCTGCAAATCATTAGAATCCACTTGAAACTGGATGCATGTCCAAAGTGCAATCCAGAGCACTTTTGTACGGAAAATTCTATTAGTTACAATCGATCCTGTTTTTCGAAACTTAAATTCAAAATCGACGATTTTCAAAAATTGATTTTCACTCACTGGCAAGAGGAGTGCTCCAGTACATTGAGACATGCTTATCTACTTGGAGCTCTATTTACAAAACAAGAAGAATTGATACACGAGTGGAAGGGACTGAGAACGGAGGCTAATGGCGGTGTGATCAGAATTGATGGGTGAACGTAAGTAAAAAGAATTGATTTGATAGGATTTTTCTAATTACAATTTTTATTTAGAAATGGTGATTCTGGAATTGTATTTAAAATGGATTTTGTTTGGAAAGGGAAGTATGAAACTGAACCTCAAAGCCCACTAAAACAAAATTTCATTTTCGTTTAACTTACAATTTCGTTTAAATTCTTCTACATATTTTTTAATTTTTAAAAACATTTTTTCTGTATCGCCTTATAAATAACAAAACTCACTCAAAGTTCACTTCTACGGGTTAAATTCTACAAATATGAATATTTATTTAGACTTCTCAACCTCCTGTCCTCTCTCCACCTGAAGAATTTGTCTGAAATTTCAACTATAGTTAAAAACTAGTATTTTGTCTCAAATTATAAAAATATTTTATCGCATTGATTGTCATTGAATATCATGAATCCGTGTGCATCATCATACACACACATAACCGTGTTCTCGGAATGACTTTTCAAATACGACTTATACATAACTGACATAGTTTTACATTTCTCACCTATCATTCAGGCACATGTTCATTACAAGGTGACATGTCATCAAAATTAGACTCATATTGCACATTATATGTTTTCCTCAAATAATATTTATAACCACCTAGTATTATCTGACAATAAAACATTATATTACTACATGATGATTGTCCCAATTTGATTGTGACAGTTTGTGTATATTGTCACCGTTGTAATTGGAGTTTTATGACACTTCTCAAGTAAATAAGTAAGTGAGAAGTCATGTTGCTCACACAAAGATAACATTTATGGTCTTTCTTATCAGTCAAATCAGTCCGTCTCGTTGGACACATCAACAAATGACTCAACGTGACTTTTAGATATACGTGTTGTGTTTGTGGTTAGTGTCCAATAGCTGATTTTTGAAAAATGTTTTACTTTTAAACAAGTTTTAAATAATCTGAAAATCTTATCAAAATTCATAATAAAAATGAAACACGAAGAGAAATATCTCTTGCCAAACAAATCCTTGACCATCCACCGGTACAGATCAGCACAATCACCAGATCATCAAAAGTTGATCTTTATATTTCTCACCACAGTAACACTACTGTTCATCTGTGTTTGGTCGTTAGACGGATGGTCATATACGACATTGAATTATCACTTTCAAAAGCTTAAGAACTTCTCCTTGATCTCTGATTATGAACCTGCACCTCCATATTTTCATTTTAAACCATCTTCATCATTACCTACTCAACTTTTCATCACACCTCCAGGATCATCATCATCATCATCGATGATCATCGACAAGAATCCAATGCCCTGTTCCAACAGTACTCATCTACTCGTGATATGTTTTACAGCACCGGGAAATTTCGCTGCCCGTTCCGCAGTACGTGATACCTGGGGTCTGCTAGCCCGGAATTTGGGTGCATATTTCTACTTTCTGATTGGACGAACTGATGATCAGGCTGTGCAAGATCAAATCTATGAGGAAGATTCTCTTTACCAGGATATTCTTGAAGCAGACTTCACTGACACTTACTATAATCTCACTCAGAAAAGTATTCAAATGATGAGATGGATTGCAGAATGGAATTGCACAACCGAAACGTTCCGTTTTGTATTCAAAGTAGACGATGACATGTTGGTCAATATGGCACAGATTTTCAATTACACCAAAAACCTCGTCGATGTTCACAAAACTTTCATTGGTCGGCTAGCCCACAAATGGCAACCATTCCGAAATCCAAAAGATAAATACTACGTTTCGAAAGAAGCCTACCCGGGTAGATTTTACCCAGATTTTGTCACTGGGCCCGCTTATCTGTTTACGACGGATCTAGCCAGACCACTGTACGACGCAGCTTCCACGGATGATCCCAAGAAAGTGCTCTACTTTGAAGATGTGTACATGAGTGGTATTCTGGGTGAGAGGTTGGGCTTCACGAGACTCAATCATACGAGCATTATAAATCAACCAATTTTTACATTGCGGGTTACAAAGAACAATTTTGACACTGTCTGGACTAGTCATATGTACGAGCCGAAAGTGTTGAGAGAAAAATGGAAGGATTTATATGTTATACAAAAGGAGTGTGTCGAATTCTGTGATTTGTAAATTTGTTTTTAAGAATGTTATTATGAACCAAAGAATTAATTAATAAAACACAATGAACAAGTTAATTTGTGTCTTGTTTTTATGAATTTTACAATTTTGTTTAACTACTGCAATTTAAATTCTTAAAATATTTAATACGAAAACAATTTTTCAGTGCTGACCAGTAGAATCGATGTATCATCAAAAGCAGAGAGCGACGAACGTTGGTCCATTCCTTTTTGAAAGTTTGGTTTTAGATTTTGCTGAATTTTATTTCACTGCTCTTTGAAACGGTTCTCAAAATGTTTCCATTCGCACAAATAATTAACGATCTTTCAAATGTCAACTTTATTATTTATTTCTCAATTATAAAATTAATTGTTTCGTCAAGAAAACAATTTCACAAACGGTTTGTGTTGTGTTGTTGTGTTTCTAACATTTTGTTCGGTTGCTATGAAACCGAAGAATTTCTCAAGGACAAATAATCAGTGTTTTTAATTTACTAAATTTACTCAAATACAACATTTTAAAGGTAAGTAGACGATAACAATTTTCTCAGACAATCAGAACATCTTTCTCATCAAATCGGTCATCATCGTCTAAACCCTCGGTTTCAAGCAACGGTTCTGCAGCATCGTCTTCAGCCATTTTCTTTTCGTGGAAACTCGCCCAGCAGTTTTCAAATTTCATCATCAAGATTTCCCCAATTTTGCAAGTTGCTTCGCATGGAGTAAATATGATCAGGACAGCCAAGAGTGCAAAGAACAAGACGACAATACACATCTAAGGAGTAAAATGATTTAATCAAAAATTTTGATTCCATGTTGTGGATTCCAGAGGAACAATGAAGATACACTTACCCCAATGAAGAGGTACTCCGGATCCAAATCGTCAGTACTGTTCAGACTCTTAGAATCGCCCTTGTAGCAAAGCAGCACAATTGCACCAACAGCCATGGCATAATAAAGCAACGGAAAGAAGTAATTCAAGAAGAAACTGTCCACTCGTAGAAAGTAGAACAGATCCAGAAAGAGATTGACCATTCGTGAACGAATGCTGGGACGATAAGTCATTTTGGTTTTGTTGGTGGAAACTGAAAGTTTTTTGTTTCCAATCGAATTTTCCTTTGTGTGAAAATTGGATCTCAACTTGCAATTACCGAATGGCGCGCTCGTATGTCGATTCTTTCATCAGAGCAACAGAAATGATTAATGACTTTGTGCACAAAGCGATTACAAATTGTCCGTTTCCTGTCACGAATTGCACAAACAATTTTTAAGTAAACGAATTTACTAAATACCTAATAAGTCACACTAAAAACGTTTTAATCTATTGGAACGCTACAAAACTTTATTTCTCAAAAGACTCATAATTTCTATTCAAATAAGGGGTATCAGAAACACGTTTGATGCATCTTGAAATTGAACAAATGTCAACTTTATTTTTTTCTCAATTATTAAATTAATTGTTTCAGCAAGAAAACAATTTCACAATCTTTTGTGGTTTGTTGTGTTGTGTATCTAACCTTTTGTTCGGTTGCTATAAAACCCTCAAAATTCTCAAGGGCAACTTAATTTTAAATTATTTAATCTAATTTACTTAATTTTAAATACAATCATATCAATTTTCTCATACAATCAGATCAGCAATATCATCAACTCGGTCGTCACCGTCTTCGGTTTCAATCAATGGTTCTGCAGTTACAACATCGTCTTCAACACGAATTGACTCTTCATTGGGACAGCAGCATTTTTTAAATGGCATCACCAAGAAGGCTCCAATTTTGCAAGTCACTTCGCATGGAGTAAATATGACTAGGACAGACAGAAGCGCCACGATCAGAATGAGAATACAGATCTAAGAGGAAAATATGAAAAAATTGATATTACTCGAACAATAAAGATACACTTACCCCAATGAAGAGATACACCGCATCCAACTCTTCAGTACTGTTCAAACTCTGAGCATTGCCTTTGTACCAAAGCAACACAATTGAACCAACAGCCAGGCCATAGTAAAGCAACGGATAGAAGTAATTCAAGAAACTATCCAATTGCAGGAAGTAGAACAGATCCATGAATATCTCGGCCATTAGGACACGAATGCTGAGACGATAAGTCATTTTGGTTGGTTGGTGGAAACTGAACGTTTTTTTGTTTCCAATCGAATTTGCGGAAAATTTTGTCTTCAAATTGAACTCACAATTCCAACTGGTTAGCTCATGATGAGTCTTTCCTCTGAGCAACAGAAATGATTAATGACTTTGTGTACAACTTTAAGCGATTACAAATTGCTCGTTTCCTGTTGGTTTGCACGAATTGCACAAACAAACGTTTTCATTAAACGAGTTTACAAAATATCTTGAGAGTTTCACTAAGTTACTGCTTAGTAACCAATTGGAGCTTTTAAAACTTTGTTTCTCATAAGAATCAGAATTTCTATTCAAATAATTAAAACAATTTCAGAAACATTTTGATGCATCTTGAAATTAAATAAATGTCTACGCATAACTGGCTTCGTTGCAATCAAATGTTTCCATCCCTCTGTGTTCAGAACATCTTGTTCATTGTTGGCAATAAAATCGAGACATTTCGTATGAAATTCCGAAGTTTTGTACAAGTCTGCGAACACTAAAATGTCCGAAACTGATTCGACTGTAAGTGATTGTTCACAGGTTGATTTTAGATGGGCCAGTTGGTACATTTCTGATGCAATCAATAGTTCGATTGCATTTTCAAGATTGAGTTGAGAATTGGGAACTTTTCCTGTGTACAAATAAGTGAGCATTATTTGACAGACTTCAAATGAAAAGTCCGAAATGTCGACTCGATTCGATTGATTTTCCACATAATCGTGTGCAAACATTGCTGCAAAATAGCTCGAACGAGTTGAGAGAATATTCTTGTGTACTCGAATTTCTTTTCCTTCAACAGCCAGAACTGCGTCAATAAGTTTTCCAGAATCGAGTAGAGTTTTATAATCTTGAGCGATTTGATCGAAAGCAGCCTAAGAAGATAGATCAAATCGTTCGTCAGGAATATCAATCTCAATCAGCAAGTGCACTCGATCCAGTTGATTGTTCAAACGAAACAAATCTTTCAATTTGATGAGATTTCCGTAGTTTGCATCTCCCTGCCTAGTGAAATTCCACCAGAACATCTTTGAGTATCGCTTTTCCTTTTGTCGATCGAGTATTGAGACCGAAAACTGCACAGAAAGCTCTTCAGTTTGTTTCAACTTCACAGCACACAGTCTAACACAGAACGAATCTAGAAATTTGATATTCTCGAAGGTAAATTTCATTTTATCACTATCTTCCTTGTGTAAGTTCGGAAGTTTGAATAGACGAGAGTAAAATATTTTACAATTGTCGATATACAAAAGTGTGCTCACTAAATGACGATTAGATTTACGAATTAGCAGATCATTGAAAGAGTTCGACTTCCACAGGAAAGTTGGTGGATTCACAATTTCGTCTTTATCCGCTCCCTGTGGTAAACTCAAGTATTGCTGACAAATGTGTTTCAAATGTTCCAATTGGAACTTGTCCGAAGCAGCCAACAATTGTTTCACATTTTTGGTGCGCGTTTCTGTGTCTTTAAGTGTGTTCATGCATATTTTGCCCGTGTAAATATAACTCAACAAATGCATACAAACAGTCAGTGACATATCAGGTACTTTCAAACGAGATCCAGATTGTTTGAACATCTGCTCAAAAACTCTCGATCGAACGGAGAGAATGTTCTTGTGTACAGGAATTTTAAATTTTTTTCATTTTTGTGGTCCAAAAGTAGAAGCACAGTATCACTGTGGGCACTGGTTTTCAGAAGGGATTCAAAGTTGTGCTTAAATTGGAGTAATTCACTTTGAGAAAAGAGGTCGTGTCTGTTGCCGGGAATGTTGATCTGAAAATGGGAAAACATTGAAAGCAAGAAAACATTGAAAGCTAAAAGTAAAAATCATACCTCTATAAACAACCTAAATTTATTATCCTCAAATAATCTTCTTTTCCTATCATGTAAATCGCTTCCGTTAATATATATCGTAAAATTATCTTCACATTCCTTCAAAAAATGTGCCACATAAACACGCGAGTAAAGCTTTTTCTGTTGAGAAGAATCCACAATCGATATCATATACTGCACCACTACAGGTTCGGTCAGTTTCACCGCTATTAACTTAAAGATTGATCCACCTGAGCCGTATTGTGCTCTGGGAAACACTCTCATGGTAAATTTGATTTTTCAATAATCCGATGTTAGATGATTCTGCACGGGGACACAGGCTGAGTAGTCGTGGTTTCTCATGGTGAATATGTCAATTTCGAGATACGCTGAGGATACGTTGACGGAAATGGTTCTGTGATTAAGAATAATATAGTATGACTTTGTTGAACAAAAACACAAAATTACCTTGCTTGAATGCTGATTTGTACTGAATGATGCAGCATCATTAGTATTTTTTGTACTCTCCATGATTTGTGAATTCAAATGTGAAATTTCCAGTAGTTGCCAGTAATTCTCATCAAATCAAAAGTGCGTCTGCATCATTTTGGATAGAATAAAAGACATTCCATCCAAAATTCACTCACTTTGTGCCTAACAAGTCAATTGATTGAGGCAGTTTTGTGAGTAGATGCTCAAACTTAAGGGCGACCTTGGCGAGAACGAACGAACGATGCATGCGCAATTTGGTCGAAAAGTAGCCAACACTACAGCCTAGTAGCAATACCATCGTGATTATATATTCCAAGTCGAAGCATTTGAATTTCGAGTAGAAGGAGAAGGGAAGTGTGTTCACTTGCTGCACAGAAATGCACATAAATCATATTTGCTCCTAGAAAATTCATTCGAACCGTGTAATGGAAAGTAGAAAATGATGAGGCGGAATGAAGGGCGCACAGACATTCAGGTTTTTAATTTTTAATTTTCATTTAAAAAACACTTAAAACAATAAATCTATTCAATTAATTTTAAAATTCGTGTCTTGTGTGTTTGATGAAATTTACATTTACACTCAATCCAGGAAGAAATTATTCAATGCCAAACCCAGCTAGGAATTCAGGAGCCAACCACTCGGCAACTACGTGCCGCTCTACGTGAAGCCGAATACACTAAGTGGTCCCAGCTCGGATATCAAGGAGTTGGAGTGCTCCATTTCCGCGATTACCCCAAAGCCAATAGATTCACCTACGAAAAGAACACCTTATCTGACTCGGAATGGAAGGCGGCGATAAAGCTCAACACTGGCTATGCGAACCTGGTCGGCGTTCCTGGAGTTCAAACGTTGGGAGGACAGACAGCCAACCTCTGCCGCCGCTGCGGTCGAGAGAAAGAAATCCCATCACATGTACTTGGCACCTGTCACTTCACTGAACTACTCCGAAACACCCGCCACCACAAGCTGAAGCACAAGATTGCCGACCTACTTCGAGATAAAGGATTCCAATGCATAGTAGAGGCGCAATGCATCGACGGTGACGGTCGCAATAGATTCGTCGATATATTGGTTGTCAAACCAGAGTCAAGGAACGCTTTCATCATCGACCCGACTGTAAGGTGGGAAACAAACGAAGACGTGGCCACATTGGTGCAAGAGGAAAAGACCCGGATTTATGCAAGCTGTGCGGATGACCTTCGGATCAAGTACCCAATGATTGGCAATAAGGTGGTCGAGGTCATTGGTCTATGGGTTGGAGCCCGAGGTACAATCAGTACCAGGATGGTGGCCTTCTTCGATCGCTTTGGACTAAACCGCAAACTGCTGCCAGGCATCGCGGAGGAAGTGCTGACAGACTCGATCCACATGCTGCACAATCACATCTATGGACCAAGATGAGCTCCGTCAACCAAGTACCCAAGACCATATACACCTCAGATATACAAATAGCTAGCTTTCCACTACTCACCAATCGACTGACGCCCACTTACATCTCACACACCACCACAAAAACAATTACTCTTACACAATTGTCTTAGGATTACGCCTCCTTACTGTGTCCCAAGGCAACTCACTAGTCAGTGAGCAGTCAACAAGCTTAATAAAGTTTGTTTTTCCGTATTCAAAATTATGTGATATAATTGTCATTCTACTTTGTGGGATTATTCCCTGGAGGGTACGGATTTAGTTGTTATTTTATTCATATATTGAGATTTTCGGGTAAATTTTACATTTCCTAATAAAAATTCTTCAATTATTCCGTAATGCAGATATAATTTTATGCCTATACCAAAATCGTACTTTTTATTTGTGAAATAAGTTAAAAAGTCGTGTTCAGTATGTTTGAATGTCAGAATAAAAATTTTCTTTATCCGTGAACAATATTTCTCAAATTGTTCAACAAATTTGCGATTTAAATCGTGAACTCTACTGCAACAATGTTTCTACAATTTGCTCAATTTTGTAATTCTTATTTTGCATTCGAACTCAAAACGTTCAAAACCTTATCCATCACACCCAAAGTCCGATTCAAACTTTGTTGAGTCATTTTGACGAGTCCGATCAACTCTTCCCTTGGTTGATTGTGTGATTCAGGCAGCTGAATCCATTCGAATGAGGAATCTTAAAAAATTTAAATTCATTAATATCATATTAATTAAGTTTAGATTACCATCAGAGTTGGCCTCAGTTGACTCCACGGGTTCAAGAAATGCAGTTTTTCCTCCTTGAATTTGTGTTTTTTTACCAATTTGTGCCAATTTTGAGCACTCAATCTTCCTATCCAGAATGTTATAACAATTTTCACGCAATTTCCTTTGCTCAAACAAGACACTTTCAAGTCTTATGGCTAAAATTGACAGTTCTCGTGCCAATGCAGAATTAGCAGCTTCGCTAATTTTTTCATAGTCCGTTTGATTTTTTTGTGAATATATGCTGAATTGATTGTCAATCCAGCTAGCTTGTGATTGTTTGTGTTCCGTGGAGTTGGTGGAGTCTGGTTTTGGTAATGTCAATGGCTTAGGTGACTTATGATCCAAGCTACTTTCTATTCTTTGCAATTCCTTTACCAGCGCAGAATTGATGTCGATACTACTAGTCATTTCATTTGATCCGTGAGATTGTTTGTTTGGGCGACAAAAGGTAAAATTTTCCGCAGTGAGATCAGGAACTGAACGTGAGTTAGGAAGCTCTGAGAACTCTGAGGTCTCTGAGATCTGTGACTTATGATAAGAAAACAATTTTTGTTCTAAATCGTTCAGAGTTTTGTTGTCTTGAAAAAGCTTTTCCATCATCAAGTTTTTGCTACTTGTTCGGTTTCTGTGACTTTTAGCACTGTCTGAAATGAAAAATTAATGTTATTTTTTTTATAATAAAGAGAAGAATAAATTTAGAATTACTTTTGGTTTTCAAAACTTGTGGTTTCAATGAAAAACAGAATCGACATTTGTTGGGTGCTGTGCGTATGGTTTTGGTGCAAACTCATGTGATTTAGACTGTGAGGAGAACTCAGCGCAGTTTCTCAAACTAAAGGTTGACTTTGGAGTGATTTTGGAACGAACGACATCCGCAAATTGAACAAAAAGTAGCCAGCATTGAAGGCTAGTGGCATTACCATCGTGATTATTAACCGAGCGAACGAAACGAACGAGCGAGCGCAGCGAGCGAGTGAGTGGAGTGAGTGAGGTTCTTTGCAACGACTTGATTTGTTCCTCATTAGAATCCTATGGGGTGAGTTGTTCGCAAAACCATGCCTTTGCAAATGCTATTTCTTGTGCGCACGATAAAACTCGGAAGGTGCTACATTAATTTACCAAAGATACTTAATTCGATTCTATTAGTAACACTGGTGATAACATTTGTTTCGTTTTTAAAATTAATTAGAGGAGCGAACTGACGAACGAACACCCGAGCGGAGCGAGGGTGTGAGAGAGATAGTGAGTGACGATTCTACCCCAAAAATTTCGGAGAATGGTATTTCTTGTCCAGACGATTCATCGAAAACGACTGCATGGATCGGTCTGAAAATTTAACACAGTGTTCTGGTGGTGGTGTAGATGTGCTGTATAGTTTTGAGGCCATATTGGTCAAAGGTCAAAGGTACAGCGGAAATACGAATTTTGTATAGAAATGTGTAGGGACCGAGTGTCAACAGTGGCTGTTTGACACAGACAAGCACACACGCCGAGTAGCGCGCCCGCTGTGCGCAAATAGGATGCGCAGTGACAAACACACCCACACAGGAGTGATGTGATTCACATAGTAGGTGTTTACCTTGGACCAAATTTCATACTGTTGACTTCATCTGTTCAAAACATTTAACCACTATAAAGGCAAGTTGTAAGTCTGTGTGATCTATTAAATCGAGTCAAAACAATTCGAGTTTTCTTCTCCCGCCATCTAATACACTTTCAAGCAAAGCACATCTTCTAATCTACCTAATTTGTGTCACAGCTCTGTTTTTGTCCGTAACTCAAAGTAATCTGAAACATAATCAACCAGAAATTACTTTTTAAAGTATGTTTACGGAGAAAATATTTTGACGAAGTTATTCGAGCAGTGTCACAACAAAATTGTCAAATACGGGGGAATATTGTTTAAATCGGTACTTTATGGAAATATAAATAAAATTATGTAGCATAAAACTTGTGAAAATAACAGATTTTGCTGGTTGTGATAATGGTCATGTTTACCTACAAGTTGTACAACCTTTGAATGTCTTTGTGATGTCATGTCATATTTAGTATTTTCTACTATTTTGTATAGATAAATTTTTGATAATTCGATTGTGACCGATTGTGAGTATAAAGCTGCAGCTCGTGAGATGGAATACTCCAAAAGAAAGAAAATTTTGTTTTATGTTAATGGTAATGTTCAGAATACTCTAATTCTGATGTCTAGAGCTTTCTATAAAGTTCTTTTGGTTGATTTTGTACTTCACGACTTAACGTACGAAAATTCTCTCTCACTTCAAGAGAGTAAAGAGATTTCTTTTGTTTAAAATAAGTTTTTAAATCATTTTCATTGCTAAAAATATGTGCACCTAAAGTATCGCACACTTGAAGCGTGTAATAATAGATAATAATAGATAATCTCATGAAACATTTTCTATCTCCAATACCGTTCGCTCCGACTTAACGCCAACGGCGTTATTTATCTTTAAAAAATAAAAGAGCAAGAGGGCTCCATAACGCCGGCTGGTTCAAAAGCTAGTTTATTATATTTTACTAGATAAACTGATTAATCAAAAGACTCATTGAATTGTGTAAAACCGTCCATAGAAACAGTGACACAGTGGCGTGTAAACATTGAGGGTATTTGTACCAGGCAAACCACACTTTGAATTGTTGTCATGCACAGGAACGTAATTCACCACGTTTACTGTAAGACCATTAGTGACTCAATTGGGCAGCAGTGCCCCTATTTACAATTTTCTAAACACGGCGCCTCTCAATAATAGGACATTCAAAAAGTATACCGCTAAACCAGTCTATAGACTAAAAATAGTAAAAATGGCACAAAGTGGTCTTTTACTTATTACTCAGTCAGTGGCAAATGCCAACAGATGTTTGTTTGCAATGTCCTCTACTCGCTCATGAAGGAGAAAGTATCAAATTACACTCTCGCACTGCTACACAATGAAGGAAGGAGCGGGAGATTGGGATACAGTAGTGATGTTATTTACGAATAGCAAGAATATGACATTCGAATATTCGTAAGAATATCCATATTCGAATGGACTTTTTCAAAAATCCTTGACTTATTCGAATACCACCAAATTCGAATACCTCTATACAAATATTCTAATACATTCGAATATATTCGAATGTTTGTGTAAATTGAAAATTATTATTTTATTGTCTATAAAGAATTATTACACATTTATAATTTATTATCAAATTATACTAGCTTAATCTGGTCATTCTTGGTCAGTTCATCATATTGGGGGAGAGCATGATTAAGGAAAACTAATTCATTCAAAAGTTCATTACCCGTACGGTTGCGTCTATCAGATGAAAGATATCCAGCAGCCGAAAAGACTCGTTCGGATGGCGCCGAGGTTGCGGGAATAACGAAATATTTCTTCTGGAGTTTAGTGAACGTTTCGGTAAATATTCCCAAATCAAAGCGACCAATTTGATCCATTGCATCACCCGAAAAGTTTCTTTGGTTTTTTGTTTAAAAAATCACTAAACATATCATCAAGTTCGGGATTTGATTCGATATTTGACTCACTTGTAAAGTCGGATAGGAAATCTGTATTTTCAAAACTGGTGCATATCGGTAGAACAGTTTTGTCGACTTCTGTCGATTGTCGGATTTGATCAATAATTGAGTATTCAGCCAACATTGAATGTGTTAGATTGCGAAAATATTTTTTCTTGTACCGAGCATCGATCAGAGTGGCTTCACGCATCAAAGCAATCTTCTCTACTTCGATCTGTATTGGACGCAATTTTTCGTGATTAGTTTGAAATCGAGTTTTCATTATTGAAGAAAATTCTTCTGCGCATTGTCCACCATCCATAGTATACAATTTGTACTTATTGTCATTTGTTTCGTTCATATCAGCATAATATTTCATATTGTCTAACCCCTTGATGGCTGAATTGACAAGTGGGATAACCATGGATAATGTAGGATATTTACTAGCGCTCAATTGATTGGTGATGTACTCAATCGGCTCGAGTATGCGCACAAGATCTTTAATCAAGTGAAAATCAGCTGTCGATAAATCCGCATCACGTTCCTTCTGAATCCAATATGCTTGTAGTGCCGGTTTGAGAAGATAGATTCTCCTAAGCATGAATAACCTCGAGTTCCATCTCGTGTCTACGAATCCAATTAGTTCAAGTGGCTTTTTATTCTTCGTTTGTTCTTTCTTTTTGTTAATCTCAAGTTGAATATTGCAAATTTGATAGTTAGCAGGGGCACTTTCTTTAAATTCACTAACAACTTTCAAACACTTTTTAAAAAGTGAGTCGACGACTGACAAACGGAACAAGTCATTAACCGCTAGATTTAGCATGTGGGCAATGCATGGAATTCGGGGCAGATTTAGGTATCGTTCAATGGCAGAAGGCATTCCACCACCATTATCGGTCACAACCGCCACTATCTTCTTTTTGTCAATGTTCCAATCGTCCAACATTGCTTGAATATTATCTGCAATGTTTTTTCCATCCTCCCGGTTGATTGCTCTTGTTCCAAGACGGGTTTCGTGCAGTACATTGCCGATGATGTAATGTGCGGTAACAGTGAGATGGTGCTGATTAGAATCAGCTTTCCAGGCATCAGCAGTTAGAGAAATATGCTCAGATTGACAAATGAATTTAGAGAAGAATGGTTGAACTTGGTTGTATTTGTCATGTACTAAAAGCTTCATTCTATGTCTATTTGGAAGTTCATATGCAGAATTGAGAGCATTTGCAAATTTTCTAAATCCAGCATCTTCCACAACACTCAATGGTAGAAAATCAACAGCGACCATATGCACCAAAGATTGCTCAATTTTGTCCTTAGCTTGCTGTGTCAGTACATGTATACACGTGTATTACAAAAATCACGCAAAGTTCTTTGTTGCTTTGTAGGAGTGGCATCACAATCAGATGATTTAGTAGCGATGTCAGCGAATTCTTTCGGATGAAATGTTTGAAAATGGTTTCGCAGGTTCGTGGTAGTAGTTCCATTATATTTTTGAACCGTAACCACCGGAGGCTGAAGTAAATCACAAGCCTTACATCGAGCTAATTGTTGACCATCTTCTACGGTGAAACTGTAATATTTAAGGATCAATGCAGAACCATCACCACACTCTCTGGTTCGCTTAGGGGTTCGTTTCGGCGTTTGAGACATAATGACAAGTCACGAATAAATTGGAAGAGGACAATAAATGAGTGCAAAATATCACCAAATCACAATGTTAAGTCGACTGGACAAGACAAGTCTACAACTGTTCTAGTACAGCCTGTTGTGTTTGTTTGCTTATGTTTATTAAAGTTCAAATAGCATTTTCGTAAACTTTTCACCAGTAAGCTGATATATACAGGAAAGTTTTTTCCCTCGACTATTCGAATAGTATTCGAATATAAGAGATATTCGAGTATTCGTTCGAATACTTTTTTTGTCAGTCAAATAATTATTCGAATATAGAATAGTTCCAATCTGTTGTTTTACGAATATAGAATATTCGAATTATTCGTAAATAACATCACTAGGATACAGGGGAAGAAGGTAGTGACCTTTGACCCGGAGAGAGACTGACACGTTTTATTTATAGAAGAAGAGGAGATTTGTGTTCCGTTTTATCAACATGAGAATTTCTTGAGCCTCCAAGTTGGAGGTGTTATTTACGAATATGTATTTGACGAATATTTTAATATTTATTTAATTAATTATTTACTCGCTATAGTGTTCGTAAATATCAGAATGATAAACTAGATGCATTTTAGAGTTTAGAATTGGGCAGATTAAAAATTCTTTCTGTTAAATAAAATCAAAATTATCGCTCGGTTATACTGCTCGCAGTAAATTCTAGTATATTCCAAGTCCGAGTATTTGAATATTATGTGGAAGGAGATGGAGAGAGTGTGTGTCCATTTGCTGCACATGCACAAACGCAATCAATGTTGGCTTTGTTTCTAGAAAGAGCATACGAACCGTGTAGTGGAAAGGGAGAAAATGATGGGCCAAGAATGTGGCTTAAGTGATATCCTAAAACGATTTTTTCCTAAAGCAAAGCAAAGTAACTCATTTTAAATACAGTTTAGTAATAATAGTAATTCAATTTACTTGCCGAGATTATTTTTATTCTTCCCAAAGTACGGAATTTCTAATTATTTTTTCTATTGAGATTTTACTCCATAATTCTTATTCATATTTTTTTAAACGTTTCTCAATATGGATTAGATAAAATTCTTTGTCTTAACTAAATAATCTAAATTTCAATGTTCAATTTGATTTGAAATTTATGTTTGCTTTTCATTCATTTATGCGTGGCAACCATTGCCAATTTTCAAAAATGCGATAATTTTTTTGAATTTTCAAGAAAACTTGAACTTCCAATGTCCCCCTTGCTAACCGCCATCCTGTTTTGTACAATTTTCAAGAAAACTTGAACTTCCAATGTCCCCCCTTGCTAACCGCCATCCTGTTTTGTACAATTTTCAAGAAAACTTGAACTTCCAATGTCCCCCTTGCTAACCGCCATCCTGTTTTGTACAATTTTCAAGAAAACTTGAACTTCCAATGTCCCCCCTTGCTAACCGCCATCCTGTTTTGTACAATTTTCAAGAAAACTTGAACTTCCAATGTCCCCCTTGCTAACCGCCATCCTGTTTTGTACAATTTTCAAGAAAACTTGAACTTCCAATGTCCCCCCTTGCTAACCGCCATCCTGTTTTGTACAATTTTCAAGAAAACTTGAACTTCCAATGTCCCCCCTTGCTAACCGCCATCCTGTTTTGTACAATTTTCAAGAAAACTTGAACTTCCAATGTCCCCCTTGCTAACCGCCATCCTGTTTTTGTACAATTTTCAAGAAAACTTGAACTTCCAATGTCCCCCTTGCTAACCGCCATCCTGTTTTGTACAATTTTCAAGAAAACTTGAACTTCCAATGTCCCCCTTGCTAACCGCCATCCTGTTTTGTACAATTTTCAAGAAAACTTGAACTTCCAATGTCCCCCCTTGCTAACCGCCATCCTGTTTTGTACAATTTTCAAGAAAACTTGAACTTCCAATGTCCCCCCTTGCTAACCGCCATCCTGTTTTGTACAATTTTCAAGAAAACTTGAACTTCCAATGTCCCCCTTGCTAACCGCCATCCTGTTTTGTACAATTTTCAAGAAAACTTGAATGTCATCAACAAGCGAAATTTGAGTGATTATAATAAAATTGTCTCTACCTTAGATAGTATTTTTGCTTGTCTACAATCGGATAATGGTAAAATGGTCTACTACAGAACAGTTGGACATTCTAGAAAACATTGAAACAATGCAAACAATACACAATCGATGTCAAAAAATTATGGTAAACAGAGTTTTTCTTTTAAATGTTGTCTACAAAGCACGTCAAGAGCATTTTGACTTGATTTAAAGGTATACATTTTATTGACCAATTAAACAGCATGTTAACACTTTTAAATAGACAAATCAGAGTACAATTATTACACTAACTTAAAAATATATAATTCAAAAATGACATGCATTACTTTTTGACATTCAACAAGCTGGCGGTCGGAAGCGAAACCCCACGAATCTTTGCTTGAAGATGGATCTATATCACGGTTTTCACAAGAAAAATAGATTAAACGGTTAGATATTGGGCTCGGGTGGACAAGTTGATTCAGTGCAGACGTCGGACAAATCTTTTTCCTATCAGCAGACTCACAAAAAATCGTCTCCATATTGAAAGTGATCTTCCAAATCTACTTTTTTGAATATATTTTATTAACATTTAACAAATATATTAAAAAAGTAGATTTGGAATGAAGACCACTTTGATTATATGGTGGCGATTTTTGGGAATCAGTTGATAGGAAAAAATTCTATTTTTCTTGTGCAAACCGGGAAACAGATCTATCCTCAAGGAAAGATTCGGGGGTTTTCACTGCCCAAAGGTACAGTTGGCGTGGATAAGCATCCACCCAATTGTTATCTGCATCTTCCTTCTAGAACGTCAATGTGCCATACTCCATGGAAGGTTGCACCGTCCCATCTTGAATACATCTATATCGATATCGGCATTCACTTTATTAGGGTTACCAGATAGGTAGATCTTTTGTCCGTATGAGGTGCTAGGGTTCTCCTTGGTCTTGTTGATTACTGGTTAGCCAACATTTGTACATCAAGATTCATTTGGCCCGATTGTTGTAGATATGGTACTGGAAGCGGATCAGGTTAAGTTGGGCTTGTTCCGCTTCATATAAATGGTCTTGGACTGGGACAAAAGGGCACATCTATGGTGAATTTATTTTACAAAAAAGAAGAAAAGAAAATATTAGTAAAACGAACAAAGACAAAATCAACTGTCTGGAGACTTACGGCTAGGGATTTTCAAATCAGAGCAGTGAAGAAGAAGAATAAATAAGACAAATGCCCAGTTCATTTTAGTTTTGGAGTGAGGTTAGAGAGTTTGAAGTTTATTCAAAAGTTTTCATGATTTTTTTTGTAATGATGATTTCCTTCTACTTTTTGGTCGCCCTTTATACTGAATAGTTGATATTTAGAATTGTGAACATTTCAACCGAAAATATAAATCTTTTATCTTATCTAAAAATTAATTGTGAGTTTTAAAAAATTATCTATCCAGTTCATTTGCGTCAATTTTGTCGATAACCTAATTTCTATGTTTAATTGGCCGTGGAATTAAATTAAATAAATTAACAATTATCGAAATATTTTTTGGTGATGCAATCGATATTTTGATTGCGCCAATTGAATTTACATTTGAAGATGTTGTCAAGGGCTTTTTGAAGTAAGATATTAAAAAATTTGTTAGTAAATATAATAATAAGAAATAATCTCAATGTAAAAATCAAAAATCAAAACAAAAAATCAAAAAATCTTTGACCTTTCAAAATTTAGAATACCAGACCAAAAAAATATCATAAATTTTGATGTTTAATTGTTAATTTAGATAAATAAATATTATATAAAAAATAGATTTTTCACATTAATCAACTAAATGCGCATTATCAATAATTAAGCACAAAGTTATCGTTTCATTTTCTTGGCGGCATGAATGAACAACTCTCCGAGCAACTGAGGACTGTTCGAATTGAGCATCTTCCATCCTTCTGTAGCTTGCACCTGATCTGCATTGTACGAAATGAAATCGATGCCCTTCGCCTTCAATTCATCCACACGATAGACGTGGGCAAGTACGAGAACACTGGCTGCATTCTCGATGGTTATGTTGGAGGACAAATACTGCACACAAAGAAACTTCAATGAATCCAATTGGTACTGTAACAAAAGGTTATTTCTAATTGATGCAATCATAATCTACATTACCTGGTCAGCAGCTTCCAGCAAGTCCATCGCGTATCGATCCATCTGCTCCACTTTGCCCGTGTAAATGTACCGAATCAACTCTTGACACACGTCCACCTCCATGTCTGTAATGGTCACCTTGCCCAATCTCTTCTCCTCACAGTCATGTTCAAACATGGCAGCAAACACTGGAGAACGAGCTGCGAGAATATTCTTGTGCACAGCAAGTTCCTTTCCATCTTTCCCAACAACCAAAGTTGCATCACTCAACTTGCCATCAGTCAACAAGCATTGAAGATTGTCAGATAAGGTGGCCAAGTCTTGAGTGAGCACTTTCCGATTGTTCTTTCCTTGGTCAATCAATTCAATCTTTAAATAGCCAAACTTATTAATAGTCAATCAACAAAAACATCCACAATACCTCACAAAGCACAGTAAGTGTGTCTTTAGTCAGGTAATTATTTTCTGGTTTCAACAGCTGAGAACGAGTAATGAACTTGCCAATATGGTGACCTCGTGTTACATCAAATGTCCAATCGTACTCTAATATTCAAATGCAAAGTAACGAAATTGTCAATTTCAAATCAATAATTCAAAATTAAATATAAAACTTACCGTTTGCGAAAAGTTTTTCTTTTCTGGTACAATCGAGAATAGACACTTTGTAATGCACAGTTTGAACCGAATGAGAGGTCAAAAATACATAAACGTTTTCATTTTCAAAAGATTTAATTTTCTCTTTAGGAAACAAACCAAACGAAAAATAGCAGTTGTTTATAGTAAAGTCAATATCTGCAAAATGGACCAATTTGCTAATGTTTTCAATGACCAACGTTGTGGAGCCAGTTTTGGGTGAAGGACATGATTCACTAGTTGAAGACATTTTGATGGACACACAAATTGACTAAAAGTTAGTGTTTTGAGTGGTTCGGGCAAGGCAGACACAAAGGTGACCAATTGTGAGGATGAAACTACATCAACAAAAGAGACACAAAACACACAAATGTAGAGAGAAGCTGTTTGTGTGAGACTGTCTGCTCACGAGTATACCCTCACTGAGGGTCCATCAGCTCTATAGAGGTGATGGAATTGACAAAAGCCTCGACGTTAACTCTACCCCTACCCCTTGAAAGTGATCGCACAAATATACCCTCTCCTCTCGTGCATATACGACAACCCTTACCCCTTGGTCATGTAAGGTCGTAGTGGTATGGGTTCAGTGTAGGACAATTTATTGCAGGTGATAATGAAAGGTCAAACTGTACTGTAAGCAAATACACGATTGCAAAACGTTATGTTGCTTTTTGTTATCGTTGCACAGTACATCATGTTGTTCCATTATTGAACTTCAATACTTCATAATAATCAAAGTTATTGATAATCTCATAAACATCTGCAACATTTATATTTGCACAAGTGTTTATAATAAAGATTACTCATTTGCAATTTTCGCAGTGATCAGGTCTTCAAGACTTGATCTCAAACTCAACAAGTACAAAATAATTTTTCTTATGCTTGGTAGAAACATTTATTTTTTCAGTTTGTTCAACCAATTAGTCAACACATCAACAATGAAACTGCACAAGCTTCCCTCCCTTTGTCTGCTCATCATATTTCGCAAAGTGTCACTCAACGATTTGGTCACACTCGGACAAGTGTGCACCTGCTGGCAATGTGTCTTGTCTGCTGTGACTTGCAAAATAAATTCAATCATCATTGTAATAAGCAAAACTAACAACTTTCGCGTAGAAAAATATCTTTCTCGATTTGAGCATGCACATTTTGAGTTACTCATGAACGAGAATGATAAAGTGAACAAATGCTCCAAAAGAAATGTTCTTCACTTCACTTGCGAGGAATTTAATCTAAATGCAGCTAATGTAGTGAGTTGTGCATTTGGCATTGTCAATTCACTCCGTTTAGTTCATAAAAAAATGACAAAGGAATCACTCGAACCAGTGATTCAGTTGCTTGAGAACTGGCATTCGAGTTTGGTTGAAATTAAACTTCAATTTTGGGCAGAATTTAGTGAAGGAAGCACGAATGTTTATTACCTGGACTGTTCTCCACTTTTTGTATCCATCAACCGACTTCCTTCACCCTTAAGATCTTTACTTGTTGACTTTAACGGTCACCTAACAGTGGACGTTTCACTTCAGTCGATTGTGTCCCAACTCAATCAGTTCTATCTCTACTCTGTGTATTCTTACAATCAGAATCGTATGTTCAAGCAATATGCCCTGGACAATCCAACATTGCGTTTTGTTGGCTTTCAGCACTACGAACCTGAAGCATTTGGTCTACTGTTGGCAAATAGAATCAATCACATAGAATATGGCAAATATCAAATCAAAAATGAATATTTTCCTGGTGGTGATTTACAACGTCACTGTGATCATTTTGTTTCGTTAACAAATGTTGGAGTACATCTAAGATGGGCCAGCTTTCAAACAATTCTCAATCCAATATCTCAGTTGAAACAATTGTATTTTCTTGCCTTGAAAATTGATTTTGAAAATCACGATAACGAAATTGGGATAGACTTGAACTTGTCTCAAACTCAGTTGTCTACAGTCAAATTGATGCAATTTGATCTGCGATCAATGAAGACACACGAGAAGTTCACTCAACTCAACATTTCATATATCTTTCCATTGGTTCAAGTGATTAAATTCTGTGACCTTGCTTTGACAGATGATGAAAAACAAAATGTATACAATAGTCTTAAAGTATGCTCAAAGTTGCATCACATTTTTCATCGAAATTCTTTGTGTAGAAAAAAAAGTTGAACAGATTTAAGGATTTTTAATTGTTGATAAATTGTACAGCAGGGAATTTGGAAAGTTGTTTCAATAAAAGTAGATTTATGTAACTTTTGATTGTTGCACATTTTGCATTGGTTTGGTGCATTGGTTATGGAAACAATTACACAACAAATGTCAAACTTAATACATTTGGATCAATTATTTGGCATTTACGAGTTTTGAACAATACAATACTTTGGGTATTAATTTCCATACTTGGCCAATGGATCTGGTAATCTCGCATCAGTTTCATCTACCAGTTGAGATCACTCTTAGATCATTTTGCGAATCTTTGTCACCAAACCTACTCCTCTGCTCACGACTCGATTTCGATCATACAATGTCACAGGAAATTCCACTAGCCCTCGTTCCCAATGCTGTTGGCACCGAAGTGGTGATCTTTCCTGAAGTTTCGCATCCAATGAATGGCTTTGACCAAAGAAATGTCAACCATGAAAAATGTGAAAGTTTGCTCGAGATTATTGGCTGCTCCAATGTGTACAAGCTCAAAAGTGAAGGATCAACATGCGCATGCTTCAATATAAAAGCTCCAAATTCAAGAGACGAGTCACTTGTCAAGATTTACTACTTACAAGGTGACACAAAGAACAACCGCTTCGCGAAGTTCATGAATGAAGTTTCTTGCCTTGAACGAATTGAGCATAGAAATGTTGAAAAATTTCACTCATTTTTCAAGCTATATTACGATGAGTCCAACGACCAATGCACTATTGACAGAAGTGCAACTCCCCCAAGGATCGAAAATCACTGTATTCTTGGTGGAATAGTAATCGAAAGACTTGCTGCTACACTCGAAACCTACTGTATCAACAGACGCATGGACAGTATTTCAGATGAATCGATGATCATGAAACTTTTCATTTCAATCGGAAGCGCACTCGTTTATATGCACAGGACTCTTCTTATGTTCCATGGCGATCTTGACAAGCGAAACATTGGTGTTACTGACTTGCTTTCAGATAGCCCAACAATCAAGCTAATGGATTTTGGAAGCTCTGGAACAAATGAAGCAATGAATGCTATGGCTGAGCAGTACTCCCAAGAAGTTTCATTTGGAACAATTCCCAAGTCGCTTAACATTGGCACTTATGAGCTAGTAACGTTGGAAAACAACAAGTTCTTACTGGATTCAAGAAGATTTGCCAACTTGGTACTCAAATACACCACTATTGGATTCAAGCAGCAAACCTCTCATGCTAATATGTTGACAGTTTGGAACGACAAGTCTTTAAATGAAGATTTGAAAGCTGCAATTGGTCGCATGGCAGCAGAAGCTAACTTTCAGTCTATGACGATCACTCAAGTTTGGACCAAGTTTCGGTTTGAATAATCAATCGTAATAATTTCATCGGCATTTTCTAATTTGAATCGCCTTTTTTCGTAATTTAAAATAAATATTTTGATAATTTTTAAAACTTGTTTTCAAGATATAACTTCAAGCGACATCTTTTTTGCATTTCTCAATGCATTTGAAACAGTCAATTGACCCGAATATTTTTTGATTGATAAAGCAAGTCAGTAACACCAATGTTTCGCTTGTCAAGATCGCCATGGAACATAAGAAGAGTCCTGTGCAAATAAACGAGTGCGCTTCCGATTGAAATGAAAAGCTCCTTGATCATTGATTCATCTGAAATACTGTCCATGCGTCTGTTGATACAGTAGGTTTCGAGTGTAGCAGCAAGTCTTTCGATTACTATTCCACCAAGAATACAGTGATTTTCGATACTTGGAGCAGTTGCACTTCTGTCAATAGTGCATTGGTCGTTGGACTCATCGTAATATATTATATAGCTTGAAAAATGAGTGAAACTTTTCAACATTTCTATGCTCAATTCGTTCTAGGCAAGAAACTTCTTTCATGAACTTCGTGCTGTGCTTGTTCTTTATGTCACCTTGTAAATAGTAAATTTTGACAAGTGACTCTTGAATTTGCAGCTTTTATATTGAAGCATGCGCATGTTGTTTCTTTACTTTCGAGCAGCCAATAATCTTGAGCAAACTTTCACATTTTTCATGGTTGACATTACTTTGGTCAAAGCCATGCATGTTTGTTGATGCATATTTCCACAATAAAACAAAGTTTTTCGATAATTACCAAGTGGCTATAGCTAAATTATAATTTAAGAAATTGCTTGAGAGGTTTGAAGTAGATAATATTTTCTCTTGAATACAAAAGTTGCGTTATTTGAGTTGAGTCTAATTTTCACAGACGACAAAACAATTTTCGGAGTGAACTTGCATTTCATTTGTCAAAGTCAATATTTTTCTAACAATTTATTATTACGTACGCTACAATACCAAGAATTCAATTTAAATTTTAAATATACTCTAAAAAATCTTTTACAATGTATTTAGAAAACAGTTGATAAAATCATTGATTTAAAACTAGTATAGAACCAGCAGCTGGCATTATAAAACTTTTTTAGCTATAGTAAATCAAAATAGGTAATGCCATTGGCATAAAAGTCGGAGCGAGAGTATATAAAACATTTGTTTCTCGTTTGATCAGTTGCCTTCCAAATCAGTTCAATACAACAAAGTTAGACAACTATTTTCTGCACATGGCCACAAAATAACCATTGCGTTTGAAAAATAGACACCTAGATCTATACCCATCCGAACAATTTCATGGTCTTCAATTACCAATTGATATGAGATTTTAAAAAATCCGTTTAGGGGAAATAAAAGATGCAGTTAATTTTATTTTAAAATACTTTAAGTTATGCATCAAAACAGTGCTCTAGCTAGAAATATTATGCTATGCTAAATATGCTATAGCTATAATAATTCGGTAAGTTAGATGTGTTTTAATGTGAAAAAATATTAGATGGTAAGGGAAGTAAGCTCGAATTGTGTTGACTTGATTTAATAGATCACACAGACTTTCAACATGTCTTGATCGTGGTTCAATGTTTTTGAGCAGATACAGTCAACAATATGCAATTTGGTCTAAATTTAACACAATCACACCAATATGTGAATCACATCACTCCTGTGTGGGTGTGTTTGTCACTGCGCATCCCCTTTGCGCACACGGGCTCGCTGCTCGGAGTGTGTGCTTGTCTGTGTCCCACACAGTGTTTTGTACTTCCACTGTGGACACTCGGTCCTTACACATTTCTATACAAAATTTAATTTATTTTTTTAAAAATCGCTGCTCCGTTGACCTTTGACTTTTTTGCCAAAAGGCACAACTTCACTCCAACCAGAACATTGTGTAAAATTTTCAGACCGATCCATTGAACGGGTATAGCCGAAACCCTCTACACAAGCCTTTTCCTATCAAGCGGCGCCAGAGGACTCGTTCACTCACAAACTCTCACCCTCGCTTCGCTCGGGCGTGAGTTTGTTCGTTCGCTCCTCCAATTAAATGTACCAGTTAGTAGAGAAAATATAAGTTCAGAATGAGAGAATTCAAATGTATTTGTGTAAAAACACGTTTTACAACATCAATACAATTGCAATTGCCGTGATAGTATTTCTATGACATTCGATTGTGGTATCATTTTCGAAGAAATTGCTTCTTTCTCCACACGATCAAATTTCGATGAAAAATATGATGCAACCGAGAGCAAACTTTAAGACTTTCATATACTTTTTGTTTTTTATCATCAGGCAAAACAATTCCACAAAAGTAGAGTGTAATCACCTGAACCGATGGAAAGATAAAGGGAATGTTGAGTTGAGTGAACTTCAAATGTGTCTCTATTGAGCGCAGATCCAAGTGCAACACTTTGACTGATGGTAATTGAACTTGAGGCAAGTTTTCATATATCCTAATTTGTTCATCGTCAAATTGTGAAGAATTTTCAAAATAAATTTTCAGTGCAACAAAAGTCAATTTTCTCAATTTTGCGAGTGGACCAAGAATTGTACGAAAGTATAGCTCACGATCCAATTCCACTGCAATGTTGGTCAGAGAGACAAAGTTAGTGTAGCGTGAAAGTTCGTCTGATGGAATGTAATTCTCAATTTTGATAAGATAAAAACTGTATGCCAAATGTGTGATTCGACATGCCAGTTCGCGAGTAAATGATGCTGGTGAAATATTTGATACACCAATTTGACAAAGTGACGCATTGGCAAATGCATATTCGAGTAAAGGGCTTTTATAGAGCGTATGGGGAGAGTAGAAATAGAACTGTTCAAGCTGAGACACGATTGGCAGGGAAATGTTCACAGTCAGGTGATCGTCCAAATCGATAAGAAGAGATCTTAAGGGCGAAGGCAATCTGTTGATGGATGTAAAAAGTGGAGAACAGTCCAAATATTGAGGAAACTTAAAGAAGTAAGGAGTATACTCTTGCGAGCATTGAAGTTTAATTTCAACTAACCTCGAGTGCCAAGCCTCGAGCAAGTGATTTAGCGACTCAAACGATTCTCTAGTCAATTTATCATGCACCAAACGAAGTGAATGTACTTTGCCAAATGTATCACTCACAATTTTTGCTTCGTCCAAATTGAATTGTTCCAAATAGTAAAGAACATTATTTTGAGTAGATTTTTTCACTTGACCATCTAAAGATGCTCCATTGTAGTCCTTGAGTAATGCAAAATGTGGATGCTCAAATCGAGAAAGATTTTCATCTACTTTACTTGTATTAGAGCCAATGATGATGATGAGTGAGTTCACTTTGCAAGTCACAGCAGACAAGATACATTTCCAGCTGGTGCACACTTGTCCTACTGTGACCAAATCGTTGAGTGACACTTTGCGAAATATTATGAGCAGACAGAGGGAGGGAAGATTGTGCAGTTTCATTATTGATATGTTGATTAATTGGTTGAATAAAAAACAATCAATTTGGCTAAAAGTATGACAAAGAACTGAAGTTTACTGAACATTAAATAGTTTTTCAACAAGTCAAATAATTATACAGTTCAAAACATAATTTGAGGACTTTCGTATTGTTAAATGCATAAATTTTGAATTTACTTGCTTTGTAAAGCTCAAAGTCCATACATAAATTAGAAACGCTTTAATGTTGAGGCATACCACTTGCAGGTGTTGATCGCGTTTATCAACAAATCAGCAGTAAAGTGCACCAGTAACTGAAGTGGTAATGTACAAAAAAGCTCTGCATTTTTGGTGGAATTTAAAATGAAATTAAGACGAGTTCGTGAATAAACAGTTAACAATATATTTCTGCAATCGCTGCGGCTAAGGCGCGCTAAATGACATTTACTCCATGTAATGGCAGTCTGAATCATCGGTGGTAACGATTCCACAAATCTGTCCAAGTCTCAAACCGAGAAATACAAACAAATAAAATCTTATTTTAAAATTACATTTTTTATTTCTTAAGGTTGAGGCAAAACTCACTTTTACTTAAAAGTGTCTTGATAGTATCAAGTTGATACTAAACAACACCTAACCGCTTAAATTGCAGATGGTCATGAAGGTCAAAGTGAATTTGACAATTCAAAGCAGTGCAAATACTTGATTGCAAATGCTTTATTGCTTTTTGCATTCGTTGCACTGTACTTCATAGAAGAATAGAAACTTTTTGACTAATTTCTTCAAGACAATCTCAAATCCAAACGATATTTTTTAGTTTGTACAACCAATTAGTCAATACATGAACAATGAAACTGCACAATCTGCCCTCCCTATGTCTGCTCATCATATTTCGCAAAGTGTCACTCAACGATTTGGTCACACTCGGCCAAGTGTGCACCAGATGGAAATGTGCCTTGTCTGCTGTGACTTGCAAAGTGAACTCACTCACCATTTTGATTGGCACCTGCAGTAATCGAGCAGTTGAATATCCTTCGAGATTTGAACATGCACATTTTGAGTTACTCACAAATGAGAATGGATCACGAGTGCACAAATGTGAACATTCAACTGTTCTTCACTTCACTTTGGAGCAATTCAATCTGGGGGTAGCTAAACGGGTTGGTTGTACATTTGGAAAAGTGAACTCACTCCGTTTGGTGCATATTAATATGACCGGGGAGTCACTCGAACCAGTGATCCACTTGCTTGAGGGCTGGCACTCGAGTCTGGTTGAAATCAAACTTCAATTTGGGCCAGAATATAGTGCAAGTACAAATGTAAAAGAATATTACATTGACTGTTCGCCAATCTTTGCCTCCATCAACCGAACACCTTCACCCTTAAGATCACTTCTAATCGATCTAAACGATCGCCTGACTGTGAACATTTCACTCCAGTCAATTATGTCCCAACTCGAACAGTACTATCTCTACTCTGTCCATTCGTACAATCAGAATCGCATGTTAAAGCAATATGTCCTGGACAATCCAACACTGCGCTGTGTTGGCTCTAAGAACTATGAACCAGAGGCATTTGGTCTGTTGGCCAATAGAATCACTCATATCGCATATGGGGGATATCAAATCCAAAATGAATACTTTCCTGGTGGCAATTTACAGCTTACTTGTGATCATTTTGTTTCGTTGACAAATGTTGGAGTACGTCTTAGATGTGTCAGCTTTCGGACAATTCTCGGTCCACTGTCGCAGTTGAAACAATTGTATTTTCTTGCATTGAAAATTGAATTTGACATAAGATTTGACTCTGTTGACGAGGAAATTGGCGTGTACTTGCCTCAAACTCAGTTGCCACTGGTCAAATTGATGCAATTTGATCTGCGAGAATTGAAGACACACGACAAGTTCACTCAACTCAACATTCCATACATCTTTCCTTCAGTTCAAGTGATAACACTTTACTTTTGTGGAATTGTTTGGCCAAATGATGATGAAAAACAAAAGGTTTATGATAGTCTTAAAGTATGCTCAAAGTTGCATCATATTTTTCATCGAAATTCTTTGGTGTGGAAAAAGAGTAAAACAGATTTTGACGGTTAGATTTCAATTAATTTTATTTCCTTAAAATTTGTTTGATAAAATTCAATTGTTTAATATCATGTCATTTGATACATTTTAATTTCTTTATTCTATTTAGCATGCAACAATACTTTAATTCAGGTATTTAAAATCAATAATTGACCTCATTTGAATCAGTTTATCTCACATTCTAGTTCAATCTACTACTTGAGATCTCTCTTAAATCATATTCCTTATTTTTGCTTCAAAATCAACTTCTCTCAATACAACTCGATTACATTTTGATCCCACTATATGTCACAGGGAATTCCACTAGCCCCCGTTCTCAATGCTGTTGGTGATCTTCTCCGAAGAATCGTATCCAATGAATGGTTTTGATCAAAGCAATGTCAACCATGAAAAATGTGAAAGTTTACTAAAAATCATTTGCTGCACGAATGTTTTTACAAGCTTAAAAATTGAGACACAATTTGCGCGTGCTTCAAAATGACTTCAAGAAACAACTCTTGTCAAATGAATTTTCATTCCAACTGTGTCGGACCAGTATGGCGATATACCGTGGACAAAACGTGAGGCCCAGTTTGCGGATCAACAAAAGAAAACGATTTTCCCCATCAACTAGATGAGTTCATCATTGCCTCCATTGGAATCACTGTCGATTCAATACTCGAATTTGGGCTTAATCAGTTGGCCAGACTTTTCAAATCCTGATGCATCAGTTCATCAAGTGGTCAATCAGGTTGTGGAACGAATTTCACGTATATTGCCCTTCGTTTAAAATCTCATCAATGAATCTCGAATTGTCGCGAAGTGAAACTTGCAAATAAATTCTCAACCTACTCATTGGTAAATCAAATTTAAGAATTCGATTTGATTACTAACATTATTTAGTATCAATTGTTTTTATTTTCGTATAGTTTTTATAATAAAAACTAATAAAACAAATCAATATTTTTATTAAAACAACAAAAATCGTCATTCTTATCCATTTACCAAATATTGAATCATCCTGAACTCAAAAGGAACTCCACAAAAAAATTGTCTAAGCTTATGTCTATCATCTTCGTTGGCATAATCTACTGCAAGAATCATCTTTATCAAATTGGGGAATAAATGTCCAATTGAGTGAGGCAAATTGTGCATACGATAGAGCGGCATTTCATAAGTTAGATGCAGAGTGCGGACAGAGTTGAGTGATGCCAACTTAAAGATGGCACTCGTATTTAAAAGCTGAGTACTGTTGAGTCCAGAGTCAAGTGATAATTCTGATAACTGTGCAAATTTTCTCAACTCTCAAACTACTTCTGAGATGTCCAGTTTTCGATAAAATGTAAATTTGAAACATTCGAGTTGGCTAAAAGTGCGACGAATTAAACGTAGCCCTTCAATGCACTCGTTGACTTGATCAGAAGGGTCAAAGAAATTCACTGCTAAATGAGTCAACTGTTTGATCACATTTGGATGTAAACGAGTGAAAACTTTTTTTAGTAAACTTAATTTAAGATAATCAATCAAAAGCAATTGTTTCAAGTTTTCGAAGGAATTCAGTTTTTCAAATAATATTTGATGATCAGTTGGACTAAATGTTAGACTTTTTAGTTGTGGCAAATTGACATTCGCTGAGTAGTGATCATGGGATAGCAAATGTTGGGAACGTTCTAAATTTGATAAAAATATTGAAATCGATTTGAGTGAATTCAGTTGATTGATTGATCGATTGAACGATGGTTGAATTGTTTTCCACCTGTGGATGAGCAAAGTGGACAAATTGGTCCATTTGACCATTACTGTGCTTAGATCGACATTGTAAAGGTTATGCAATACGAGTGTTGAAATGTTGGGAAATAATTCTGCAAGAAAGTCGATGTTAATCAGATTTAGTTTAAATCGACCATGAAGAATCAGTTCATCAGCAGTTGGTTGCATCAATAATTTCAAAACTCTACGATCTGAAAGGTGCCAACTAATGGTATGTTCAAAATAATTCCCGATTATGTTGTCATGCCCAAAGAGTTTCAATGATTTGAGTGGACGCATTCGATAACGTTCAATCAGTTGTGCCCAACGATGACAAACTGTCCGAAGTTGACACACAGTCTGCAGTGGTATGTGCTCAAACAGAAGAACCAGATCCATATCAGTGAGATCTGAGATTTTCATTTTGAATGATTATGTAAGTAAATCTTGAAATTTTCGAAATAATGATAATTGAATTCTCGAAATGCTCTTTGATTTTGTTGTTATATACTGCTGTGATGCTCTGTACTGGTGAACACTGCTCAAAGCACATAAACGAGTGAGTAATTGGAATGCTAGCGTTTATGGAATGAATCATTTGATAAGTTTGTATGCATTCTTATTAAATGATAAGATAAATCAGTTGTCCAAATAACCAACTTATACCTGAGTTTATTATTTCAAACTTGAAAGTGGGGGAAGTGTTTGATGTGCAAATGTCTAATATATCTATGACCTTTGAAATTCTATGATTTGAGTATTTATGCTTTATAAATAGCACATGCGCAAGTGTTATTAGTCATAACAAAAACATTTTTATTATTTTCACAAAATTATTGTACTTTTTTAAACTCCAATCAAAATGATCCGCATCAACCAACTTCCTGATCTATGTATTCAGGCAATCTTCTCTCACCTACCAAATGACCAACTTTTATTAGCTCGTGGTGTATGTCACCGCTGGCTCGTTCATCAGCAGATCAACAGCCGCAAACGTCAAACATTGATTCTTGCTCAACAGCAACAAAACTTTAAGGGTACTTCTAGATTTATGATCAAAACCTCACCATTTGATGCACAATTTTACGCTCATCAAATCATCAGCGATGATAGCAAAATTAGCCAAGAAGCTTATGTGAGACGCAATCAATTGAGACTTGCACAAATCATCACACAAGAAAGTGTACAATTTCTTGTACAAAATTTTCCAAAAGTTCAAACACTAATCATCCTGCATCGTGGAATTAAATATGAATTTGGTGTTCCCCTCGCCCAACTGTTGCAACACTATTCCCCACTGCTGCACACATTGAAACTGCATTTCGATTTTCTGTCGATTGAATTTCCAAACAAATATCAAAAGGAACCAGTTTCTCTTATTCCGTTGATTTCCAAGTTGAACACATTGAAAGCACTGAAACATTTGACTATTTGCATTCACGCTCCGCTGATTGATCCTAATTTGAAAGATTTGGAATTTTTGAACCATTTACAACAATTTTACTGTTACCAACCAAGATTATCGTGCAAATGGTTCGACGCGTTAAGAACATTTTACAAGCGAAATAAAACTAGCAATTTGAAACAAATTGGATTTGGGGCCGATCGCTGGAGTGAAGATATTGAGAAAAGCATTCTAAATGTTTCAAGTCAATTCGCAGATCGTTTTACTCACCTAACATTTCCAAACATTCCTCCGACAGAATTGAGTAACTTTCACTCACTTGTCAGTATTCGTTTCAATCGATTTTCAACTCTACCCAATTTCATCAAACTATTTTCATCTCTAACCCATTTGATTCACATTCGATTCTATTTGGACAAATCGTTTTTCACAAATCCAATGAAAGAGGACATTACCTCGAAACCAACTCAAACATTTCCATCAACAAAGGCAATAGATTTTGTACTCAATCAATTAATTGACTGTGACTTCAAAATTGAGCAACCAATTGCGAATTTGGTTGCATTCTTTCCAGCTGTTGAATCGATTCGAATCATCGATTTTCGTTTTGACCATCTTTACAATTTACATCCCTACTGGGGTGGTCACAAAGAGAGAATTGCAAATGAACTTACAAATACAAAACGTCTCATTGGTAAACCAAATTTGAGAATTCAATTTGCTAAAGAACATTATGATATCGAAAATGATGATTTATGATTTAGTTTATTTTATAACATTTTTTTGTAAAATTAAATGATAATCGTTGATCAAATTGATAAAAAGTTTACATTACCTGACTGTGACTTAACTGTATTTGAGCTTTATTGCAAAAATTCTTCATTTCGTTCTTTTGTATTCTTGTGGTTTCAAACCGTTTTGTTTTTAATTTCCCAAATTGTCAACGAAAACTTACATTGAAAGTATTGCATTCTTCAAATATCCAATTAGTCATCATTTTTAAACAAAATCGTGTCAATATTTCATGTAATACGTGTCATGATTTATCTGATAAGTGGTTTGCAAGCTGTTTTATCAAGCTAACATCATTTCAAATTGATAAAAAAGTAGGAAAAGGTTCAAAGTATTTGGGTAAAGCAAAGGTTTGATATAACTGATCTCTGACCTTTGACATTCTATGATTTGAGTAATTTTACCTTATAAATAGCACATGAGCAAGTGCACATGTTGTTAGACATAACAAAAGCATTTTTATCATTTTTGCAAAATTTTGTACTTTTTCAATCTACCTCAAAATGGTCCACATCAACCAACTTTCCGATCTATGTTAACCGAGCGAACGGAACGAACGAGCGAGCGCAGCGAGTGAGTGAGTGAAGTGAGTGAGGTTCTTTGCAATGACTTGATTTGCTCCTCATTAGAATCCTATGGGGTGAGCTGTTAGAAAAAACACATTGAAATTGCCATTGAAATTCGTGACCTAAATTAAACTGTAAAGAGAGAAGTATAATTCAAAAAGCAGACATGATTGACTCAAGCTAATAATAAAGAGACTTCAGTGAACTTTTGAAGAAATTTCATAAAAGATTATAATAGCTATAGCAGATAACTCAAAAACGACATATATGGACTCAACAGTTGCGTTAGGGCTGCACATACCACAAAATGAAACTATCATTAACAATCAAAACAAAGTAACTGTGTTTTTGAATGGGCCATAAAATTTAATATTTGGGCTGTACTTCCCAACAATACACGGTACCGTTGGCTGTGGTAGAGTATGTTTGTTTATAGTTAGTGTTGTGTTGTTGTGTTGAACACATTACAATGTTTGCCTTCTGTAGTACATCTCAATCTGTAGAATCTGTTCATCTAATTCTTTTGTGTTGTATAACTTTCATCTGAAGCAACAGTTTGTTGTTGTATTTGTGAATAATGTTTTTTAGAAATATTCTTTGAAACCCAAGAATCCTACTAGTAGATGGTATGCTCTTTATGTTTGTTGTACTGAACTTTTGCTGTTAAATGACTCAAAATCAAGTGAAATCAAATTCAAATCAACGTTCTCAAATTTTAATTTGCTATTTCATGCAATGATGATTTAATTTATAGAATAACAAATTAGATTTTGTTTAGCCAATATTTATTCAGATGATTCGAAAGTAAATTTCAAATTTCCGATCCATCAATGGAACCTATTGATTGTTGACTAATAATCTGCTCTCAAATAATTTAATAAATTAAAATTACTAAATTATAATTGATATTCACAATCATTACTCCCCAGAGGTAATGTTATTATCACATTTATGCCAATTATCTCACATTAAGTTTTTGTTTAAGATTTCCCGTCCAAATGTACAACCCAATTTGACGAACATCTTACTCAACCCATTTGTAATCATCTCTGCTGTGCGTAAATAAGAAAGCAATTATCAATTAATGTTTATGAAATGTCTAGGGCACTCAAACACAAACAATAAAATATTTTTATATAAACAATTTGTCTATATCATATTTGTTTTGGTCGATCGTTTATATATCTGAATCTTTCAGTCAAATAGTTGGAACTCAAATGACATGGCTTTAATATTTATTTAAATTAAATCGGGTTTGCATAAATTAACTTTTGAACAACGAAATTGCCCAACTCTTTTCATTTCTTATTATTTTTAGTCCCTTTTTGATTAATTAATATTTAGCTAATATTACGTATTTCTCTTGAATATTTGTCATCATTTACTAATGTTTTTTTTATAATCAATCATTTGTGTTAACAACAACATACAATACAGTTCGCTCGGTTATACTGCTAGCAGTAAATTCTAGTATTCAGGCAATCTTCTCCCACCTACCAAATGACCAACTTTTGTTGGCTCGTGGTGTATGTCACCGCTGGCTCGTTCATCAGCAAATAAACTGCCAAAATCGCCGAACTCTGATTCTAGCTCAAGGTTCTGCATCTGAGTCTAAAACATCAACTTTTGATACACAATTTTACGCACTTAAAATCAAAAGTGATGATAAAATAAACCCCGAAACTTACCTTACACGATATAAAGTGAAACTCGCAAAAAATATCACACAAAAAAGTGTGAAATTTTTAGTGCAAAATTTTCCTAAAATTTGCACACTAATCATCTTGCATCGAAGTGATACGCACCAATGTTGGATTCCAATTGTGCATCTGTTTCAGCACTTCTTCCCACTGTTGTGCACACTGAAACTGTGTCTCGAATTTGTGGATTGCAAGAGAAATGAACATGATAAAACAAATGAACATGAAAAAGATCAAATGCTTTTCGAGTTGGCAACATTAGAATCAGTGATACGTTTACTCCTTGAAAAGATATACAATGATACTAAATTGAGACCAAAGTTGGAAAAATTAGCATTTTTGAAACAATTACACCAGCGTTATTGTTATCATTCAGACCTGTCTTGCAACTTCTTCGACGAACTGGAGGCACTTTTTAAGAGAAATAAAACTAACCAACCTAAGAAAGAAATTGGATTCTGTCAGAAATGCTGGAGTGAGATTATTGAGAAAAGACAGTTGTCCGATCATTCAACTAATAGACAATTTCCATGCCACTTGTCAACATTCGTCTTGATCAATTTACAGCACTGCACAATTTCATTAGACTATTTTGGCCATTAAGTTTATGACATTAACCTATTTGTATTGATATTATTTAAAAAATTAAAATAAAATTGACATTTCAATTTTCAGTTTTCACCACAATTAACTTTTGAACCAGATTTAAATGCACAAAAGCCATTTATTTTTTAAAAATCGGTCGTTTAGAAAAAATAAGAGTCATCTTGGACACATTTGACCAAACAAAAAACACTCAAATTATAATTTGTATGATTCATTTGATACAGGTGGCTTTCAAGTTTTATCTAATGACAAGATAAGATTTGGTTGTCCACATAAACTTTGTAAGCAACTTTAATTTTAAGAGAGGATGAGGACAATGCGCGAATGCTTTGACAATCTATGATTTGACCTTTGACAATCTATGATTTCAGATTATTGATTTCAGAGAACTTTTTGCTTTCTAAGTAATTTTAAGCTTTTTAAGCAAACACGTGTGCCAACCCTCAGGTTATAACAAAAAGATCTTTGTTATCAGCAAGCAACAGCTGTGTTGTAATCACTTGTATTTCACTTTGTATAAGATTGTTTTGTTCTTTTTGTGGGCTCGGATTTTCGTCATCAAAAGTTACTTTGCTATATTTTCTCATTACTTTTTTGGAAGTTTAATATTTCATCGAATCTGTTCCCCAACGAAATGTTCTCAACCGTAAATTCATCTCGAAAAGCTGGTACTGCTACTTTAGAAATTAAAAAGTTTAGTCAACTGACTTCTTTTACGCATGTTTACCTTAGCATAAATGGGTTTCCTAACAATTTTTTTGGAATCCACCCAAAAACTGTTGTCTATGATGATGAATGTGTGTCTGTATATTTGCTAAATCTCAACGATGCATTCAAATTCCATGTCAATGTGTCCATTATCAATTCGAGAGGAACGAAACTGTTTACTAAAGGTTTGAATTGATTACTTTGGGTTATTTTTATATTTTTTTTTCTTAAAAGAAAACATTGGCGCCTTCGGAAACGGAACTACTGAAAATTATTTTAGTTTGATGCCTCGTTCTGAATTAATTTTGCCTAAAAATGGATATTTGTCTTCTGACACGCTTATTTTACTTTGTGAGGTCAGTTTGATAATATATTTGTACAATTTGTTAAAATCTATTTTGTTTAGCTTGAAGTGATTGAAACGGGCCAAGATATTCATAAGATTCGGAAAGATTTGAACAATTTATCTGAGAATTTGCAATCACTACTGAACGATGACAAATTTGTGGATGCAACTCTAGTTGTCGGAAAGAATGGAAGGGAATTTCGCGTACACAAGAATATTCTCGCAGCTCGATCGCCAGTGTTTGCTGCCATGTTCGAGCACGACTGTGAAGAGAAGCGACAGAACAAGGTGAACATTACAGACATGGATGAGGAGGTGTGTGCTGAGATGCTGAGTTACATCTACACGGGCAAGGTGAAAGAGTTGGATCGATATGCAATGGAACTGTGGGATGCTGCAGACAAGGTAATATTGGAAAGTAATTTGCATAATAACTAAAACCTATAACCACGATTACTTGATGCAGTATCAACTCGATTCACTCAAGACTTTCTGTGAGCAGTACCTTTCCTCCCATTTGACCATCGAATCGGCAACAAAAGTGCTCATTTTGTCAGATATGCATCGAGCAAGTGAGTTGAAGACAAAGTGCCTTGATTACATTTGTGAGAATGCGAGCAAGGTGAAAGCAACTGATGGATGGAAGGTGCTCACTTTGACCAAACATGAACTGTTTGAAGAGTTGTTCCATCATTTGGCTATGAAGTATAACAAGTAGATCGATCAATATTTATTCATACTTAATACATGTTAGATGGAATATACAAATCCTAGCAAATCGATTAGCAGCAGATCACTATATGCATTTGTCTCAATGTTTTTTTTCTTAACATTCAAAGTAAAAATACAATATCAGTATATAATTAATCAAAATGTAATTGACATTATTTATTGTCCGAATGTATAGTTAGCGTTTCAATCCAATTCAAAGTCGACGATTGGCCAACTGCTGATCCACACGAACAAACTCGTTCGGATCACGATTATCGAACATGTTCAGTTCGTTCTGTTTCTTCACAGATTGGGACAATTTGAAATGAACCGAACGAACGTGTCGAACAATATCACTTCGTTTTGCAGAAGCATATTTACAGTCTGGCCAGGTACAGGAGAATGGCTTGATGCCTAGGTGAATGCATTCGTGGGTAGCCAATTTCGATTCGCTAGAGAAAGAAACATCACAACCTTGGAATTTGCAAGCAAACATGTTGAAATTGTGACCACCAGAACGAGTCTTTGCTTTCTTGGTGTTCTTCGATGCAGACACGCCAGTTGGTGTCTTTCGTTTGCAATTGCCAGAAGATGAGGTTGATGCAGAATGCAGTTCGGCCAGAGCTTCGCTTCGTTCACGTTCGAGATGTTCATCAAAAGAAGTCTCTTCAACCAAAGGATCGTCCACCAAGATTGGTTCAATGTTGGGTGACGAAGAAGAAGAACGAGAATGCAGTTCAGTAGTCAAGTTGAAGCCAAGTACATCAGCGCAGATGTCTCTCAGTGAGTCGATTTGATACTGCAAATATATACAAAATCAAGTTTAGTTACAAATAAAATCGAGTAATGCATTCAACCAATTCGTACTTTGTCAGCAGCAAAAAACAAGTCCAACGCGTACTGATTGATAGAATCGAGCACATTTCCCGTGTAGATGAAACGAATCATCGATTCGAAGACTTGCACATCAATATCCGTGATCTCAAATCGATTTTGTTTGGCTTCTTCCAAGTCATTGTCGAACATGGCAGAGAAATCTGGTGATTGGCTTGAGAGAATTGCTTTGTGCAATTTGAATTCCTTTTCGCCAATCACAAACACAACATCACTGAATTTGCCAGTTTCCAAAAGTGATTCATAATTTTGAAGCGCTTTCTTGTGGGCCAGTTTAATCTTTTTGTCATCAATATTTTGACCATCGAGAATGGTAACCTGTGGAAAATAAACAAATCAAAAATATATTCTCCAAAATAAAAACTTAATCAACTCACAGTGCTCTTGACAGTTAGATTGCCACCAGTCAATAGTCCACTAGACGAGTTGAGAATAATGTCTCGATCGAGATGATACAAACCACCCTCAATTGGACAATGTTCACTATCAGCAGAATAAATCGTTTCAATATCTAAATTCAAATCCAAATTAGTATTACAAGTCAATCTACAACAAATCCAAACCTACCTTTACGATAGCATTCTTCTCCTCGATCGTTAATCAGCCAAATAGTCCACAACACTTTCACATCAGTTGAATGTGGTTCCTCTCGACACAAATACAATGCAAAATGATTGTCCAAACTTGGCAAATTGTCCTTCGAGAAAATAGTCAACCAAAATGTATTGTGCTTGCATTCGAACTTGACAGATGACTCTTTAAAAATGAGCAAATTGGTAAAATCTTCAATCACCCAGGTCAGAGACGTACTGTCGGAGTGAGTCATCATTGAACAATTGAGGTAAACAATTTCGGCGCAATCTTGAACAAAAGGAAACAGGAATACAAAAGTGGAATGAATTCAACGAAAATCACCGAACACAAAGAAGGATTAGTGAGTTACTTTGTATTGACAAATCAAAACATTCAAGTGTTGTTCACAAAGGACGTACAATTTTTTTGACTTTTTTTGAGAAATACATGGTATCTGTTTATTATAAACAGTTTATCAGTGTCAAATAATGTAAATTCAACACCAAAATTCGAACACAGATTACCCACCAACCACTCATTAATACTCCAATTTGATTGTCGCAATCAAGTTTATTTGTATTTTAGTATTGATAGTACAAAAGTTGAGATTTAAGGATTAAAAGAAATATTGAGGTAATAAAGATTTAGACAGAAATAAAGGGTATAATGTGATAATGTGGGCGAATAAAGATTAATCTGTAAATAAGTAGATTATTTGATGGACAGCTTATCGAATAGTTGATAAACAAACGCCTATATTCTGTAAATTAATTAGACTTGCTCGACATTTTATCGAACAGTTCCATGAGCAGCTCAGGTCGAGACTTCATCTGGTTCCAACTGTCGAATGACTTGACTGCAGAGGAATGTTTGCATATGAAATCGATGCATTCTGCCTTCAACTCCTCAGCCTGATGCATGTCCGCCATGACCAATGCCTTGACCACTGATTCGGTGGTGAGGGACAGACTCAGCGATCGTTCACAGATGGACTTGAGGTGCTTCAGTTGATACTGTCAATGGGAACAATTAGAAAAATATCATAGAGAATGATAGAAAATACCTTGTCGGCTGCAACCAACAAATCCAGTGCCATCTCTGCCAACTTGTCCACCTTGCCCCCATAAATGTAGTTGAGCATCTGCTGACACACGTCCACCTCGATATCAGTAATCTCAGCTCGATTCATCTTCTTCTCGTCCAAATCAGCGTTGAACATAGTTTTGAATACCTCTGACTGAGCTGCGAGAATGTTCTTGTGCACTCGAAATTCCTTTCCACCAACCAACAGCACAAAATCGCTGTAATCACTAGAGACTGGAAACTCAAAATTTTTTAGCCACCCGACCCGGCCCGCCACCCGACCCGCCAATTATCACCCGCCTGACCCGCCGGCGGGTCAGGCGGGTCGGGTCATATTTTTTTTTAATATTGACAGAAATTGCTTTGTTCGCAAATTAAAAAACGTTTGTAACTCTAAATAGTGCTTTTAATATCCGAAATATACATAAATACATAAAACCTTAAGGATATTATGAAATTAGGAATTAATCTTCATCGTCATCTTCTTCAGTAGAAGCTTCATAGTCGTCATTGCTTGTCGCGTTCTTTTGGTCATTATTTTCGTTGTCTTTGTCTAAATCTTTTTCAAATTCCTGATAATCGTTCTCTAAAAAAGAAATTTCATTTTCTTCACTTTCTTGTTGTAGATTGACAAGTTCGACATTTGCTTCTTTTTCTTCCATCTCCTTGATCTGTTTCATCTCCTTTTTCATACGAAATTCAATTTGCTCGTTAATACTTTTATAGAAAGGCATATTCTTTGCAATGCCCAGCTGATCCAAAACTTGTTGAACAAATAGGTCCGGATTTTTATTAATAAATAATTTGTTACTCACTGTTGACGCTGAAATTTGGTTTGAAGTTGGGTTGATCATAAATTTTGCAACTTTAAACAAACGTTCACTTGCAATACTTGTTGCCTGGATACATAGATAAAAAGTAGCTGCTTTAAAAAGCTTAGGAAATTTTGGCTTCAATTGTTTCCAGATCAAGAAAAGATTTGCATCATCGTCATCTTCACTGTTGTAGAATTCGCCAACGATGCTTTCAAGATTATCACGATAATCAATAAATTCATCTAAGATTGTTTTCTTTGCGATCTTGATTGGATTATTTGATTTATTCATTATGTCGGACTTTGATGTTCCATACGGTAGCAGTTTGCTAAGTTTATTTGGTTTTAATTGACTGTGAGACTTGCAATTACTTTCTACTTCTACATGAATAGCTTCGTGTATGTGTTTATTCTCGAATTCAAGAAGATTTTCGCGGATTTTCCCATAATGGCCATCATCATATCGAAAGAATTGTTGATTTGGAGATTTCCAAGCAATGAATACTAAAGGACTAAAAATAGTAGCACAAAAATGATTGCTGTTCCACCGATCGATGACATGTCGCTTGAAGAGGGACATTAAAAATTGCTTGCTTGCTTGAAACAAACGGCTATTCGCAATATGATTGTATAGATTTAAAGTGTACGGTACAACGTAAACCATAGTTGGTCGAGATTGGTAACTCAATTGCAGTCCCAATGAGCGAAATTCTTTGAGAAAAGTTGCAAATCGTTTCATTAGTTCAAAGTCAATTAATGCAAGAATCTCTTCGGTTTTTCCTCCAAGTTTTCGAAGAGAAGTTTCGTTGTCTAGAATGGATTTGAGCATATCATAAATTGTGTCCCAGCGAACGTTTATCTCTTGTTTGAGTGTTGTAGTTAATTGGTCTTGAAGATTTGCTTGCTTGATATATCGGACCAGAATCTTACAAATTATGATAAGTCTGAGATAATCTTTGAGTTCGCTTTGAGCATCTGCATCAATATGCTGTTTTCCGTATTGCTTTTGTAAACGTAGGTCTACTTTGGTTTCAAACTTGACAACCGAAAATTGTTGCCATAATTTTGGAGCTGTGGTAGGGGCTGCCTTGGGTTGAGCTGTTGCTTTGGGTGTACCAGCAGAATCATTGTAGAAAGCATATTTGAGAAAAAGAGCAATATTGTGGCGGACACAACTGGTGATTTTACCAGCTTCATATGCCCCAGTGAGTGCATTATCGGTTGTATGGTGCACTTCTTTGTCGATCAATTCAAATTGCTTCAAAACACGTTGAGTAACGCTAATTGTTTCTGGAAAAGTTTTGGTTTCTACTTTTTCGAGTGCTAGAAACCGGGTCACGATATACTCGTTGTCCCAGTCCATATACGAAATAGTAAATGATAGAAATACTCGTTGAACATCATCTTTCCAGTGATCAGATGTGATGCTTACACCTGGGATACTGCCGAGATTACACTTTAGTTGCACAAATCCACTGTTTACTATAGATGGGAGTTTCTTGGATGCAGTTGATGGATCACAAAGAGCAGATTGCAAATCATAATCTCCATTGAAAGCCAGAGTGGTCATTTGAACTGCCTTGAGGATTAGGTGATATCCTGGATCCAAAAGCATGTTATAAGGTCGGTTCCCAACTGCAAGGCCAACTATTGCGGCGTAAGTTAACTTATCTTTAAGATGATTTGGAAGTTTGCGTTCAACATGCTTAAAGAGAGAATCTCGAAGACTTTCACCAACTGAGGAATCTTGTTTTGAAGTTGTTGGCATTGCTTTTGATGGGTTATGATAAGTATCTGTGTGGTTATTGAGATTTTTGGTACCGTCCTTTTTACGGGTAGCATAGATGATCACTTTCTTTGACTCAAGACAAACCTTGCAAATTGAGTATTCAGATTTGACGGGTTTGGAATTTAATTTTGTAAACATAATTTCGAAAAAATTATTCCAACACTTAAGATTCTTTTTTCCTGACGGATTAGCAAATTCCAGATACGGACTGTCCATTGTAATCAGAAATTTCATATCTTCATTGGTAATAAAACAAGGAAGTTTGTTTTCTATCTCTTCTCGTTTTCTAATTTTAGCAGCATTTTCTTGAAGCAATTTAGTATGGGCATTTTGTTCTTGTTTGGCGTCAATTCTTTCAGAATTTCGATGTAGATCGTGATTAACTTCTTCAAAATCCATTTGCAAATTGTCTTCCATCGTAGAAATTTTCAGAAAATCACTAAATAATAAAAGTGCTTTCGAAGTAGATACACCAAAAAGTCAGTAAAATTCCAAAACAAAATCAAATTTAAATAGTGCTAAAAACTACGTATTTCTCAGCAGTTTAGAGAAGAAAAAGCATGTAACTGCGTTCTTGCATGCTTACAAATCTTACACCTTGTTTGAACATTTCATTTTTTTAATTTGACCACCCGCTCGACCCGCTTGGCGGGTCGAGCAGGTCGACCCGCCGGCGGGTCGGGTCGGGAGCGGGTGGCTATTTCCAGTCTCTAGTAATCACCACTTTCCAACAGATTCTGATAATTCTCCAGGACATGTCCTTGAATGTCCACGGTGTCAATCAGTTTGATGCGCGGCTCGATCGGTATTGGCTTTGGCTTCTCCACCAAAATGTCCACCTGTGATATATTAATATTAAATCCAATCAATATAGCATTAAAAGCCATCAATGCTCTGTATTGGACTTACCTCAAAATGTAACTCCAAATTGTAAGTACCATTCTCAAAAAAAGAATTATTATTGCATTGATGATAGCTCAGTTTTGCAATGCTAGGAAAATTCTGGCTGATGTCGGATGCTCGAACGAAATATTCTAAATAAAATAAAGAAAGTGTAATAATTATAAAGCAAAAATTGAATAATCACGTTCAAAATTGTCGTATCTGATTTTCACACGAAATAGCAATGCACGCAGCATAGAACCGTATCCATTATTGGAATATTCTGTACAAAATTGGAGATAAACATTGTCGTATTTCTCTTTGTTTCTTGCATCCAATTTAAACTTAAAATAAAAGTTTGAAACATAAGAATTTTCTCAAAATTTAGTAGAAAAGTGTGGCATCTCAACAACTTTAGTCAAATATAGAAAATCCACAACTGTCCAGCTTGCTTTGACAGTTTTGTTTACTTCGAGATTATTTTCCTGTAGCCATTGGTTGGTTTGAGATGCATTGTACGGCACCATGGTGCAAATGCACAAAGATGATGACAGAGGAAAGAGTAGAAATCCACCAAAGTTGATGAAGCTAAAGAACAATCACAAAAGCAACAAAAGCGAAGCAGAAAAAAGTGCAAGACAACATCAACACATGCTGCCTGAACTCAAAGCAAAGCAAAACACACAGCCACGTAGTGCCATACACAAACACAGTGACAATGTTGCACGTGATTTTGTAGAAAGTTGACAAACAAATAAGACATTTGAAATTACAAACAAAATTGATAAATTAGGTTTCAATTTAAATTTTTATTTGTTACGCATTTCCAATCATGAATTAATTTTTATTATATTCACAATCAACTTGTATCACTTGTATAGCAATTAGCATATTTGAAAGTTATGTAAAACTTTATTCATATTATCTTCTCATGTTAGCAATACAACAAGTTTGAAACAGAAACAGTCATTTCTCTTCAAAATTGTGTCCAAACATGGCAGCAAACACTGGGGATCGAACAGCCATAATAGCCTTGTGAACACGAAATTCCTTTCCACCAACAAGCAGAGTGGCAATCACAAATTTCAATATTGTACATCATCAAACAAGTGATAGTAAACTATGACTTTATCAGTAACACTCAACACTTTGTCAGCATTGACTCGTATTAGGACAATTTATTTTATTGAAAGCAACCAGATAATCAGCACCGATTTGCCTCGAGGATTATAATCATGACTGAAATAGAGAAAAAACATTAAATCAAGTATCTTGATTTGAGTGATCATGTGAAAAAATGATAGACATTCAAGGTAGAATAGATTTTATTAACATGAAATTGTACTCAAGAATCAAATATAATTTTATTTTGATTACATCAATAGTAAAGCAAATCTACAGCCAGTTGAACTTGAGTATCTTCGCAGTCTTCTCATTTACTTTTTGCAACACAACTTTGAAACAGTCCAAACGATAGCTCAGATCCAGCACTGTGCAGTGCTTTCCATTGTTGATGATTAACTTCGGTACAGTGAGCAGAGATGTACTTGACACAATTTGCCTTCAACTTGTCTGCACTGTGCATGTCTGAAAGTAGAAGCAATTTCACAGCAGAATCTACAGTTAAATTGGTGGACAGGGATTCGCAACAGATTGCCTTCAGTGATTCAATTTGGTACTTGTCCGCAGCGACCATCAAATCAGCCGAGTACTGATCCAACGAGGAGCACTTGTCCGTGTAGATGTATCGAAGTAGTTCTTCGAGAGTTTCCGCATCGACATCCGTGATTAGAACACGATTCTGCTTCGATTCCTCGCATTCGTGCTCGAACATAGCAGCAAAAACAGGTGATCGACTTGAGAGGATCGACTTGTGGGCAGGGAATTGCTTCTCACCAGCCACCAGAATTACGTCATGTTGTTTGATGTAGAATCGGTCACACAGACCAGCAAGAATTCACTTAGAATTCACGAAAGTTCACTCGAACAGAACTAAGTTTCACGAACAAGAAACGGTTTTATTGCATTCGACTGTCTTCAACAAAAGCAAGTTACACACTAAAAAGGAAAAGGAACTACAACGTGCTTTCGTAACACACACGCACACATACACAACACAACGGTCCATTCACAGAAGACGTGCCAAATCACGATACTCAACACACCCCCTGATTTGGTACTGTCTGGTTCGGAAGCCCCAGCAGTTTGTCCGCATCCCGGGAGGCACTCTTCGTCTTGGTCAGGCCATCGGCTAGTTGAGTCGCCGTCCCAGTCCAGTTCACATCAATGTAGCCCTTGAGGATGTAATCCTGCAAGGCGTGCAATTTCGTGTCGATGTGCTTAGCCATCGAGTTGTTCTTCCGGTTTGTCGCCACCTGCATTGTGGGTTGATTGTCTTCATAAATCACCGTCGGATACGTCACAGGAATGGACAATTCTTCCATTAGATTCTGCAGCCACAGGACCTCGTTGGTTGCTGCTGCCAAGGCGATGTATTCAGCTTCGGTGGTAGACGTGCTCACCGTCTTCTGTTTCTTGCTAAACCAATGAACAGAGCTTCCACCAAGTCGGAACAGTGCCCCAGACTGTGATTTCCGGTCACCACTCGGTGCGAAGTTGGCATCCACGTAGGCTAACAAGTTTGATCCATCGAGATTTCCTAGGTGTAGCTTCTTGTGCTTGGTCGACCGAACGTAGTTGAGCACTTTCTTACAGAACTTAAACAATCGTTGACTTGGACGGTGCAGATGTCTCGACAAGAGGCTGACCACAGATGAGATGTCCGGCCTGGTCATGTTTGCAATGAAGAGCAATCCGCCGATGATGCTTCGCACGGGCATTGATTCATCCACAGGGTCCTGGGTTAAGTCGATCTCTTCGAGTGCTGGTAGTGACTCAGCCTTTTTCGACTCAGAGATGCCAAATCGTTCTGTCAGGTCGTTGATATAGCTCTCCTGTGACATAGAGAGTTGCTCCATATCTTGACTTCTCTCAAAATCAACTCCCAGAAACCGGCCAATCGGGCCCAAATCTCGTACTTCAAGGATTGCCTTCAACTGATTCTTGATTTCCTCCATTGTTTTGAGGTCTTCTGTGAGGATCAAGATATCATCCACGTACACTAAGATATAGCTGACCTTCGATCCCTCTCTTCGTACATAGATGCATCTCTCTGACTTGGTGGGATAGAAGCCCATCTTAGCGAGGATTGTGTTCATCTTTTCGAACCAACACTTGGGCGCTTGCTTTAGGCCATACAGAGATTTCCACAACTTCCATACCTTTCCAGGCTCAGCATAACCGGGTGGTGGCTTGACGTAGATTCAGTAGGTATCACAACTTCCTCTTGAAATTCACTCCCAACTAGAGACCACACAGTCTTCGGTTTTGTGTGTCCAACGGAAAACTCTTCATCTCTTGGTACGTTTACAACTTGTTGTGGGACTACCGGAGGCTCAACAGTAGACGTGGAGACGCTTGATCCACCACCTTGATCATCATCGTCGTCATCGTTGTCATCATTATTATTAGATGAGCCTTTCCTACTGTCAGGCTTGTTGTTGTTGTTGTCTCTAGATGGGACACCTCCACCACCTCCATCATTGTCGTTAGGTTGATCGTCATTGTTGTCGTCCATCAATGGTCCAGATCCACCAGCTTCGGTTCCGCCATTTTGATGACCACCAGATGATGCCGTAGGTAGGGCAGACGAAGACCTTGCACCCCCTGACTGGGGAATGGTTACCTCAATTTCGGTGAACAACTCTTCCGGGAAGACACAAGTTGATCTGCATTGGTCCACCTCTTTGCATTGACAATCATCATTTCGTTCCATTCTCTCACAGAACGGGAACACTCCATCGATGATCTTCACATTTCGTTCAGGAATTATGGCGCCAGTTTCGGGATTCAACAGCAGATAGGCATCTGCATTTGGTGCATAGCCCACAAAGACCATCTTCTCCGACGTTGGATCAAACTTGTCTCTCAAATTCTTCTCATGGTGAATCCAGCGATATGCTGCTGATCCGAATACGTGCAACTTCTTGATGCCTTCATCCTTTCGAGGGTAGAGCACTTTGAATGGGATCTGGCCATCCAACGAATCATGAGGCCACCGGTTCGCAAGATACACTGCAGTCTTCAGAGCTAACGGCCAATAACGTGCAGGCATACAACTGTCGAACATCAACGCCCTTGCAATGGTGACCACCTTTTGGATTGTTCGTTCAGCGGTGCCATTCTGTTGGTGGCAGTAGGGTACAGAATGCTGGAGTTGGATTCCTTCTTCGGACAGGAACGCCCAGAAATAACCACCAAATTCGCCGCCGTTGTCGCTCCGGACACTCTTGATCTTCCTATCCAATTCGTTCTCGAATCGGGCCTTGAATTTCTTGAATACATCAAGCACTTCCGCAGATGATTTTCCCATCAACAAGAAGACTTCCACATACTTGGAGTAATCATCCACAAAAATGATGAAGTATCGACTACCATCAAATCCTATTTTTCGCATCTGTCCACACAGGTCGGTGTGGACTAGTTCAAGGGGTTCAGCTCCACGAGACTCTGTTGAACGGTACGGCAATTGGTGTAGCTTCGTTCTTAAGCAGGTTTCACAGTTCTCCGGATGATTCATCTCAAATTCAGGGAACAACTTCTTAAGAGCGGTCAGTTTATCAGCGCCTGGATGACCGAACTTGCTGTGCCAATCGAGTTTCTTTACACTCAGTACTACATCACTCGATTGGGTGTACTTGTACAGGTCGTCGATTCGCTTCGCGATAAGAAACACCTTCCCTTCTTTGTACACGGTGGCTTGTTTGTCGTCGAAATGCACCTGGTAGCCTTGTGAAGTCAACTGGCTCACCGAGATCAGTTTGGCATCGAACTCGGGAGCATATCGTACATTTTCCAACTTCAGTCCAGAAGGCAGCGTGACATTTCCAAATCCGTAAACACGACACACCGAGCCATCCGCCAGTGACACAAAAGAAGTTTCCGATAAGTTTGTCCACTCAATTTCCGACGCATCATTGGTATAGTTCTTGCCAGTACCAGAATCCACTAGCCAAAGATTAGCCCCGGAATAAGAACGCGAATTATTGGCTTTATTGTTCAACATAGGAGCGGAAGGAGTAACATTTGATGGGGAAATAGGCGCAGGGGCAGTACAGAATCGGGCAATATGTCCAGGTTCACCACACCGGTAGCAGCGTCTGTTAGTGACATCGTTCTTCTTCCTGTTCTTCACCAAGAACGCACTTTCCTTAGGAGTATCGGTGGCTCTTTGGTTCTCATTAACAGTATAACGGAGGTGAGCCTTAACTTTATCCATAGTTTCATAGCTAATGAGAGTATGCTTAATAGAAGCCAAATCCCCAGTTAAGGAAGCCACCAGATAGTGAATGTGGGCCTTCTCGCTTAACTCTCCACCAAGTCGTTTGTAGAGTTTGACCTTGAGTGCCAGTTGCTTCAAATGTTCCTCCAGCTTGTCGGCACTGCTCAGACGCATCGAACGAATTTGTTCCTCCACCTGTCGACGTTTCTCCTCGTATTCCCGATCATAAATTCCTCGAAGAAATTCAACAGCCTCAAAAGCAGAGTTAGAGTTTAACACCTCGTCCTGATATTCCTCGTCCACCGATTCGTGAATTTTCACTTTGGCAGCCTGATTTCGCGGGTCATTAGGAAGGGGTCGAATAATAGCCTCGTAGCAGTTGTTCAACATCAGGGCATTCGAGATGGAGGTGTACCAAACCTTGAAATTGTATTCGTTCAGCAGAGGGACAGTAAGCTCCTTCACCTTCACGCGGTAATCGTGCTTCACCACCAGGCCATCGGAGATCTGGTCCAAATTTCGAGCAGCTGCTTGACCATTCGGGAATGCAAAGTCCACAGAGCCTTTCATTTGCCACTTGTAGTTCAGGCATACCCAAATCGTAATTATAGCGATGAGGACAAGAAGAAGCCACGACTCGGTAGACAACCAACCAGGAGAGGACAACGGTTTTAGCTCCATTTTGGTAGAACTTCGTGCTGATAACGTGTTGTTTGATGTAGAATCGGTCACACAGACCAGCAAGAATTCACTTAGAATTCACGAAAGTTCACTCGAACAGAACTAAGTTTCACGAACAAGAAACGGTTTTATTGCATTCGACTGTCTTCAACAAAAGCAAGTTACACACTAAAAAGGAAAAGGAACTACAACGTGCTTTCGTAACACACACGCACACATACACAACACAACGGTCCATTCACAGAAGACGTGCCAAATCACGATACTCAACACGTCAGAGTTCTTTTTGCCTTCAAACAAGTTGACTAGATCGCTCATTAAGGTGCTATGCTTGCTTTCGGTGATTGTCAGTGGTTTGGTGGCGGAGGGCATCATGGAATTATCGAGAACATGAACCTAGATACAAGATAATTATCAATCGAGAACACAAATCAAGCCGTACTACATACCTCACAGCAAATGTTCAGTTTATTACCAACCAACAATCCATTTGACTCCAGATAAGCACAAGAAAAGGTATAATGCCAGTTGGTTTCAACCGCTTTGTTGACAATCTTCACAAAGCCCTCTTTGGTGTTGCACTTTTCGCCATTTTGATTCAAAAGTGATAGTTGACAGTAAACGTTGAATTCGTCAGTACGATTAGAGCGAAGTCCAAGATAGACCAAATAGTTCTTTTTAAAAAAATAACGATTTTCCAATATCAACGCCAAGTCAACTATTAGTCCATTCCGGTAAAGAAAATCATCTGACCATTGGAAGCCACCATCCAACGAGCTGAAATTGTCAATCGTCCAGATATATGTGGTCTTTTCATTGGGAGACATATTGTCAATGTCCACACTCGATGCCATGTCAATCTGTGATGTTTCGATGAAGAACAAATGCCCAAAACGTGAAATAGTCAACAAATGTGGCGATGTGACAGCAAACTCAAATCGACCAGCAAAACAAAACATCAACACAACAAACTACTCGAGCTGATTTGTGTACAAGTGAGAGAGCATTCGTAGAGGACGTGCGCACTGACACTGACTTTAGTGGCATTTACTTACGTGGCATCGTACTTTGTGAAGACTTGGTCAAATGAATTTAATTTGGAATGTGAATTACATAGTATATTGGTTTCAGTGTTATGGTTGCGGGTTCAATGTCCAACAAGTTTCTTACCAGAATGGCAAGGACTACTTACCCTGTGATTGGTCAATTTGGTCTACAAAATGAACATTTATTTTACATTGCAGAAACTTATTAATAAAATATTATGTATCCCAGAATGAAAATAATAGAGATAATAAGTAGGAATGATTTTATTGAACTTATAGTGGACAATTGTAAAAAGCAAAGATTATTTGTTACATTTTAGATTTAGAGAATTTGAGTGACAATTTGTGGAACAACTGAGCCAACAAGTCAGGTTTAGCCAAGAGGGCCTTCCACCCTTCCGAAGCCATCACCTCAACGCCATGATCGGTGATGTATTCGATGCAACGAGTGTTGAGTTCCGTGGCTCGATACATGTCTGCCAGTAGGTACAGACTGCTCACCGATTCGGTGGTGATGGTCGTGCACAGGTACTGCTCGCAGATGCTCTTGAGACAGTCCATTTGGTACTAGATGGAGAGTAGTTAGATTGAGAATTTCAAAACAATATTACCTTATCAGCAGCCACCAACAAGTCCTCAGCATACCGATCCAATGTTTCCACCTTGCCAGTGTAGATGTACTTGAGCAGTTCGTCCAACACCTCAGCATCGACATCCGTGATTTCCACACGATTCTCCTGTGCCTCTTTTGTGGTGGTGTGAGCAAACATGGCTGCGAATACTGGTGACCGAACAGTGAGAATCAACTTGTGGACTCGAAGTTCCTTTTCACCAACAACCAGCACAGCATCACACAGTTTGCCACTTTCACGTAGTGCTTCATAATCCTCGGACATCTTGTTCAAGTTATACGGAATGACAGAATTGGAGTTTAAACTCGAGCAATTGTCAATTTCCACAACCTGAAACAAACAAACAATTGCATTTGAAAAAATATAGAAATTTATAATAATTCAAACTCACCTCACAATTGATGATTAGCTTGCCATCCACCAACAATCCATTAGCCGGATTCTTAAGATAATCGTGTTTCAATTGACACAATGCATAATATCGTTGATCAGACGGCTCAAGACAACAATTGGCACGTCCCTCTAAAGACATAAAAATATAATTTATAATTTTGCAATACAACTAATATTATATACATACCATGAGTCTCACACTTGTCACCATTTGCATTCAGAATTGAGATTCGATAACGAACAGATACTTGATCTTTATCAGAAGATTTGAGTTGAAGATAGATCGTGGTAGATTGGAAGCCAAATATAGCACATTCGTAATTGGCATAGCAACGAAGATCAAAGGCAACTTTACTGTTAGTAGGCAAAGTAAAACTTGGACCATATTTTGCATGGATAAGATTCGCAAAATCCTTAACTTCCCACGTGATCTTGACAGGTTCATTTAAAGGAGATGACATTTTGAAAAGCAGATCACAACTTGTGGTACTAGTGGAATGAACTTATTCACGATTGAAGAGATACTTTTAGTTTGACTAAATAAATCAATACATGTACAACACACTTGCAAGGCGAGCACACAATAACGAGCACAAACTAATCACACAGCTGACTGTGTGGCAATGCACATTCATATAGAAATCATTTTATTAATGACATGAGTAAAAGCTTACAATAAGTTAATTCATTACAATAATTTTACAAAATAAAATAAAAATAAATAAAATACTCAAATAAGTGAAATTACTAAAGATAAGTTACTAATCATATGATGTTAGACAATCAATATTAGACATGAATAATCGATAAGTCAATAAAGACTGATAGATAACTTTGTCTATTATTGCTCCTATTCGAAGATCGCTAAATTTAAATTGCTTCAACAAGTTGAGAGTAACACAGTGAATGCTTCCACGTGAACCAAAGATCAGACCAAAATAGTCTATCTTCTTCACTTCAGCAGAGAGCATCACTTTAACATAGTCGAATATGTACTCGTTGTAGCGTTGGTACTTAGCTCGCTTGTCTGTGTCTTTGCTTGCTAAAGTGTCTTTGTCAACTTCGTAGCTCACTTGAATATCCAAGCAGTATGCCTGAGTATGAGATGGATTGACGGCAATGATGTCAGGCTTGATGTGCTGAGTCCGGCTAATTGGGATGCAGACTTCAGTAGCGACAATCCATTTCTTTTCCCTAAGCGTCTCGACCACCATAGTGCAGACCTTGTTGTGCCTGGTTGACTGAAGTTTGTTCGTTTCTTTGCACTCGTTGAGAATGTGCATAAGCGTTTCGAGCTCACCATTGAGGCAGCGATGACATTTTGGTTGGTCTGGTGCACCGTGAATAGCTCCAAGGGTACCACTCCGAAGGCGTAGCATGCTTACCAACTTCTTACCAGGAGTATTGGTCCAACCAGACAGGTGGCGATTCACTATACTTCCGCCGACAGAAAAACACAAGAAACCGCGATTTGCGGGATTCGTTAGAACTTCATTTCGCAACCTAAGATCATAGTCCAACTTGTCAGGTGCAAGAATCGAAATTCTAAACATTTCTTGGTTATATTCCTTTGTTGAGGAGAGGTACTTTAAGTAGTAACACTTTGAGTAGATCAACTTCCGCATCCTTTTGAAGGCCAAAGTTGGAACGAACCACCGGAGTTGTGGGATTCCGCAGCCACCGTCCTTAACCTTCAAGTGTAAACAAAAGTTTGGTATTCCATCTACTTGGTGTAGAAAGTCTTTTGCATAGCTACGAACAATACGATCGATTTGTTCCAGATCCTTTCCAATAAAGTCTTCGTGTACTAAGCGGTGAGTAAAGGAGGGAATCAAATGACCTCGTAGTAGGAACAGTTTCTGTGTTGGACTGAGTCTCGATTTTGACAGTTTGGCCAGAAGTGGCTCAAACGACTTCCAAGTGGTCCTTGATTTTCCGACCAGACTGATGTCCACTCCAAGGTACTTAATGCTATCAACATTTCGCAACGTGGTACCACCAATAAGGATCGGAGTTTCGCAGCCCATAACTACCGACTTGGATTCGTTGAGATAAAGTCCAACTTGTTCCAAAACTTCCGAGGTAATGTCGATCAGCTGTTGAAGATTGTTATCCGTCGGTGCCGCCAATGCTAGATCGTCCGCATATCCCAATGCTGCGAAACCAAAACCACCTAGATCAACTCCGAGATCAGAACGATTTAGAATCTCAAGGAGATGGTCGATGACAATGTTGAACAGCACAGGAGAGAGAGGATCTCCCTGTTTAACACCTGAAGACAGACGAATCTCGTCGCTTTCGAGTCCGTTAAGTTTGATTTGCGTTGTGCAGTTGAAGTACAGTTGGCGGAGAAGGTTAATGCTGCACTCATCTAGACCTTTCGAGCGGCAGGAGATGAATATCGATTCCTGGCTTATGCTATCGAATGCTTTCGCCACGTCGAGTGCAGCAATTCTTGTGGTTGGTTTGTTCTTAAGAAGAAGTCGAACTGTGGAGATTGCTTCGTGGATACCATCTCCTCGGATAAAACCACGCTGGTTGAATGTCAATGGGATCGAATCACTTATGCGTTTAGCCAGGACAGAGCTTAGACAACGGTACAACACAGAGCCTATTGTTATAGGTCTGTAATCTGCAGGATCACACGAGTTGTCCTTCTTAGGAATTGTGATCGTCGAAGAATGTCTCCACGGGTCGGGTATATCACCATGAAACAAACAGCAATTTAGCAAAATCAGAAGTTCTTCCATTTTGTCGACAATTTGACTGTTTCGTATTCCATCCGGCCCAGGACTTGTGTTCATTTTACTTTGGATGTAGCATTCAATGTCTTCCCTCACAATGTAACGCATAATGGAGATGCTCGTTGTGGGTAGTTCAGTGGGGAGAGGAAGATTGCATTCGGTAGTCTTGCTGAAGATTCGGGCAAAGTGCTCAAAAAACCTTTGCTCATGTCCAACCGTGTTTGACCGAGTAGTGCCATTAAGGACATACTCCCAGAGTTTGCTTTTGTCGAGGTGCCACAAGTCTTGACATTTGGCATACTCTTCGGCTCGAGACTTGTTCTCATCAGTTATAGTTTGAGACGTCTTCTTCTTTCGCTTCCTCTTGCCACGCTTCTTCTTTGGAGCCGGTAATAGTAGTTCGAATGCAACAAGAAGATCGTTGAGGCTAGCTCGGCCACTCAAAAAGTCGATACTACTTGTTTTAAAGTCGGTGTTACTTAAATTATAAATATCGTCGAAAAGCTGCTTCTGAAAAGCTTCCAAGGAGGAAATTCCATCCGAGTGTCGATACTGGTGATATGATAGGTCTTGTCGAGGTGTATGATGAAGGAGTGGAAGCATTGCGTCATAACGACCATTACATTGAAGCATGTGAGAAGAGATCAGACCAAGTCGTGGAACTGCTGCAACACCACAACGGTACAAGCACGAGAAGTCTGCCGAGATTTTGTGTTCGTTCTCTAGATGGGCAGTGAGCTTGATAGCACTGGTGAGTCGTTTGCTGCACCTTGTACACAACATTTGCTGGTACCTTCTCCCGGTACTCACAGTCTCGGGAACGAGGTTGACGTGGTTGTAGTGGTGACAACTTTTGAGATCTTCACAACCAGAGGAACAGTGAGCAAACACGGTGAAATTGACAATCTTACATGAAATATTCGGTACAAATGGTGGGTTTTGATGGTTTGTTGAAAAGCAAGTTGACTTAACCATCGCGCCTGTAAATAGTACGGGAACGTCTTCTTACAAGATACTCTTTACGAGTTGGACAGCGGCGATCGAACATGTTGTGCTGATTGTCCACTTGCTTACAATCTATACAGTTACCACACTTTGGTTCTTGATCACGAATCGGGCAGTCAGCAGAACGGTGACCCCAACCAGCACAATGACCACAACGCGAACTGCTGTGATTGCATTTTGCTGACCCGTGCCCAGTCTTCCCACAGACTCCGCACAATTGAACGTCATTATTTTCAAGGCATCTACAAGACTTCCAATCAGATAGTTGAAGCCAACCTTGATTCATCTTGATAGAGTGGAACACTTCTGGATCTATGATTGCTATTATGTCTCGAGAGTTTTCATTCCTCTTGATCTGTTTCAAGATTGTGCAGTTTCCTAAACACCCTCGTACGAACTCATCGTGATAAGCCATTGGGACGTCAAATAGCCTTACAACTGGAAAGAGTTTACGATCCAACTTGACCTCAAAGTGATTCCTCTCAAGAAGGGATTTCAGTTGTATTGCGTCGTTTTCATTTGCAATCTTGATTACTTGCTCACCAATTCGGTTAGTGTACGACTCCTCAATCAGTACTGGACATTTGATCTTATTAAGTTCCACCAGCGTGTTAGCGTTTCTCTTTTTCGATTTTACACGGAGAGAAATAAATGAATTCACATTTTCAGTCGATTTCGTTAGTGGTTCAGATATCTTCGGACTGATTGACTGCGACTTCTTGTTCAGGTGATTCGAATGAGTTGAAGCTTGTTTCGAAGTAGTCAAAATAGTTGGCTTAATTACGCAGGATTTTATCATAAGAGGACGAGGAATAAACTTAGTCGAGGCCGAGTAATTCATATTAGATAGATTGGGCTTGTTGGAGTTAGGGTGAGCAGTAGGTTGATTTCCATTTGCCATTAGTTCAACAGTTGGTGAGAGCTGCTTATCAATAGACTCAAATGTAACATTTCTTTTAAGTTTGTTTGGGTTCGACTTTGGGACTAAATTCTTCTGCTTTTGGGGTTGGGTTGTGGTAATCGTCTTGATAGCTTGAGTTGGGCGAGTCGAACAGTCAGAATAGTCGAATGTAGTAGTAACGGGCCCAGTCAGACGCTGTAGATCTTCTTTCAAGGAAACGTTCTGAGATTCAATCCTGGCTAGTTTTGATACCACTTCCCGAAGAATTGCCGTATGTTTATTTGCCAATTTGTTCTGGTCGTCGACCTCAAGGTATTGACTTGTAGTGGAGATTTCAACATAACTCAAGTCGCATTGCGTCATTACGTCAACCGAAAAGGATGAAGCTGGCTTTGAGTACGAAGATTCAGTCTTTTTTAGACTCCTTGCATTTGATGCAACTGCTTAGAATCTTCGGCGTATCATCGTGCAGCAGAAGTTCACCCAGACGTAAAAGTAAAAGTCGATGAACTTGTACATACGTGGTTGCTTGATCGTGTATAATTGAAAGTACTTCCGTTGAGGCCTTGTCAGAGGACAACTGTGAGAAGTCGACATTAACAAGATCGAGGCTACTCTGGTTCAGATTTGAATCGACTATTTTTTCTAGTCCAACTTCAGGGCTGAGTGCTTCAAACCGATTCTTGGTGAGCAGAAATTCCACGGAATCATTTAGGTACGAGTGAGATTCAGCAGCAGTATGGATGGGTGGCGATGTATGCAGGTCGGGATTGACTGAGTCCTTAGTAAGCTGGCCTCGATCAACAAGCTTTAGAAGACGCAGGACATTGTTGACTACCTTGGTCTTGTTAGCAACGTTGCTCTTTTTGTCGACGGTGCATTTGATGATCTCGAGAAGGAGTGATCTCGCATCGCACTGTTCAGTTAGAGGGGTAACTAGTCTTGCTGATCGGTGGTCACGAAAGAACGCCCGTGCTAACATGGGAATGTCATCGTCGTCGTCGTCCATGATTACAGGTGACAAGCTAACCCAGAACCGGGTACTCGGTGCAGAAGCCAGGTAGATCGATTACGTAACTCGTGAGAAAAGACTGGAATTAGGGAAAGCAAAATCTGGTGTTCATACCACGTTAAATGATGTCGAGCTGGACGGTTGACGCACCGAACGAGCGGATTGTTGGAACTGTTCCAGGAAGGATGATAGGAACAGGTTGTCCAGAAGTTAGAGGAGATATTGCACAGTATATTCCTGTATGTTTCCCTTCTCTTCAATTCTACTGCACTATATAATCCCTCTGTTGTACATTGCGATGGGAATCTTCTTCTGTGGAATTTTCATCTACACGGCACAGACTGATCTGAAGTTAGATTTTGAGGAATCACGAATATTCGCGGTAAATAAAATATCTAATTTTAATAATTTAATTTCCAACTCTATCCTACAGGGATTTTTATTATTTGCAGTCATGATGGCATTGCTCGTGTGTCCCATAGAAGAATCCCATCGATACAGAGTTGAGACCACCATCGACACTAAATCGAATCGAAAAAAGATTTTCACAGACATCACAAGTGAAGATTTCAGTGGAGATGATGTCCCTCTGTTGACTGAAGATGAAGATTCAATTGAAGAACTAATTTGAACATATTGACATTTCATGATTTATGTAATCTAACAGTAAAATCATTGAACACAAACACAGTCATATTAGACAATCATGTATTACATAACAAGTTAATTTGATTAAATATTAACAAAATTTAATAAATTAGGTTTGCGCTTTAGTGACGATATCATAGCTGTAAACAGAAGAATCTCACAATTGTCAATTCGATTTGCACAATACAAATCAAACTGCATCGTACAAACTGATCAAATAGTAAATCACATGTTTGTGTCAGTCTGTTTCTCTCTCGCTCGTCTGCTTGTTCTCGTGTTTGTTTCTATTTGTTCATTCTGCCTCACCACAAAATGGTTCGTCCTATGGCCACTCGATTTGTCTCGTTCCTGGATCGATTCGATGAGCAACTGCTGGTGGACTGCGAACGAATGAAACGAGAACTGTCCAAACGTGTTGACCAACAGTTCGGTGTGATGCGTGACAAAGTTAGCGAAATCAAAAATCGATTTGCACATTCTCGTTCTTCTTCGTCACTCAACATTGAGTCAATCTTGGTGAACGAACCTTCGCTTGAAGTGATTGCCTTTGATGATTATCTCGAACGTAAACGAAGGGAAGAAACTGTCGAACTGCATTCTGCATCAACCTCATCTTCTGGTAATCGCAAACGAAAGCCACAAACTGACGCGACTGCTTCGAAGAACACTAAGAAAGCAAAGACTCAGTCTAGTGGTCACAATGTCAACATGTTTGCCTGCAAATTCCCTGGTTGTGATCGATCTTTTCCCTGATGATTGGAAATTGGCAAATCACTAACGAGTCCATCTCAACATTAAGCCATTCTTCTGCACTTGGCCGGACTGCAAGTATTCTTCGCAACAGCGTGGTCATATTATTCAACACATTCGTTCGGTTCATTTCAAATTGCCCGAATCTGCCAAGAAGCAGAACGAATTGAACATCATCGATGATCGTGATCCGAACGAGTTTGTTCGTGTGGATCAGCAGTTGGCCAATCGTCGACTTTGAATTGCATTGTAACACTAACTAACTATCACTAACTATACATTCGATTAATAAATAATGTCAATTACATTCGTAACAAACCAATATTTTATTTTAGATGTTAAAGATTACAAGAACATTCCGAACTTGAGCCATACGGCAATGAATAAAGTAAAAATATACACTGCCATCTTTACATCACAAAAGTGGCAAAAGCCAACAAATCATTTCGAATCGACTACATCCTGGTACAAGAGAACCATCAAATCAGCACGAGATCCAATCAGACTTCCACGCCTCAGTCTGCATCACTTCTTTCGCGTGCTTGGTGATGTACTTGATGCAGTCAGTCTTCAACTGTTGGTCACTGTGCATGTCTGCCAACAGAAACACTCCACACACGGATTCGATGGCCAACTTGGATGAAAGTTCACGTGCAGCTACATTTTTCAGTATTTCAAGTTGATACTAAACGTAACAAAATAAATAAATTATGTATCATTAAAAGTAATTCACTAAACTCACCTTGTCAGCAGCCTCGAACAACTCTTCCGTGTACAGTTCCAATCCAGGCCCAATCTTGCCCGTGTAGATGTACCGAATCATTTCCTCAAACACGGGCACAGTCATGTCCGTAATCTCCACTCGACCATTTCTCTTCTCCTCACAGTCAACCTTCAACATGGCATCAAACACCTCAGATCGAGTAGCCAGAATATTTTTGTGAAGGTGAAATTCTTTCTTCTCGTCATCTTTTCCAATCACAAACAGCACATCTGAGTGCTTGCAACTTTCCAGCAGCGATTCATAGTCTTCAAGAGCTTTCTCGCGTGGGATAACGTCGATTGTCTTGTCTACTTTTGGATTCAGAATTTTACTTGACGAAATTTCACCATTCAATAGTTCGACCTAAAAACATTATTCTATATTTCTATTACTAAATAGTGATTCAAAAGCAAACCTCAAAATGAATCCTAAGTGTTCCATCAACAAGTAAACCATTTTCTGGATCCAAAATTTGTTCGCGCTGAATAAAATAGACACCACCGCGAATTGGAGAATAGAAACTTTTCAAAGAAAAATTTGCTTCAATAACTAAAAATTCAAAAACTATTAAAAATTCAAATCAAACCACTATAATTAACGCAACTTACTTTGAGTATTAAATTTTTGATTATGCTCATTAATAAGTGAAATTTTGCTCAAAAGTTTCTCTTTGACATTTACGTTTCTTGATTTGAGAGGATAAATCATGAGACAGTCACTCAAATATGCAAAGTATGATTGCTTGTGAATTATATGAAAAGTAAAAGCATTTTCAGTGTCGGCAAATTTGAATTCTTGTGAATCTCGTGCACCAGTAGCTCGAATTTCTTTAACGAACTCAAAGTAGTTTGAAGACATTTTTGAAATCTTCTCTCAAATACAAAGTTTCTCGAACAAAGTTCAAATCACTCAAACTAAGAAGGAACACAACACACAAGTGAAAAAGATCAATTGATGGTTGCAGTAATCTTTGAATACACAAGATTGTGGCGTAGATCAACTAGATTCACGTGAAATTAGTTAAGAGGTTAAAACACGAAAGTTAAAATGACACAAACGAAAGCACTTACTAAAGTGACATGAGAAGAGAGCAGCTGACAAATACCAAAACAAACATACACTCACACTGTGAGGGTTATTCACAGAGGATGTGACCAATGTGCTGTCTCATAGAAACGTGATAAAAAACTTGACTTTGTAAATGATAAATCGATAAAATGATGCATTCGCAAGTGATGATAAACCATTCACAAAGGACGTACAAATATTTTGATTTTTTTTAGAAATACATGGTATCTGTTTATTATAAATAGTTTATTAAATTTTGTCAAATCAGTTTGTCAAAGTAAATTCAACATCAAAATTTGAACCCAGATTACAAACCAACCACTCATTAATACTCCAGAAGTAGATGCCCTAATTGGGAGGGTAAGTAGATACCCCATCCATCCCCCTAACCGTAAGTAGATACCTTAACTGGGAGTCTAAGTAGTTACCCTAACTAATAAAATGCCAATTTGTTCGTTAAAGTTACTAAAGATTTCGGTATAATTACTATTCGCTAAAAAACTATTTTATTCGGTTACAAAAACCATTTATTTCGGCAAAGTTACTATTCTGCGAAAATGCTATTATTATTCGGCAAAGTTACTAATTTGTTCGGTCGATTAAATATAAGCCATTTGATTGTAGCAATCAAGTTTATTTGTATTTTAGTGTTGATAGTACAAAAGTTGAGATTTAAGGATTAAAAGAAATATTGAGGAAATAAAGATTTAGACAGAAATAAAGGATATAATGTGCTAAGAGATAATGGGGGCGAATAAAGATTAATCTGTAAATAAGTAGCTTATTTGATGGACAGCTTATCGAATAGTTGAAAAACATAAGCCTATATTCTGTAAATTAATTAGACTTGCTCGACATTTTATCGAACAGTTCCATGAGCAGCTCAGGTCGAGACTTCATCTGGTTCCAACTGTCGAATGACTTGACTGCAGAGGAATGTTTGCATATGAAATCGATGCATTCTGCCTTCAACTCCTCAGCCTGATGCATGTCCGCCAGGACCAATGCCTTGACCACTGATTCGGTGGTGAGGGACAGACTCAGCGATCGTTCACAGACGGATTTGAGGTGCTTCAGTTGATACTGTAAATGGGAACAATTAGAAAAATATAATAGAGAATGATAGAAAATACCTTGTCGGCTGCAACCAACAAATCCAGTGCCATCTCTGCCAACTTGTCCACCTTGCCCCCATAAATGTAGTTGAGCATCTCTTGACACACGTCCACCTCGATATCAGTAATCTCAGCTCGATTCATCTTCTTCTCGTCCAAATCAGCATTGAACATAGTTTTGAATACCTCTGACTGAGCTGCGAGAATGTTCTTGTGCACTCGAAATTCCTTTCCACCAACCAACAGCACAAAATCGCTGTAATCACCACTTTCCAACAGATTCTCATAATTCTCCAGTACATGTCCTTGAATGTCGACAGTGTCAATCAGTTTGATGCGCGGCTCGATCGGTATTGGCTTTGGCTTCTCAACCAAAATGTCCACCTGTGATATATTAATATTAAATCCAATCAATATAGCATTAAAAGCCATTAATGCTCTGTATTGAACTTACCTCAAAATGTAAATCCAAATTGTAAGTGCCGTTTTCGAAAAAAGAATTATTCTTGCATTGATGATAGCTCAGCTTTGCAATGCAAGGATAATACTCGCTGATGTCGGATGCTCGAAAGAAATATTCTAAATAAAATATAGATAGTGTAATAATTATAAAGCAAAAATTGAATAATCACCTTCAAAATTGTCATGTCTGATTTTCACCCGATATAGCAATGCCCGCAGCATAGAACGGTAATGATGGTAATATTGTGTACAAAATTGTAGATAAACATCGTCGTGTTTCCCTTTGTTTCTTGCATCCAATTTAAACATAAATTTAATGGTTGATTCGCAAGAATTTTCACAAGAAACTGTAGTAGAAAATTGTGGCATTTCAACTACTTTGGTCAAATCTAGAAAATCCACAACTGTCCAGCTTGCTTTGACAGTTTTGTTTACTTCGAGATTATTTTCCTGTAGCCATTGGTTTGTTTGAGATTCATTGTACCTCACCATGGTGCAAATGGACAAAGATGATGACAATGGAAGGAGTAGGAATCCACCAAAGGTGACGAATCGAGTAAAACACTTGACAAAGAACAATCACAAAAAATAACAAAAGCGAGGCAGTAAAAGTGCAAAACAACATTACACAGTCATTATTGAGCCACACACACACAGTGTAAAGGCAGTTCATGCATGACGTTACATTGAATGTGCTTGGATTGAGCAAGGATGAGCCATAAATAGCGTAAATATAGAGGCATTATTCTACAACGAACTGTTTTTGATTTCAATAACTGCTTGGTCCTCTTTGAAATATTTCCGAATAAACTCCATACCAAAATCGAACCAACAACTCATTTGTATCCCAATTTGATCATCGCAATCAAGATTTATTTGTATTCAAATAATGATAATACAAAAGCTATGATTTAAGGATTAAAATAACTGTTGAGGCTATAAAGATTTAAATACAGAAATAAAAGGCGATAAGGAATAATGTGGACGAATAAAGATTAATCTGATAAAAATTAAGTAGATTTGATGGGCAGCTTTTCGAATTGTTAATTTTACAAATGCAGTACACAAAATATTATTTGCAGGATTTAGCAACAGCAAGGTCAGCAAACAGTTCGGCCAGCAATTGTATTCGATTAGACGCCAGAAACTGTTTCCATCCATCAGTAGCCATCACTTGGATTGAGTTGGTAGTGATCAATTTGATGCATTTTGACTTCAACTCTGGAGCAGAGTGCATGTCTGCGTGCAGTAGAAGGTTGGCCGCTGTTTCGATGGTTACAGATGACAAAAGCAATTGGACACACTGACATTTAAGCTCGTTCAATTGATACTGAGAGGAAAAATGCTGTAGTTTTAGACGATTACACGAATTTCGACTATATACGAAACATACCTTGTCTGCAGCAACGAATAGTTCCAATACGAATTCGTCTATTTTCTGAGCATCACCTGAGTAGATGTATGCGAGCAACTGTTCAAACACTTCCACCTCAATGTCACTTAACTCCACTCGATTCTGCTTCTTCCCGACCAAGTCATCGTTGAACATTTCCTTGAACACCTCAGATCGAGCAGCCAGAACTGCTTTGTGTACCTTGAACTCTTTGCCACCAACCAAAAATGAAAAATCGCTTAAATCGCCACTTTCGAGAATAGCCTGAAAATCCTTGATTAATTTTGGAATTGGCATTGGTCCATCCGAATCCAGGTATAAAGTGTTAACCTAAATTACATAAAATTACATAAATGAATATAATATAATTGCTAAATCAATATAAAACTGTACCTTGCAAAATAAAGTCAACTTGTCATCAATAATAAAACCGCTACCGTAGGTCAGTGCCGAGTAACTTATCAAGCTTGCAAAAGAGTAAGGATAGTGAAAGTTGTTGTCATACGAACATTGAAACATTCGAGTGTAGAGCTTCTTCTTATGCGAGCCAAGAATCGAAACTTCATACTCGAGACTCAACTTTTGATTAGTTTGATGTGGATACAGATAAATGAACACATTGTCCACGAAGGGATACGATTTTATCCAAATTCCTAGTCCAAAAGCAAGGCTCGGGTTACTTGGTGGAGAAAAAGTAGGCGATTCTTAGTAGCAAGTCAACTTCTTAAAATCATTCAACACCCAAGTTATCGATGCAGTCTCTTTGGCCAATGCCGATGAAGTAGCAACTTGAGTGCAACGGGATGTCATTTTGGTGAAAAGATAGGAAAAATAATGAATTTCTTCATAAAAATTAAAAATAGAGCAACAAATGTCTCACAAGGGAAACCGCTAACCTGTAAGAACTGAATTACAAAGTGACCTATACCATTCGATAGAGCTCTTCGAATAGATAAATTTAGGCCCAAAAATTTCTGGGATGCGACAAGTATAACTAGAGATATCGCTTCTTGAAGTTACATGCATTTACCCCATCAGTTGCGCGTATTCGGTTGCCGCACGAGCGGTATCAGACAGCAGCACGCGTGCACGCTGTAACAGCGACTTGAAACTTTGATTATTGACTTGGAGTTTTCAAAATGCGATAATTCGGCCAATTCTCAATGGATTTTTTAATATTTTGGTGATTTGGAAACTGTATAAACTACTCTTCAAAATATGTACCATAAAAGTTTATCTTCATTCTCAGGAACTGTATATAACAACTATACTTATTCAAGCATAATTTAGCAAATTATAGAAGTTTACCATTAAATAGCGATAACTTTAGTTATACTTTTCGCATCCCAAAAATTTTTGAGCCTAAATTTATCTACTCGATGAGTTCTATCGAATGGTATAGTTCACTTTGTAATTCACTTCTTACAGGTTAGCGGTTTCCCTTGTCAGCAAATGTCAGAGCAAAGTCAAATCGACCAGCAGCAAAACATCAACACAACAAAACAGTCGAGCTGATTTGTGTACAAATGAGAGAGCATTCGTAGAGGACGTGACTGTATTTGCATTTACTTTGTGATAACTTAGTCAAATTTGAATTATGTGATTTACATAAAACAATGATGATGATGATGATCATCATCATGATCAAATACCATTTCACACAAATGGTATTTCAAACACGCCAAGAATTTGTCTATCACGATCATTCTTACGATGTCTATTACGATTACGATTACGACAACAATTTCGATTATTTCAAATATTGCAATTAATATTGCAATATTCTTTTATTTACTATAAATAAAGCTTATTTTTATATTTCTTATTCCTTTTCACGATATTCACAAAAGAGTGTTTAAATAATAAATGGCAAGATTTACAAATGTGAATTATTTTATTATTTTAAAACAATTTGAGTGTACTGTGTAAATTATATTGTGTTCAGTGTTACTTACAAGCAGAATGCTTCATCGAAAGATTAGCAAAGAGAAGCGCAAGCAAGTCAGCCTTCACAACCACAGTTTTCCATCCTTCGGTAGTTTGGACTTTATCCGAATTGTCTGTGACGTAATCGATACATTTGCATTTGAGCACCTCAGCTCGGTACAAGTCAGCATGGATAAGCAATTGAGAGACATTGTCAATGGTGAGAGTAGAGCTGAGGTAGTGTTCGCAAAGTGACTTCAAACAATCCATTTGATACTGTAAGAAATGAATCAAATGTTAATTGACAATTCTAACCAAAACCCAAAGTACATTACCATGTCAGCCACAGTCAACAGTTCCGGTGCGAATCGATCCAACTGGTCAATCTTGTCTGTGTAGAGATAACGCAGGAACAGTTCAAACACCTCAACATCAACATCCACAATATCGACACGACCTTGCTGGGCTTCTTTTGTGTCAGAATGATCAAACATGGCAGCGAACACTGGCGAACGAGTCGAGAGTCGAGAACCAATTTGTGTGCACGTAACTCTTTTTCACCAATTGACAGGACAACATCGCTGTGCTTGCCACTTTCAAGTAGAGATTCGTAGTTCTGAGAGATCGAACTGAAATCACCTGATTTGGTTGGAAGACCATTTTCAAAACTGTCTTCATCAAACAGTTCAGCCTTCAAATTAAATAATTAAAAATGACAATACAAATATTCATAACATTTGAAGTCCTTACCTCACAATGAAATGTCAAAGTATCGTTAACCAACCATCCATTGGCTGAGTCAAGTAAATCTGCTCGGAGTATACTGATTGGCGCTCCACATGTACCCGTCTTTTTAAATATTCCCAATGCTTCTAAATTTGTCAAAACATTTTGCATTAATAATAACCAAATTTGCAAATATGAAAATACCTTGAGTGAGGCACTTTTCTCCTTTTGCATTCACAATCGAAATACGATGCTTCAACTTAATTTTATCACGATTTGAGGAAATAAGATACACGGAAATGATCGTAAATTGGCCACCAAAATTATTCAACGTTTGATTCGAATTCATCCAGAAATTGAATTGAATTCCGTCGTTAGATGGAAAAGAAAAATTTGAGGTGTGTGGAGAACCACATTTACTGAAATTGGGAACAACCCAGTCGTAGGAAATAAGGTTGCTGTTGGTGCTGTTTGGTGATGAAGTCATGATGAAGGAGAAATACTTTTTGCACACAGAAACTCGAAAACAAAGATAGATTCAGATGAAACACAAACAAAAAGAAATTGTCGTTTAACATCAAACGTATAAAGTAGCCCTGCTAACTCTCAAAATCCGCACGGTGGGCTAATCGTACAGTACGTACAACAGTTACTTTTTCTACATAAAAATATGTGCGAGAGCGGCTTAGCGATTTAGCTTTCTGCCTCATATAACCAAGTCGGTGGTTCGAGCCTTCAAATTGACAAACTTTTTTTTAAAATTTATTTATTTATTAAATTGACTTAAAGCTTTTTAATCCCCTAATTGATGAACCGGAAAGATTCTCCAGTTGAGTTATTGGATTTTATCCACCAAATGGTCGTTGGAAATAGATCTGAAAAATAATGATATGTAAAATTGATTTGTCATGAATCGTATAATCGTATGTAGATTACGGCATGAATTAATTCATCAAAGGTTCCTATAGGAATAGTGGTAATGGTTTGGTTGTTCAAAGATTAAATGAATCTCGATGGATTTCCGGTTGTCGCTGTTTGTCATTATAAGTTACTATAAAACTTTTGTTTAATAAAAACGTTTTATCTGTGGAACTAAAAAGAAACACACTAAATGTTTCCAATTTCACAAATCAGTTTCCTAGATTAGCCTTCCAATCTTACATATTCGAATAGTAAATGTGGATCATGATGTGATCAATTATTGGGTTTTTTGTTCATCAAGCAAACAAAACGAGCTGTTGATTTACCTATTTGGAGTACTTTGAAGTGATTAAGGTATTCTCCAATAGATCCGTGTTCGCAGAATGTCTAAAAAGAAATCTTGAACAAAGTTCACTCTTTTTACACAAGTGTGGAAAAAATTCTTTCAATGTTGAATTTAGGTGAATACTAGGAAACAAGTATCTATTTTCTGGTTAGTGATTAGTCCACTATTTTTAGGCTTTTTATCATTTCGGTCATAATCTATATGATTCATAAATAGAGATATCAATCAGTACATATGAATTTTTCGGATTTTTGAGGGCTCGAACATTCAAATATCTGATCCAGATATTCAGATGTTAACGAAATAGGTTTACTTAAACGATCCAAACAATTTCTTTTCACAAACATCCTGAAATTCGGATCTTATCCTTTTAAAAATACTCTTTCCTAAACTTAATTGATAATTTTTTGACCAACAATTGGAGAATAAAATCCAACTAACAAATTGGAGAGTTTTCGAGGCTCAATTTTGGGGGTCAAACGTACCATCTCGTCAATTGGATAAGACATGTTTGGAATATCAGGAATATATTACACCTATTCGCACCTATTCGCACCTACACTATTCGAATATTAGGAAATCCGAATAAAATGTATCCCTATTCATAACAAATTCAATTGACATATCATTATTTTCTTCATCTATTTCCAAATGTCATTGATGGATAAATTACATCAACTCAATTTTAGAATCCCCGGGCTAGCCAAATAAAAAGTAAAATTCACCAATTTAATTGGAGAATCCTTCCAGCTCATCAATTGGGGGATTAAAAGGCAATAAGTCAATTTAATAAATAAAAAAATAAAATAAAAAGTTTGTTAATTCGAAGGCTCGAACCACCGACTTGGTTTATATGAGACAGAAAGCTAAACCACTAAGCTGTTCTCGCACATTTTTAATGTAGAAAAAGTAGCTGGTGCACGTACTGTACGATTAGCCCACCGTGCGGATTTTGAGAGTTGGCAGGGCTAGTATAAAGTGTTTACAGTCTAATCACAAGTATCACTCAAACTAAGAAGGAACACAACACACAGGTGATAAAGATCAATTGATGGTTGCAGTAATCGTTGCACACAAATAAGAATGTAACGTAGATCTATCAGATTCACATTGTACAGAAGGCACAAACAGAAGGCACAGTCCTAACTAAAGTGACATGAGAAGAGAGCAGCTGACAAATACCAAAACAAACTTACACTCGCACTGTGAGGGTCATTCACAGAAGATGTGACCATTGTGCTGTATCATAGAAACGTGATAAAAACACTTGACTTTGTAAATGATTGTTTTATTTAAAATGACTCATAATTTGTCCTGTGCCCGAGAGCGGTGGTTTCCTCTTGGTTTACCCGGTTTCTCCACCAAAAAGATGGCTGAACACCTACAGACAAGGGGAGAGGACTCGTCCTCTGCGGTACCGCTGGCCCCCTGCCATAACCCCGAACGGCCCATTGCCACACCACCGCGACCCGAAAGGAAAATGCGGTTAGTAGAAAATAAAAAAAGACTCATAAAGACACTCATTGGCATTATCATGCGTGTTATGCTTATCTTAAGATCATCAAAAGTTGTTCGTTCAAACTTTGCCTCAGGTGAATGTTGTCTGAAAACGCAAAATTCAAAAGAAATTGAAAACTGCTTTTAACCACTTTTTGCATTGAAAATTCTCAAATCAAATATAAAAGAATACGTGCAAACTAATTTGATTATTCGACTTGAGTCTTCTTGATCTCGTGAGTCTATCACCAACTTTTCTGCCAACCATTTCACTCAAACTAACAAACCAAACAACTCAAAATGGACAATCGAATTGACATGTCCCTGGATGAAATGGCTTATAATTAATGACCCAATAAATATAGTCACTTTACCAATAAAAAATTATTATTTTCCCAATTAATGATCTGACCAATAAAAATAGTTTTTAATAAATTTAGTTATTCAGCCAATAGTTAAAAATTGTCAGATAAGAGAATTATCCAGACGTTTATAGCAAATTTTATTTCACAATTGGTATTACTTAAACTTGTCTCTCGTGGATCCTAATTCCAGTTGGTTGGCCGAAAGAGCGATGCTCAAATTAGCCCACAAATGCACTTTGCAAGGGTAAAAATTTTTGTAACCAATTTCCAATGGACAAATGAAGTACCAAATGAAAGCTTATGACTTGTAGAATCATAATATGAAAGTTGCATCTGGATCCCGGCAATGTAAAGAATATATTCATGAAAGAACTTGCAGCACATTTCAGTGCATTTGAAAGGTCTTGGTATGGATTCTTTCATTGATGGCACAGTAATGTCTTAGTTCAATAACTCATAGATGGCTTCCAATTGATTGGATTAATCATAGAATTATAAACCACGGAGAATCTTCTTTGCCTTTCTAACTTTATCTGATCATAAATAGTTTAAGTTTTTTTTATCATAATAGGGATATTGCCTTTTTATAACCAGCCCTAACCCGTTATACAGATAGAGAACAAATGCGGGAAATTTTAAACACTTAGGATGAGATCTTATTGACACCCTGACATTGTTGAGATAATTTCCTGATGCACCACTGTGGGGTAGGATCCATTAGATACTTATTGGGAAAATAACAAAATTTGCAAATTTAAAAATTAAAATTATTGGCCAAATCACTAATTGGGAAAATAATTATTTTGTATTGGCAAAGTGACTATATTTATTGGCAATAAAATTATAACCCGGATGAAATTATCAAGCAGGATCGTATCACTGCTGGAAAGCCAGGCAAACATGGAAAACTCAATAAACCCAATCAAGTTTTGTCAAAAGGCCAGAGAAAACCCAACGGATGGAAAGTCAAGAAAATTGGTGCCGTTCCTCGAAAAATGAAACCCACTTCTGCCAATCGATTTGTCAAAGTTCCAACCAAACAAATGCCAAATCAATTCAAATCCACTCCCAACCATTTGACCAACATCTCATCCTCCTCTCTGTTGATCACCAATCTGCACCCTCGAGTATCCGACTCTGACATCCGTGAACTATTCTCCGAATTTGGACCACTCAAATCATCCTCTGTGCATTTCGACTCGTCTGGTCAATCACTGTGCACAGCAGAAGTTGTGTTTGTCAAATTGAGTGATGCCAACCGAGCAGTGCACAAGTACAATCAAGTGCCACTCGATGGTCGTCCAATGAACATTCAACCACTGATCACTACGCCACTCAAGACTAACATTGCACAGAGAATTGGAAGTATTACCCAACAGGCGTTCAACAAATCTAAAGGTCTATCATTCAAACGTTCAAATGGCAAGCAGACTGCTGGATCAAACCGCGCCAACATTCGTAGTCAACCAAAGAAGAAGGCTCTACAAAAGAAAACTCCAACTGTTGACCAATTAAATGCCGATCTTGAATCTTACATTCAACAGAAACAAATGTGATTATTTATTGTTAAACGATTGAAATAAAACATTTCACTTTTTCTCAAACTTCACTATAATATCTTCATACAATTCTGCGAGTAAATCTGCTCGTTGTTTCACCATTAGTTTCCATCCTTCGGTTGGAGTCACTTTCGATGCGTTTGCAGTGATGAATTGGATACAACTTGACTTCAATTCAGGCGCGTGGTGCATGTCAGCCAGAGTGAACACTTGAGTCACAGTTTCCACTGCAAGATTGTTCGAAAGTGATTGCTCACAAATACTCTTCAATGATTCGAGTTGATACTAAAATGATCGAAAATTAGAAAGTACAATATATAAAGCACATTACAGTAATATGACAATACCTTATCAGACACCACCAACAAATCCTCCGCATACTGTTCCATCGCCTCAACCTTTCCCCCATAAATAAATCGCAACAATTCCTCAAACACTTCCACCTCCACATCCGTGATCTCAACTCGATTCTTCTTACTCTCCTCCAAGTCCGAGTCGAACATTGCACCGAAAACTGGCGATCGAGCAGACAGAATCGCCTTGTGCAGTTTGAATTGCTTTCCACCAACCACAAACACAACGTCCGAGTGTTTCGAGTTTTCGAGCAACGATTGATAGTCTTCGAGAGCTTTCACATTAGCAAGTGCATGTTTCGGATCAGCAATGGGAGATTTCAAACTTTCAAGAGCAATTACCTAGTTTAAATAATATATAGGTTAATAAAGCAAAACTGTAAATCAACAATCACTCACCTGACATTTGATCACAAGTTTTCCACCTTTCAGCAATCGATTTGAAGGATCAAGAATAAAGTCACGATCAATGTTGTTCAGACCACCGTAAACCGGCCGATCGATCTTTTTTACTGTAAACCAGTTTCGATGTCTAATTCAATGTTAATTAAAATTAAGAATTCATGAATTGTTGAAAAATTATTAAATATTTACCTTTTGGTAAAACTTCATCCCCAGCTTCATTGATTAATGCAACTTTCCACAATACACTCACATCAGATGTACGTGGTTCTGCTCGGAATAGATAAACCGCAACATGTTTTTCTAGATAAACAGTTTTTCCTTCTGGTTGAATTCCCAAATAAAATTGATTATTCTTGCAAAAGATTTTAAACTTGTCACAGGAATGTTGGTAATCAGTCAAATCTTTAAAACTATCAATTTCCCACCTAACTGACGCAGAGTTAGTTTCATCCATTCTGTTGATCCGAATTGAGTTGATCACACACACCAAATAGCAAGATAATTAAGATGAAGATGAAATACAGTTAGTGGAATTTGTACACAAGAAAACGAATCGTTGTCAAAGATCGCGAACGTGATCGTGCTCGAGATAGCAGATGAGAAAAGTACAGCTGACAAACACCAAAACAAACCAACACTCTTACAGAGGGGGGTCACACACAGATGCTGTGACTACTCTTTAGTTCCCTGTCTCATAGAAACGCGATAAAAACACACATGACTTTGTTACTATCGTAGATAATTACATTGAAAATGACTCATTAATAATTAAACTGAGGCAAGTTATGGCTATTGTCACTGATACAGACAGTAATTTCTGGCAGAAAATAAATCTAAAGGTTTTGGAGTTTGGTGAGCAATTGTATTTTGGGGTATTTCCAAGAATGAACTGATATTGTTTTTTAGGTGATAATTGTATTGATGCGATTTACAGCTAAGTGACAGATAAAACGTTTGCATTAAAATTCAAATTCAAGAATGCACTTTTCACAAAAATATAGGGAATTACTAAAACATAAATGTATGTAAAAACTGCTCGATTTTACTGATTAAAAAAATATGATTTTCTAGTTGTAAGCCTCACAAGTTTTGAGTTCATCAGCAAACTTCTTTCAATTCAAATCACACAAAATGCAAGTCCAACCCAAACTTTCCGCCTTGCCATCGGAACTTATTTTGTTTATAATCGAACGAATTCAGATGAAAGATCTACTATGCACCATTCCCCTCGTATCTCGTACTTTTCACGATCTCAAAGTGCTTGCGCGCATGCGTGCAATCGTCGTCGAACTCTAACTATACAACTGGGGGGCAATTCGATGCTTCGAATGCCTTTTATGGGTGATTATTTCTGTGCAAAGAAAGGACAATCCCAAACAACTAATCTATTCAAGCAGAAGCTAAAGTATTCAGTATTGAAGTTTAGTACAAGTGAAATTTCCGATCAAGCAATTAAAGTCATTAGAAATAATTTTTCCGCAATTGTCTATTTGCAGATTTCAATGGACATTCCTAATAAAGTGAATCCAAGAACCAGCCTGTACCGTATGATTGATTTCTTTCAAATGTGGCAATCTACTCTCAAGTCACTTCATATCATTTGTCGGTTTGATGAATTAATCGAAAACAGTGCTTGCTACCATGTTGTATTTCAATTAATGAACATGTTCCTATGTCCAACAAAACAGTTGAAATTATTACGTTTCTGTGCCCGGAATAAAGTGAACTACAGACCAGTACCCTTGGATCTGCCAATACTTGGTCAACTTGAAGAGTTCTACTTTTCCTCACTCGACACAGCGACACAATTTCTGTACGACTCACTGTTCAAATATGCAGCGCCGAATGAGCGACTCAAACGAATCGGTCTCGACTGCCCAATTGTTAAACGGAAGGACAATTTGAGATTTCTATTTGGTGGTGCACTTACGGATGTTGAAGTTTACAGCAAACTAGCTCAAAAGTTCACTCATTTATCGTTCAAGGATTTTGCTCTCAATTTCCCCGAACAAACTCTAGCCCAATATCTTTTGAACATTCGCGATACCACTCCAAATCTGTGTTCACTTTCAATCAAACTGCGACAAGTCTCACTCGCCCTGCTCTTCAGTTCACTTCAACCTCTCACTGCAAAAGCCAATTCAAAGTTGATTGCTCTAAAACTGTCCATCACTGACACTCTACTTGTGACTGATCCTAATTTTGAGAAACTTCACGAACTCTCAACCAAAGACGATCCTGTTCAACACAACTCAATCCAATATTTACTGCTTCAATACAATGTCCAATCACACGATATAATTCGTGATATGAGGTTGGAGACATTTTTCCCGAATCTTCAAGTTGCAATGATTTATAATTACAGGAAACGATGCTCAGCTTGTGGATATGACAAACAAGTAGACAATATTAATGAATATAGAATCAAAAGAAGAAAATGTAGAAAAATTGTAAAGAATTGTTTGAGTCAAAAAGATAATTTCGAGTTATTGTATAGGTGAATTTGTTACATTTTTGTATGCAATTTAGTAAAAATAAAGTTATTTAAATTTTGAGTACCTTATCTTATTGAATCTCTATTGCTGTCCCTAGATATAACCTTTGGACTTTAAATGCTGTTTTATTTTATGGTTTCTATGGCAGTGCACAGTGCGGCTTTGTATGCAGTGAAATCATACAAAACACCTCAAAAGAAGCAAATCTACTCGAATTGCATCATTTATGGCCGATTAGATCAATTTTTAGATAAATGTCCATACGCGGATTGAAGCAGACAATTAAATCTCATTCAAATATCAAATCAAAATTTTCACTTTCCAATCTATGTAACAGTTAAAATCGTTTTTATCCTGAATTAATCTGTTTATAGTGCAATCACAATGTTGCAGTAAAGGGCAACGATAGTATCCAACAAATTAAGATCATACTTCAAGGGATCTATTGAAGTGTGTTTCTTCAGCTTCATGAACACCACGAAGTTGGCTGAGCCCACGATGACGAGATGCGGGGTTCCTTCCTGAGCGCGAAGCAGAGGCTGAGGTCTACTGGTCATGAGCTGATCGGTTGTTACCTCGACGCTTCCTTGATGAACGTTGTTCGTGTGTCCGCCTTTGGTGCCACTGAAATGGAAGGAACTCGGTCTGAGTGGTCACTCCTCTCAATAAACCAATAATAGTTTGCAAATTTTAATTTGACAAAAATAATGTATTTATTATAAATATTATTAGCAAGAGTGTTGTTTGATTCAATAGATCATTTTATTGTTTCTAAAAATTCTAATTCAAATTGTCACATGACATAAAATAAACCATTGCTCCCTATCCCTGAATAGATTTGATAGGCTTCTCAGTGCCGCCCCGGGCCAGTAGACAAAGGAAGGCAAGGATGACCTTGTTTTTCGCTTCCAGTAGCGGTAAAATGACTTTGGAAAAATTTTATACGGTTTCTGACCCATCTAAATGATTCAAAAGGCGGTAAATTTGGGATTAAGAGCGGTAAATGATCACTTTGCCTACCTTAGCATGAGCTCTTGGGCCGGCACTGAGGCTTCTTAATGCCCTTGACAACCTTTTTAATGCTACGCTTGGGTCGTGGATTAACGATGTTGCGAATTCGGTTGCCAATCTTTTTGAAGAAACCTCTGATTGGCTGATTTGCGACGGGACCACCGGGTCCAGCGTTCACCACCTGTTGACCAATACCAGGGTTGGATTGCATGGGCACGAGGGATGGAAGGCCATACATGGGTCCTTGTCCATCATTGGCAACTGGATCAGCATTGGCTAAATAAAATAAAATAAAAAAATATTAAATTGATAATCGAAAGAATGTAAATCACAAACCCAACAACACGGCAGCACCAATTGCGAGAAACAAAATCAGGAAAAGCTTCATTTTGTTTGAGTCTTGAATACTTTTTTGCGTATACTCAAAAATGTTCAAGTAAAGTTGATGATTTTCCAGTTCAAAATACTGGCCAATTTATACTCTATCACTAACACAAAGAGTAAGTTACAAGAGATCTATGGTTCATAGAAACTGTTTGCCAATTGGTTTAATCAGTTAAACTAAAAAGTTCAATCAACATGGGTTTTTGTATCACGTTCAAAATCACCCTTTGATCATGTGATCGTAATCATCTCATCAGCTAGATTCCCCGTATCATTATCATGCATTGATTTTTGTTTTTCTCTTACCATATTTGCTTTACAAATTCAAAAATAGCCTTTTACTGTTTAGTTCAAGATGACCAAAGGTAAACAAAATCATACTTTTAACTCTATTTCTAGCTTTCTTCGACATTGAAATGATCTTACAAAGTTGAAAGTTCACTTGAAATTTGCAAATTTAGGATAAATCGTTCGTTGAACTCAAATTGTCGTTTGCTTAGTAATGATTGGAATTTCGAAATGATTTAAAATGATACTTTTATTTTATTGAAATCCATTAAAATCACAATAAATTTATTTAGTAAAAAACTTTGTGAACTAAAACAACTTGCGAATGTTCATTTAGAATTAAAAACTTTAATTTGAATGAACTTGTTTTGATTTTGTTTGAGAAATAAAAACTCCATGCAATGATGAAACAAACAAACAAACACTAGACTCTGGTCTAGTGACTATAAGTACTTTAGTTAATCTTGATCTTATCAATCATTGTATGAGCTTTCTTGGCCAACTCTTGAAACAATTGAACAACCATTGTTCCATTTCTTTTAGCAAACTCACTCCATCCCTCAGTTGCCATTACACCAACCGAATTGAGAGTGATGAATTCGGTGCATTTCGATTTGAGCTCTTCCAAGTTGTGCATGTCGGCCAGCTGAAGCACTTTGATCACCGATTCAATGGTCAAGTAAGTGCCCAGGGAGTTCACGCATATGTTTTTCAAAGATTCCAATTGATACTTACAAAATACAAATTAGATTGTCTTAAGCTTTATCAGGACTAACATACCTTATCGGAAACGACAAACATTTCGTACGCATACTTTTCCATCGATGGTATCTTGCCCGAGTAAATGTAAGACAGCAATTGCTCAAACACATCCAACTCCACCTCCGTAATCTCAATCCGATCATGTGTCTTTTCCTTAAATTCCGCAGTAAACATAGCCGCAAAATAAGGCGAACGAGCAGCAAGAATGTATCGATGCACTTTGAATTCTTTGCCTTTGACCATCAAAACCAAATCGCTCAAAGTAGAATTGTGCATCAAAGATTCGAGATCGCTGGCCACACTTTGATGATCGTACTTGTTTGAAACTGTCAAATGGGGACAACATTTTTGGTTGTAGTAAATGACACATCGGAATAAAAGTTGTCCATCGTCGATCAATCTATTCGCTGGATCGAGAATGTAGTTGTGATCTACAGTGATTTGTGCCATATGGTGAAACTTGTCTGAGACACGCCGAGTAAAACCCTCTGTAAACAATATTGTATTATACGAGTATAAACATTAAGTTCAATCTTAGGTAATCATAATCTCATGCAAAGTTGTGCTTACCTGTAGTAAAATGTCGTTTGCCATCTTGATCAATCAATGAAACAACAATCTGAGCCTCTTCACCCACAATGTCGTCTCCATTGGTCACATGAACATACAGAAAGGCCTTACTGCCACGCTCATCTTCCCAAGTCTTGGAACACACGAGTGTGTGATACACAATTTGAGGTTTCTTTTCTGGCACAAGACGATTGCTCGAATGAATGATGAATTCTTTTGTATATCCAAAGTAAAATGTCACACCAATGTAATTTGTGTATTGGCGTTGGAGCAATGAGCAGTCTGCTGAGCATGAGTCACTGCACTGGTGTCGTGGTTTGGCCATTTTGGGAAAAATGCAAACGAAAGGGATCGTAAGGATAGCAGTTTTATGATTTGGAAATGAAAATGTGAAAATGTTTGTAAAAAATATACGACAGTCGTATTTTTATACTAAAAACCTGCACAGAACTGTACCCAAAACAGGAACAGGAAAAAGCTGCTGTCTAGTGCCCACTAAATGAGCTATACACAAAAGACATTACTGAATTGAGATGTATGCAAACTATTTATTTAAACTTTTTTTACAAAATTTGCCAAATCACAATTCAAATTTCTTATTAAATCGACCTGATTTTCGATAAACTTCCATCCCCACGTACTAAAAGCTAGCGAGCAGTACTTTGACCTTGAAAGCACTTTTTATAATTTACTTTTTCTTTATCTTAACATTATGATTGATAATGTCAAGCAGTTCCTCCACCAATTCCAAACGATGTTTACGCAACTGCTTCCATCCATCAGTGGCAATCACTGCTGTTGAGTTTGTCTTGATGAATTTGATGCATTTTGATCGTAATTGAGCTGACTGATACAGGTCTGCGTGTTGTAGTACTGCGGCTACTGATTCGATGGTTAGGCTTGAGCAGAGGGATTGTTCACAGATGGATTTGAGGTGATCCAATTGGTACTTTCAAAAAGGAAAAATTTAGTTATTAAAAAATTAATAATTTTTAAAAATTACCTTGTCTGCAGCCATGAACAATTCCAAATCATATTTCTCCAAATCCTCAACCGAACCTCCATAAATGTATCGCAGTAACACTTCGAACACTTCCACCTCAACGTCTGTGACTTGAGCTCGGTTTTGTCGTTTCTCCGCCAAATTAGTGTTGAACATAGTTTGGAATACTTTGGATCTTGCTGCTAGCACATTTTTGTGTACCTTAAATTCTCGCCCACTTACAACAAAGACAAAATCACTAAATTCTCCATTCTCGAGAATTGATAAGTAATCTGTAAGAATTTCGGGCGCAGTTTCAACCTTTTCATTTACAGGAGAAGATGATAGCTCTGGTTCTTTGTTTTTCAAAACATCCACCTAAAGCAAGATTATCAAAATTATGTCTCACAAGTATTAACTTTGACCAACCTCACAGTAAATCTTCAAACTTCCATTCACCAACATCTCGTTACACTTGTCACGTGATATATAGTTGGGAACATCAAAATTGTTGCAGTTGTAAGCAGATCTGCAGTAATTCCATTTGTACTCTGAAATTTTAATTTTAAAATATATTTTAAATTAAAACATTTTTCTCTTACTTTGATCATATTGTTCATCATCATTTTCATCCAAAATCGAAAGTCCAAACTTCATGAACAATTCATTTTTATTAGCACTGTACTGCAAACTAACATAAACATGATTCTGTCCAAAACACTGGTGATTCGGTTTAATGGTCAAACGAAATTGATCTTTGCTGTTTGGTACACAAAAGTACGGAGAAGTGACAAGTTCGTCTTCATTGTCTAAATCACTGAATTCGTCGATTGTCCAGGTGAGGGTTGCGGTTTCTTTCTCTTCTTGATTCAAAGTTAATGCCATTTTCTTCTTCTAGTTATGATGCTCTTACTGACTAATTTAACATTCTAAGTCACACAGCAAACGGGCGAAACCTTCATTTTGACTTTTATTTGGTTAGCAACTTTATCTTATCTTGTTCCTTGTAATAAAAATATTCGGCATTTGTCTTTTGATTGCAGGTCCCTCATGGGTTAAAAATACAATTTTACTGCCTATAATGAATCATAAACTTGACTAATTAAATTTTAATTACATGTGACCTGACATTGACCAAATTAATTAACACGGGATAGACAAGATAGAAAGGTTTGGAGTTTGATCAATATTTGAGTTATATATTAAGATGTAACTTTGTGCAGATGTTACATTACTGTGCAGATAACACAAGTTTAAAACCAATTTGGGTAGCGTTTGAAACATTTTGAAAATTAAATTAACAAATTATGAGGTACAAATAAATAACAAAATTTAGATAGATTAAGTGAGACTAAAAGTGACTTGAAAGTAGAAAACCGTTTTGAATTAACGAAATATAAAATAGATTTTTCTTTCTTTATTATTTCAAAATAGTCCAAATTATTTAAAAACTTAAAATATTCAATGATCGCTCATGTGATCAACTTGCTTGGTATTTACAATAAATTGAACAAAAAAATCAGAATATTTTATTCAGAATAAATGAACAATGTGCCATCTAGAGTTTGACATTGTGAATTTTCATTATTCGACGTAACTTATGTATTAACGCATGTATTATGTCTGCGATTGGTGTAAATGTTTGATCTAATACGACATACAAAATGTAATATGACAAACATCGTGTGTACAATATCATGCCAAAAACCAAAACACACAACAAAACATCAAATATGGTTACAATGAGATTCGCGTTAAACTCGACAGAATCATACTCAAACAGAAGAAATACGACCATAAACTTGAACACATAGGACCAAATCAAATAGTCAAAAATACTAAAGTATTCCGATGGGTCCAATGACAATGACTCGACAGTGCACTCTTCAAGTACGTGCATGATACCAAACAAGATGAGCAACGTTGCACTGATTTTCAATAATAAATTATCGCTCTGAAATGAACTGAATTATTCACATTCATTCATAAAGCAGCATAAAGTGCAATTTACCATGAGAAAGACATCAATTGTCAATCGAATCAAGTTGATCAAACCAATTAATAACAAACTTACTTTCCATGGATTCAAGAACAAATTAGATTTTGCCATTTTGACGACACAAAAAAATAAATTGAGGGGATTCAAAGCAATCTGAATTAAAAACAATTTTGAATAAAAAAACAGAAATTAGATTTTATCATCGACATTGAAATTGATAAAATATTTGAAATATTTTCAAATATTTAATGCTTAGTCAAGTAGTGTTTTCCAATTATTCAACTTTATTTACAAATTGTTTCAAAAACATTTCAAACAATTTCGTCATTCGATGGAAAATTGTAAATATCTCATTTCAGATTGATCTTTTTTTAAAAATCAAACTCATAAATCACTAAGTAGAAAAGGCTAACATTGAAAAGCTGATTTTAATTCTTGGTGTAATGCCATTGACATTAAACTTTGCGTTTCTTTAAAATTTCCCCCTTTAAATTGCCCTAAAGAATCAACCTTCACCAAACAAAAGAATATATATTGTTCAAGGTTGTTTTGTATAAATAACTTTTTCAAATGTTGTCGCTTCTTCATATTTAGGCGGAGAATCGTCAGGTATGGTTTGATGATTATTCGATTGATTATCATTGGACAATTGAAAAGAATCATGACCCCCGTTGAGTACGCTGACAGAACTTGTGACAGTCTCTCTATAATCTATTCGTTGACTTGGTCTAAATTTGAAATAGATGACAGAACACAAGTAGAGCGAACCAAGTAAAACAATCGTCCCAAGAGCAACAGTTGTGATCAGAAAGATTAAAATCCAAACTGGTTCTAGTGTTTTGTCTTTTGCTTCACAATGCTGCTCTCCAGTAGATAAAGTTTTCAACTCTTGTTGTGGCTTACACGCACACAGGCCATCATAACAGACCATTCCATTAGAATGACAATCATAATCGTTATTGCATTCCTTTGTTGGAGTCGCATTTTTCATAGTAGTACATAAACCAAGCAAAAGTGTACCCAAAATGAAATTAAATGACAAAATGTACAAAGGTTTCATGTTTTGTTGTTGTTGGGAGGATAAACTAAACTTAGGGAAAGCACAAAAATTAAAACCAAAATAACCCAAAAGCTAATCAATCCAATCAAATCACTCTGTATATCTTGTGATTTACCTCTTGTGTCATTATCAACGCCTTTCTCTTGATTACTAACACAGATGGACATCCAAATTGAGGTTGAAGGAACAATTAGCCCACATATCCTATCTTATGTATTATTTTACGCTGATTTCGAATTTCTACTCAGAAATTCATGTTTGGTTCATTTTTTGAGGTTTTTTGAAGTTTTTAAACTTGTTTTTTAACCATTTCAAGTCCAAAACCTTTGATATATAAAGATTTTATTTTAAAATCAAATTCTCTGAAGTTTTTCTGAAAATTTTAAGCTAAAGAACACCAAAATTGGTCAAGATTTAATATTTTAATTCGATTTATAAAGATTACATTTCACAGGTAAAGAGGTACAAATTAGAATCTAAGCAAAGTTATATAAGTCTCATGTGCAATCAGTTTACTTGCAAGATGTTATCACTAAAAATCGAATTAAAATATTAAATCTTGACCAATTTAAGTGTTCTTTAGCTTAAAATTTTCAGAAAAACCCAGAGAATTTGATTTTTAAAAATAAAAACTTTATGTTTTAATAGCTTTGAACTTGAAATAGCTAAAAACAAGTTTAAAACTTCAAAAATCTCAAAAAATAAACCAAACATGAATTTCTGAGGAGAAATTGAAATCAGCGTAAAATAATACATAAGATAGGATATGTGGGCTAATTGTTCCTTCAACCTCAATTTGGATGTCCATCTGTGTAATCCTTGACTGCTTGTTATTGCCATCCACAGTTGACATTTGGTACAATGCAATCGATTGCTCTGAGTCGCAATCACTTGACACTCCATTCACACTGTGATCACAGTGTAATGAGCAATTGATTGATGATCAAAATTGTACGACAAGATCTAAAATGTAGAGGAAAATCGAAATGACACAAAATTAGATGATAGGCGATTTTATTCAAAATTTGGATAATCATGATTGTAAGACTGGACATAATCTCTGAGTTTCACATTGTATTTTTGTAAAATGTTTCAACACTTTTTCACCACCAAATCTCTGTACAATTGCAACAACAGTTCCGGTCTCCTTTTTCCCATCATCACCCAACCATCTGTGAGCATCACCTGTGAGGCATTGGCAGTGATGTACTCAATGGCCGCGTTCTTCAGTTTAGCTGACGAGTACGTTTCGGCTAACTCGAGAATTTCTACAACGGATTCAATTTCTAAGCATGTGCAAATGTATTGCTCAATGATGCTTTTCAGGGATTCGAGTTTGTACTAAAAAATCAAATAATTAAAATTTCTGATATTAAATTTAAAAACACACCTTATCGGATGCAATAAATAGTTCCAGTGCATACTGCTCCAAGGGTGGCACCGCCCCCGTGTAAATATATCTCAGCACTTCATCCATCACCTTAACCTGTACATCCGCAACTTCAATTCGATTTTTATAAATCTCATTCTCAAACATTGAGGCAAAAACTTCAGATCTCGCAGCCAGAATCGCCTTATGAACATTAAATTCTCGTTCACCAACAACTAGAACCAAATCGGCAAACTTTCCATCGTCTAAAAGTGTGTCCAAAATGTCGATTACTTTCTGGTTCTCGGAAGACAGCTTTTTGGGTTCTACTTTAGGTTCGAAAATGTCGTCTTTCGATTTTGCATTTCCCAGAAATTCGACCTCACAAAATATTGTCAATTTGTCATTCTGGAGTAGACCATTCTTCCTGTCCAGTAGGTACTCTCGAGAGATGTAGTACATTCCACCATTGGCTGCAACTCCTTTGCATTTGTCGTTGAAATCAGTTGGAATTTCTGTTGGTGACAAATAGTTAGACAAATTCCAAATTTGCAAATGGCTAAATTTTACCTTGCAAATAACATTTCTCTCCCTTATGATCGATAATCGAAATCTTGTAAACCACCTTCAACTCCTCCGTGTACGGTGGTCCCCGATGCAGATAAACCGCAACATGATTGAGCAAATGTTTGATTTCAAATTGAGGATACAGACGTAGAAAGAACTTCTGTTCATTTGATGAGAAAAAATATGAAGTATCCCGAACTTCACTCTCAGGAGTTGTGGTAAAGTTTGGAATCTCCCAGGTGTAGGTCTGGGATTCAAAATGGGAGGATTCAGGTTCCGTTAAAGAGGTATCGGGTTCTAAGGTTTTCGCAGTACTTTCGTTTATGTCCGACATTTTTTGGGTATTTCAAAATTTAAAATTTTCAAATGAATAATGATTTAAAAGTTGAAATTAACTCCTTTTGGCTTGACAGACATAAACACCCAAAACTTGTGTTTACTTTTAGTCTGACTTTCAATTGTCTATTTGTATGATACGTAACCTACAAAAGTGTACATTTGAAAAGATATTATCGTGTTACCTTGGAGATTAGTGTTTGACAATCACTTGACAATCACCTCAAATAAGTAACTCTGCTTTGCAATGTACATTGGTTTTTTTATTACCATTTTTTTTCTGTGCCCTAGTTTTTTTTTATTCCAGAGAAAATGAAAATTATCAAAAACAATAATATATCCGGGTTATTAAGAATATTAATACAATTTAATACATTTTATGGAGTTTTCAGGATTACATGATCATAAATCCGAGCATACAAAATAGCAATGTGATTATGCTAGAGGATGCACTTTGGCCGTTGTTGTGTTTAGGTGTAGTAGATGGTTCGGTTGATCCAGGATTGGTTGTTTTTTGGTTTGTTGCTGTTGGTGCATTGGTCGAAGCGACAGTTGATTGTTGTCCTGGAGCTGTGGTTGTTGGGGCATTTGTTGGGTTTGCAGTGCTGTGGACAGTCGTTTGTACAGTTGGTGCGTGAGATGATCCACCAGAACTTGAAGTTTCCGTTACAGGGGCTGAAGTTCCGTTTCCAGGTGCCACAGTTATTGTTGCATTTATATGCGCCACTGTAGTACCATTTTGATGGGGCACAGTTACAGGTGCCAAAGTTGTTGTTTCGTTTACCGTAGCGTTTTGTCCTCCTCCTGGATTAGCAGAATCATCTGCTGTACCATCATCCAATATCGCATCAGCATTCAAATTATTAAACAAAACAAGTGCACACAAAGAAGCAACAATCAAAAATGAGTTCGACATTTTGAAATTCTCAAAATTGTACTTTAGAACTTTAAATCTTCATAAAATCAATTTTAACTCCAAATTTACAATCACTGCTCAAGTGGTCTTTTATATACCAATGCCTGTCCAATGCAAACTTTAAGCATTTGGACAATTTCCAAATTTTTAGGTAGCTAAGTAGGTAGCCATTCGAGTCATACGTTTCGATTGATCAATCAAATGATCAACTATCATTCATTGAGTCATCAATCGTTTTTGGTCATAAATCAAATGCCATCAACATGACTGTGACCATTTGGGTTGTTCAAAAAGTAATTTCACTTTAAGCTAATAGAAAATAAATTGTCAACTTTGGAGTTACTTTTTCAATGGCTACTTTTGGTTACAACATTAGGTCGAGAAAGTATTAGTTGTTGCAAAGAGAGGATTAAACAGGCAATTTGTATTACTTATTTACGCTGCAGGAACATTTATAACCCGTTCAAAAGACTGCACTACAACGGAATGTTGATTACAAGACACCAACATGCACTAGACACAACAGGCCAACAGGATATATGTGTGATATTACGTTTGTTTCAAAGGTTATGCGATGTTTGAACGTAACCATAAACGGTTAATCCTGAGAAGGGGACTGTTGAGTCATAAATATTTTACATTTCCAGTTTAGACTTGAATTAAGTAAATATATTTGAAGGCATAAAATATAACAAATAACAGAATTAACGGAATTTGTAGTATATTAGCAACTTGATATTGACAACTTTAAAGGATAGAATGTAAGAATAGAACAAAAAACTAAAGATGCTTTATGAATTTTACAAATATGCAAACAAATTACCATTTGACTTGAAATTTCCGTTTTTAAGATGGCTTTATTAGATTAGACACAATTTTCATGAATTAACCCAATTCATTTTCAACTCTTTAACAAGTCAAGTCAACATTGAGTCATAACAAAATCCGGGTACGCCATTGAAGAGGTAAAGCTAAATGCAGTAGCAACAAAAGAATTGCACAGTATACAGGCAAATTGCAAACACACTCAAAAGCTGTGCAAACACAATTAGAGATTAATATTTCAACGTGTATTTTGTTGGGCTTAAAATACTTTTGGGTGGATTAGTGCACAAAAAGATAAATATAACAAGTCTGTCCTTGTAGTTTGAGGTTGATGAATTGCACGCAAGTCAGACAAACTTTAGACAAACAAGGTTGAAATTGGCTTTAATTAGTGTGCATCGTAGTGGCTTTAGTAATTATGCAATTTGACAATATCTGTGTATGTATTGTACAGGAATCATTGACAAATTGATTGCATTATATTTGACGTACGCTTTATTAAACAATGATGACAAAGCAAAAAACAAAATTGTTCAAATGAATGACTTACGTTAATTCAAAACTATTACAGTAACTAAACCTAAATTCAGATTCTCCGACGACTGTACAAAGAAACGCAGAATCTTCAACTTTATCTTCAATATCACCAACAACAACTAATGAAACGAGCCCTTCAGCTCCAACAAATTTTACAACCGAAATACGAGTAACAGCAATTTCAAAATTAAGCAATGAAACGACCACAATATATCCTATCGCTAAATGTCTATAGAGTGGAGTCGAGAATATAGAGTTTCTACCTAAAAAAATGTGTAATATGACTTTACTTAATCAATAGAAAACATTTTTATTTAATCACAAAAATTTCAATAGAAATACTATTCCTAAAATTAGAATCACGAAATTTGAAATTTCACACATTTTTCCACTGTTCAGTGGATTGGTTGTTGTCGGAACTGTTGTGGTAATTTCATCGTTTAAGGTTGAAGTTGTTGTTGTTGATAATTCAGTTGTAAGATTTCCTGGAGCTGAAGACAATTCGGTAGTGCCTGTTTCATTTGCAGTTGTTGGTGCAATTGATGATAAAGTAGAAAATTCTGTGTTTCCTATTGTTGTAGGAGAATCTGTGTCTACAGTTGGATCGTCGGCTGGTAATTCTGTTTGCGCACTTGTTGAAGAGATTGTATCAGTTTCAGCAGTTGAGTCTGTTGATGTATCCGTTTGATCAGAAGTTGGTACCGTTTCATCGGTTGTTGTAGTTGTAATTGAGTTTACATCATCAGCATCGGTTGTTGAAGTCGGATCTGTGTCTTCAGTCGGGCCAGAAGTTGAAAAAGATTGATCAGTTGTTGTATTTGTTGACACATCATCCGTTGCAGTAGTTTCATCAGACGTTTCAGTGGTAGTAGTAGGAGTCTCAGTAATCTCAGAATCATCACTAGATGTTATATCAATCGAAGGGAAGGTAGAAGAATATTCTGTAGTTTCGGAGGTTTCAGAAGAACCAGAATTTGGTTCGGTCGGTAAATCTGTAATTCCAAAATCCGTTTCTGTTGTAGACGATTCAGAAGTTCCAAGTTCTTCCTTCAGCGTATCAATATCCAAGATCAGTAACTCATTTACAAATCCTTCATCTTCAACTTCGAGAGGAAGTGCATTCACCGAATTCCAGATCAACACAAAAGCAAAAACTAAGAGAAACTTTAAATCCGCCATGTTCGAATGAAACTAAAACAACTTAAACTCAAACAACACTTCACAGGACACAAAGTGACTTCTATTTATAAATGAAGACTTATTATTCCTCTTACGTTTCAAGTTTGACATCGGCATCTTAAATACCTGGACGGAAACTAATCCAATTTTTTAAATGTGGAACATAGACTTGGTTAATAATTTATGATCACTTTCCCACATTAGTTTGCATTCTTGTTTAACACTTTTTGTTCTCCCAAATTCCGTTTCTTATCTTACTTTAGACAAGTCAGTTTAAATATACCAAAAAGTGCTTTAGCAAGAATTTTTGGATTATGTTTGTAGACCAGTGAGGACTTGTTTGATTAATTTATTGAGCAATCGACTCGTTTACCTCTTTCTTACGCAAACGGACATTTTAAGTTGCGAACTTGTGCACACATTTGTTAATTTGTAATAAAAATGTCAAGTTTGGAGGCAAAAAGTAAGTCAGTTTGTTTAAGTTGTGCAAATATTTGTTGATGTGCTTCTTCTTTCTGTGCTATTAACCACTTTTTGTCCAGATCTCAGTTTGCAATATATTGACTAAAGTCGTGGCATACACAACTCAATTAGCAATTCCGGTCTGGGTTCCGTTTAACAATTCATTAGAAAAGTGAGAAATACTTTTCTGGAAATCGATTTTTAGGATTTCAAATCAAATAAAAATAAAAGTTCAATGCTTGTACTTTCACAAAATTAATCGGAAAAGAACAGTGAGCAACAAAAAGTTTGAAATTGCAATCAAATTTGTGGTGCAATTTGATTGATTTTTTAAAGTAAGAGGCAAACATTTTTCATTAAAAGTTTTGCAATAAACTCTAGAAGTTTTGAAAATAGCATTATTTAGAGAAATAAAATTAAATTTTTGATTAGTTGCTTGAAAACTTTATTTCGTTCGGTTCAAATCGTTTTCTTTCGTTAGATTCAAGTTTGCAAAAAAATTTGACCAAGTTACTTTGAGATTTAAAATGCCAAAAAAATTCGATTTAAATTGAAATTGTACGAGCACTTTCTGCTGGCTTACTTCAATGCCATCGATGGCATATTAAATTGTGAATCACACAATGAAAAGTTGTTCATTCAATTGGCGAATGCATTGATCATTGTATTGCTGCTCTGCGAATCGATTCACTACGCCTTCCTGTGGACCAGTCCACCACTGGATCGTACCGCTCGAATGATTCACAATGACCCTACTCTCCTGTACAGTGGACTCGAGGAAATGAATCTTGCAGCCATTGCAATGTGTGCTCATTCCGCTTACTACCACTACAAAATGATCTTCTCGGTTGATGACAAATTTAATGCTAACATTTTGCAAGTTGTAAGACAAATTCTGTTTGGTAAAGACAAAAATGACAAGTCGAAGGAGCAGTTTCGATTCTTTCGAAGACTTTACCACAACAAACCGGCAAATTTGATTGTACGAACTGTGGCAAAACATTACATTCGAATGATGGATTGCTTCTTTGCTTTCGTCGGTAAGTCACATTCAATATCTAATATCTAATAACTTTACCCATGTATTAGTTCTATTAACAATTCGCAACCAGTACTATCTTCTCTCCTATGCTGTTGATAATCGTCCGGACTTCTTCAGCTTAAGCTTTTCTGGAATAACCAATTTTGCGTTGATGCAACTCAATTGCTTGCTTTCCCAGTTGAGCCTTCTTTTCAATTTGATCATCAACGCAAACAACTCCACCACCTTTCTCACCTTCACACTGACCATCTTCATTCAACTGAAACAAATCAATCAATTACTGAGCACTCGTCATCGATTTCAGTACTTCACTCGTGCCCACTCGAAAGCATTCATTGCGCATCATCACCAGATTGTTGAGATGGTCTCAGTGGTGAATCGAATTTGTGGACGAATGTTGTTGGCCTTCATGCTCATCCACGTGCCCATCAACACCTATCTGGTCATGTCCATTGGACTGGCTGGTCAATTTGAACTGTCACGAGTGCTACTGTTGGGAGTGGTTGTTTACGTTCAGTTGATTTGTTTCTTTGTGTTTCATTTGATGTGCGCAATGTACATTAGTCGAATTGTGCAGTGCAAACAGAATCTCTACTCGATTATCTTTCGACGGGAGAAGATTATTCTCAATGGAACTTGGAGACGTCAACTGGCAAACTACATCGAGAGATTGGACAATCCTGAACGATTGGGCCTTACATATGGCTCTTTTGGACTCATTTCGATCAGTTCATTTGCAAAGGTAATGTTTTATTTCACATTGTTAAATGTTAATCATGTTTAATTGCAACCAGTTTGTATGGCTCTACACTCAATTCATCATGTATTGGTATTTGTTCATTAAATCAGATTATGTTGTCTATTTGTAAATATTGAAACAATTCTTGTGCATCCAAAAGCAACTGTAGTTCCGGTCTACTTTCTGTCATATATGTTTATAAACGACTTTCATTGACCTTGTTAAACTAAATTCTATTTTTTAAAATAGCAATCGATTTTTAGGATTTCAAATCAAATGAAAAGAAAAATTGTTGTTCACAAAAGTTTAATTTTAAAATAAACTTTCGAAATTTCACGTAGTTAATCGGAAAAAGAACAACAACAAAAAACTTTAAATTGTGAACAAAATTTTTAGTGACATTTTGATTTATGGACTGTAAACAATTTTTGCTAAAAATAAATGAAAGTTAGTATCGAAATTGAGTACATTTTACTTTCTTCAAGAAGCTCCGATAATATAGTCGAAAAATTATTCGAAAATATCAAAAGTGATAGTTTTTGATTAACTGCTCGAAAATATTTTAGTTTGATTTTAGATTTTGGAGAAAATATTTTGATTCCAAAAGAACAAGAAAATTACATTAGAATTTAGAGTCAAAGCACAAACGAATCCCATCCATTCTGTTGTATTGTATAGTAAAATATAAGCTTCAAGCTTACAAAAATGTACGCTTTAAACGCTTAAAAATAGATCCCCATTTATTCAGATAAATTAAAAATAAAGCAAAATTAAAATGGAATTGAATATTGATTTGTAGAAATCAAATGATCAATAAAGAAAATAAAATTATTAATTTTGAATGAACAAAATCGAACCAGAACATTAGTAAAACATTCTTCCTACAATTAAAACTACTCCTCAATCCTCTTCACATTCCCCACAAATAGCCTTGAGACCATTGTCTCTATCTTTCAGCATACGATACACGAGATTTAAATACCTTACATTTTCAACACAATTTTGGCCTAGTTTTTCATTTTCATACAAACTCATCAACTCATTGATATCTCGCTGTCCATGAAGGATATATTTACTTGCACATTTTTGGGAGACATTTTTTGAAAAGGCACAAACATTTTTGGTAAATTCCGATTTCAGATTCGCTGTTACGTACTGATCGTACAAAGTTGGATAGCAGGATTTTCTATCTGCAATTTTAAAAATCTAGATTAATACACTGAACAAATGTGGATAGAATGAACAGACCAGCAAACACCAAAACCTTGTCGTACAAACTGTGTATGATTTTGTCTATTTTGTCCATATTTTGAATATCATTAGCCTTGAGCACCGTTTCCACTTGCACAAGTGATGCATTCTCCTCTTCCGATAGTCGATAATTGGTGTAATTGTACACAGTCTTGAGTTCACCCAAATAGGCCTGGATTGAATACATTTTGGTTGCAATCTCAACCTGCGCTCTGATTTCATCGTTGCCAATTAGCCAGCCAATATCTCCAAAATGGGCATACAGTAACACTCGATCTGAGTCCACAAAGAAAGTTTTTCCACTCACTTTATCAACCCATTTCGAAGTTTTTCCTCCAAATGAAAGAATGACTTCACTGTTTTTGGCAAATTCTTCATCAACCGTCTCATTTCCAAAGCGGCAGTTGTTGAACGTTCGACAAAATGCATTTTTAAGGTTTCGCAATATTTCCTCGTCGAGATGCTCAAAAACATATCGCTGATTAATCGCAAATTGAAGATAGCGACCGAAAGCATATTCTCCATAGAGTAAATAGTGGCTTCCAAAACGTTGCACAAATTGTTGATAGATTGTTGGATTGTCTTCATATTTGAGTGGCAACTTTTCGTGAATGAATTCGCGAAAGTCTTTTGTAAATGGTCCAGTCTCTCGTGGATTAAATGTGAGAGCCCCAGGGCCATCGAAGATCTACAGTGTAAAACAATATAAAATCGTAAATTTCGTAAAACTTTGTAACTTTAACATTACCCAAGCAGAAATTTTACCCGAATCATAATATTGCTTGGCTAAACTTTGATATTTTGGGTTTTGGGTAAACAGTCTTGCAAATTGTGGCAAGATCTTAAACATATCTATATTGAAATTGAATGGGTCAATTAAGTTTGCTTTGGATATTTTAGCTTCAAACACAGTGTGATCAATTGAATAGTGTATTCCCAAATAATCCTCAGCATGTAAAAGATAATCAAATCTCTCTGGCACATCATATTCAATCGGTGGGTCAAAGTGTTTATCCAACCATTTAGTACCACCATCACAGGTGTAGTTGAATATATTGTCCACATATCCATCCCAATTACTGTTTGGCGAACCAATGGGCAGAAAGTCAAACTTGGTAATGTCAATTCCGGAGGCGGCTTTCATTAGTAAAGGAAGTGGATGCTTGCATTCTTGTGAACGAGTTGTGGTAACAAATGTTGAGACTATGACAGTTAAAAGAAAAAGCCCAATGGTATCCATTTTGACAAAAATTGCGTGTAGTTTCAAAGAAAACCAATAAATTGAGTGAATTGAACACTGTTCAGTGAACAGGATTGACGCATATTCATTAAATTATCAAATCATTAAACGAGCAACGGAAAATCATATACATTTAATGTCGTTTCTTGTTCTGTTTACATAACCTTTCTACAATTTAATGCCAAAGGTTCTCAGCATGAAAATGCAAAATTAATAAATTAAAAAATAGTCCGCTGTTTCATATTGTATTTCAAAAGGTTAGAAATTTACAAGTTCAAAATTCACTTTTTAATTTAAGAAAAGGTTGAGCTTTAATAGCAATGTCCTGGTACAATTCCATGAGTAATTCAGGTTGAGTCTTTCCCAGCTTCTTCCAACCTTGAGTTTCCATCACTTTTGTGCAATTTTCAGTGATAAATTCGATACATTTCGATTTGAGTTCACCTTCACTGTGCATGTCTGCATATACGACAACTTTACAGATTGTCTCGATTGACATGGATGAACGAAGTGATGCTCCACAGATGCTTTTGAGTGAATCCAATTGGTACTGTAGAATGATAAATTAAACACAAAATCATTCCAACATTAATTCCAACTATTACCTTATCAGCAGCAATGAACAACTCGAGTGCATATTCCTTCAACGAGCCAACTTTGCCGGTGTAAATGTAACGAAGCATTTCCTCACACACCTCAACCCCAATGTCGGTCAACTCAACTCGATTGTTCAACTTTTCAATGCACTCGTGCTCAAACATCGAAGCAAACACAGGCGATCGTACTCCGAGAATATTTTTGTGCACTTGAAACTGCTTCTCTCCAATCACCAAAACAGCATCGCTGAATTTTCCACTTTCCAGCAACGAATTGTAATCTTTAACAACTTCGCATTCGTTACAAATTTTGTTTGGTTCATTCTGTACTGTAACAATTTTTGCAGGAACTAGTTTAGAATAATCATGAATACGAATCTATCCATAAATTCAATTAAGACAAATTAAATTTTTTTGTTTAAATTTCTTATAAGTTCTTACCTCACAATGGATTGTCAGTTTGTTGTCATTTACCAATCCATTTTCAGGTTCTTTAAGAAAGGCATTCCAAATATAGTAGTGACTTCCATTCTGGCAACGGCTACCTTTGTAAAGACCACTCATCTCTAAAATTATTAGTAACAAGCAATTAAAGTTAATTAATCAAAAAAATATATGTGAAAACACAAAATACCTTGGGAGCATTTCTTGTCTCCATGCGAATCTACAATCGAAATTGTATAATCGACTTTTGCATTTGTGCAACTCGAAGTTAAACCAATCGAAGCATAATTTCTCCAGCCAGATTTGTTGTTGTTAGGGAAATATATTAGACAGAAAGAACGACTTCCCTCTGGTTGAAACCGTTCCGAAACAGCATTTTGAACAGCGCTAAAGTTTTCAATGACCCAAGTGTGAGTAATAGTAGTTTGTTGGATAGACATTTTAGTATACGACACGCAATCGGGATACAAAAATATTTAATTGATGGATGATGATGATGATCGTTGAATGCGGACTGGATCAGCAATGGAAGGAAAAGCAGAGGAAGATAAAGGAAAGGCAATTGCGGATAATCTTTTCCTCACAGGCTCAAGTGAGTAACAGCACAGACCAAACAGTCAAAATCAGACTCAAAACAAAAGAGAGCCTATAGAGCCTATATGTATACATATGAATGCACAGTGTGCACTATGTACACGTACATACGACCCAGGCTAGTCGATGGAATGAGCAGAAAAGGGGTAGTGGTGCAACAGAACCTAGGCTTCAACTAGGCTTGACCAAACCAACCACACTGTAAACATGCCCTTCGACGTACTACAAGAAATTCTCTTCTAAAAGGTAGCGGGCAAACGCAAAGTAAACCGAGGGACAGCAGATGAGATCAACAGGCCTAGCTGCAATTGCAACTGCAACTCAATGACAACTCATTAGACAAGTGACATCTAGCAATAGGGATAATAGAGATCTCTCGAGAACAGCTCATACAACAAACATTTTGTAAAATTTAATTTAAAGTATTTTTATTTTACATTTAATTTCCAATTCGGCTCGACTCAATATAAAAACAAACCAAGAAAATTTAAAGTTTGAATTTTAAACTATAAGTTAAAAATGAAAGCTAAAATTACAATTGACATTACAATCAAAAATTTTGGAATTAAATTTGAACCACTATTATGCCCCGGGGGAGTTGTTCTTATTGTTGTTATTGGCCTCCTAGTTGTAGACAATGTAGAGACAATCGTATTTCTAGCAGTTGTAGGTAAAGTTGTGATTATGGTTGCTTTTGTGGTGACAACTGTTGGCTTCATTGTGATGGTAACAGGTGCGCCAGTTGCCCTGGTAGTTGAGATAATGAGTGTGGATAGTCGAGTTGTCGGTCTAACTGTAGTGGTTTGGATGTTGGTTGTTCTGTTGGTTGTAGGAGTCAAAATCGAAGTTGGCCTTAAAGTTGTTGTTGGGGGTCTTGTAGTACTAATTGGTACGGTTGAGGAAACAACTTTCGTTGGCGTTACAGTTACAGTCGTTGCACGAGTAGTTGTTGGAACTGTCGTAGGTCTAAGAGTTGTAGCAGGATTCAAAGTTGTTAATCGAGTTGTGGTTGGAATTGTAGTTTGAATTGTTGTTGGAATTCTCGTGGTCGTTTGACTTAAAGTTGTTAATCGTGTTGTGGTTTGAATTGTAGTTTGAATTGTTGTTGGAATTCTCGTGGTCGTTTGACTTAAAGTTGTTAATCGTGTTGTGGTTGGAATTGTAGTTTGAATTGTTGTTGGAATTCTCGTGGTCGTTTGACTTAAAGTTGTTAATCGTGTTGTGGTTGGAATTGTAGTTTGAATTGTTGTTGGAATTCTCGTGGTCGTTTGACTTAAAGTTGTTAATCGTATTGTGGTTTGAATTGTGGTTGGAATTGTTGTTGGAATTCTCGTGGTCGTTTGACTTAAAGTTGTTAATCGTGTTGTGGTTGGAATTGAAGTTTGGATTGTTGTTGGAATTCTCGTGGTCGTTTGACTTAAAGTTGTTAATCGTGTTGTGGTTGGAATTGTAGTTTGAATTGTTGTTGGAATTCTCGTGGTCGTTTGACTTAAAGTTGTTAATCGTGTTGTGGTTGGAATTGTAGTTTGAATTGTTGTTGGAATTCTTGTGGTCGTAGGAACCAAAGTAACAGTTTGTGAATTTGCCAAACTTGAAATTGCAATTAAAGTAAACAGAAACAAAATTAATTTCGCCATTTTGTCAAAAAAATTGTGAGTATTTTTAGATTTACAGTTATTCGAGTTAGTGCTCTCATACGACCATCATCAAACTCATATATAAGTCATCGTTATGACACAATTACAACTCTACATTGTAAGACATCAAACAAGTGTTGCCGTATAAGAAGAATGCGAAATGAAATTTTTATTACATTAGATTAGATGAATGGATGAATGAGGTACTAATTAGGTGCAACTAGGCCAGCGCAAAAATTTGTCCATTTGCTCTATGGACAAATGATGAATACGATATATTTTTTTTATTACGCTTAACAATGTTTGTGTAAACGAAATATAAGACATCAAATTAAAGATCTCAGTTGTGGTATTACATGTAAAGTTGGTAATTACATTAATGTATTTATTTTATGATGTCTGGTGGAAAATAAGTACGAAATCTGCAATCTGATAGTTGGTCTATTATCTCTGGCTAGGATTTTATAAACATTATATCCAACGATAGTGCGAGACATTTTTGAGTATAATAAAAATCATATACATTTTGAAAATCTTTACCAATCAAATCGTGATTATTTCCATAGATAGTAATGGTAGCAAAAATGCTGATGACATTCCATTGAATTATATTTAACGTTTTTATTATTTGTGATTACAAAAATTTGAATCAATTATTAGTTTCAATACACGAACATCAAGACAACAGCTATTGAGGCTAACAACAAACTAAAAAGTGCATTTGAGAATAAACTTGAAGCGCCATTTGGGCGCGGAGTTGAGTGGGGGTTTCGTGTTGTGGGCCTTCGTGTTGTGGATTTAGGAGTGGTGGGAGTTCTGGTCGGGACAGTTCTGGTAGGGGGAGTTATTGTTGGAGGAGTTCTTGTAGAGGGAGTTCTGGTTGGTGGTCTTAGAGTTGTAGTCGTTATTGGGCGAAGTGTAGGTCTAGTTGTTGGCCTAATCGTTGGTTTAGTTGATGGCCTAATCGTTGGTTTAGTTGTTGGTCTGGTTGTTGGTCTAATAGTAGGTCTTGTTGTTGGCTTAATTGTTGGACGAGTTGTTGGTTTAGTTGTTGGTTTAGTTGTTGGTTTAGTTGTTGGTCTAATAGTAGGTCTTGTTGTTGGCTTAATGGTTGGACGAGTTGTTGGTGGAGTATTGGGCTTAGTAGTTGGACGTGTCGTAGGCCCTGTAGTAGGCTTTGTTGTAGGACGCCCAATTATTCCTGATTGAACAGAATGTCCAACATCGACCAGCAATGTCAAATTCAAAAGACTCACCAACAAAACCAAAACCAAACTAAAGAAACGCATATTTCAAAAAATGAATAATTAAAATAATCAAAAAACTTGAAAGAATAAAAATAAATTACAAATCCAAAAAAGTGTTTAAAACCTGAATTATATATTGCAAAAAAATATAAAGCAAATTGCCACAATCAAAACGTTCCCAATACGAATCACAAACGTCACATTATAAAAAGCAAACGCCCAAAATCAATCAAATCATCATCAATACACTCAATCTAATCCATTTTGCATTGTAATACTAATAATCCAAGTTCAAATCATAAGCAAATTTTCTCCATTCAACAAATGCCTTTGTATGCAGTCGACCTCAGGTTGTAACTCTAAAAGGTAGGAGTTGCATCCACCAAATGCAAACATTATAACCAGATGGGAGTAATATCCTTGAGTAATCATAATTGATAAAGGCAATAACATTTTTATCACCTAGCAAATCAGCATTGCAATAGATTGCTGAAATGTGAACACAAAACTGTCCTCGAAATTAGCATCAAATCTTTATTTTTTTCAAATTCAAATCAAAATCAGTTAATAGTCAAATCCTTATCCTGAAACCCTTCTTCAACAACTCGTTTTTCTACGCGCAAATCATGGATCACCTTTGCGGTAGTGACCACCACAGGCAGATTGAGCCTCAAGTCCCACCACTGAGGTATGTTGAGTGTCACCTGCACAAAGTACTTCACCGTAATGAGTGAACTCTTGTTGCTCAACTCTTGCTCGACTGGAACCTGCACGAGCAGTTCTTGTTTCGATTCACTTTCAGACGAGCCAACTTGCTCACCCACGATTGGCTCACTCTCGAGTGCATTCTCCACAATCTTCACATGATGACCACTCTGATAGATTTGAACGTGATTCAGACTGATGCGTGGCGATACGCATGCGTTCGATTTGTTCTGTACTGAAAGGTGCACACGGATCACTTCACCGGGTGCGTAACCTCGTCGTTCGAGTGATGCTTTCAGGGAGACATTTCCACCGTGAAGTAGGACAAATTTGCGTGCACATGCAGAAACACTTTTGAGTAGATCTTTCTCGAGTGGAGCTTGCACGAGCAGTTCGCGTTCAAACTGTTTCACATTGTCAATGTAGGATTCGGGTTGAATTGTGACACGGAGGGCGTGCTTCAGGAAACCATATTCACCCGTGAAAGAAGTTGGGAGTTTCTTGTTCTTGGGAATTTCAAACGAAAATGGGATGAATATTTTTGCACTGTCTTGACCATCTTTTTTAATGTATGTGATTTCTAGGTTTTTAAAATCAAAATTAGATTTAGTTATTTTTCAAATCAAAATGAACTTACCCGAAGGACTAAAATGTCTCACTTCCTGATGATAATCTCGATGATCGTAACACGAGTCAAAATTGAGCACATCCTCCACTCCCGTCCATTTCACCTCACCACAACAATTCAACGATAATCGAACATTCGACAGTGGATGCAACACATCTGGGTAAGTGACTTCCGCAATCCCAGAAACCTGATCACCTACTGCAAATTTGTCCTGGGTCTGATCAATCTTGAAGTCAACTGCGTACATTTGCTCGGTTTGGGTAGACAAAGTAGCATCGGTGGATGATGTTAAAGCGTCCATCATGATGTGATTTGTATTTGAAGTGAACTTGTTGGTATTATTGTTGTTGTTGGTGAAGTGATGCAAAGTGAACGTGACTTCGCGATATTTAAGCAAAATACAACCTTGGTGTAATGCGTGCAATGATATCTTCTGTGTGTGCACATCTTCAAAACAAGTGATATCATCATCAAATCATACGCGCGCTCTTATCAAGAAAGTTGGAGATTTTTCGTGATAAAAATGTAGACCTTTGACCCAAATTTGTTCTAGGGGAAAATTTTGGTTTAAAAATGAAATGAATTTTAGGTAATTTTGAGTTTGTACAAATGTACCTCAAAATGTTTTACTTCTACATGAACGTCTTTTACTTTTCAAGGTCTTTAGGTACAAATTTCCAGACAGACAGACGTAATTCATAAATTTCATGTACATTTCCTTGTTGATATCTTGTTATATATTAATTGAAGTATAATTATCTTAATCAATTTAGCAATCTTAATGATTTGCAATCAATTTTTCACGTTTGATTGAGTTATTAGTTAATTGCACTTGAATTCAATTGTTTTTCTCGCATTGTGAAATGACAATCTTCCGAGACCGGTTTAATAGTTAGATGTAAATGTATGTACAAATTTAATTTGAGCCTGACAAGACGTAAATTGTACTGCACCAAACGACCTTTTTAACAATAAATCATCAAACTATTATGCAAAGATTCTCTTCGCAAATTGTCGCTTGTCACATAAAAGTACTTAAAATAATTTAATTTGTTCAAACCAAAGCAACTTTTTGTTCTTCAAAAGAAAATTTTTTTGTTCAGACATGTAGAATAATTTGAGTTCAAGTTATGAATTTGCTTACTTTTGTTATTCTCGTGTTATTTTCTTTTTTTCGATTTATCTCAACTAATTCAGTGACCTATCCCGGAATTGGTACATTTTATTCAACCGACTTTTTCCATCCACTCCGTCGAGCGTCTACTCTGTTCTTTCTTCCACAAAGTCCACAAGAACTTGATCCACAATTTTCTCTCTACACTCGATCGAATCCTCAACTAGTGGAAATGATTCGTTGGAACAATTCCGATGATGTACTGAATTCCAAATATTTCAATGTATCAAATCCTACGAAAATTATTATTCATGGTTTCTTGGAGAATCATTCTGTTTTCGCCGCTCGTTGGATGAGGAAAATGAAGAATTATTTCCTCGATTATGAGGATTTGAATGTATTGCTTGTGGATTGGAATAAAGGAAATTCTCATCCTTACCACCAAGCTGTTGTCAATACTCGGGTTATTGGGGCAATGTTGGCTGTTCAAATCGGAACCCTCTGCCAAGGATTCATCAAATGCACACCAGATCAATTCCACATTATCGGTCACTCCTTGGGTGCACAAGCTGCGTCATATGCAGGAAAGTTCCTCAACGGAACTTTAGGTCAAATCACGGGACTAGATCCTGCGGGTCCATATTTTGAGGGACTAGGACCGGAAGCACATCTCTGGTACACAGATGCGCGGTTTGTGGATGTGATTCATACTGATGCAAGATTTTTGATTGGGTTTGGAACCTCAGAAGCCTGGGGACATGTTGACTTTTATGTTAATGGTGGAAGTGCTCAAGCGGGTTGTAATGCAGAGAGATTTTCAATGTTTTATCTAAAAGGTTACATTGATGGGTAAGTTAGTTTCTGGAATGTTCTGAAAATTCTACAATCTTCGAGAATTTCTAAAACATTATAGAATTCATTTTTTATAAGAACTAATCTCAAACTTTTTCACAATCTTAGATTGCGAACCATGTTCGTATGCGATCACATGCGTGCAATCGAATACTACATTGAAGCCCTAGCCCGAAGCCGTAAAAACGGAACACCTCCAATTGCGTACGCATGCGAAAGTTACGATGATTATCAAAATGGTAAATGCGCACACGAATGCGCAGTAGAACCCAAAAATATGATAAATCACACAGTTTCCGATGGATCCGTTCAAGTGGATTCGAACAATCATCGAAAAGGGAACCAATGTGCAATGCTGGGACCTAGGGCGATTGAGTACGGTGAAAACAATTTTGTAAACCAAAATCAGCACGGAAAAAGGTTTTACATCAACACTGCAGAACATGAGCCGTTCTTTAGGTAGATTTAGAAAAAAATTATTTATTTTAGTAATATTTTTTTAATTAATAAAAACTTTGAATTGTCATTTTGTGTTTTTTTAATTTTGCAAAAAAATCAAAATTAAAATTTTAATTGGCCAAATTTCAAAGTGCTTACTCGTACTTTGAGTGACATTATTGCCATGTGATTGCGATAAGCTGATTGGGTTGTATTGGCCAATTTGTGCTCTCTGTACTAAAAATATGTGTTACAAAAGTGCACTTTTAGCTTGTAGCTCGATTTTGTAATTTTGACTGTTTGTTTTCGTAGCAGCTAATGTCGAATTAGGCACAAGTTTATCACTGTACGAATGTAGATTGAGAGCTACAAGCAAAGTTACATTTTGTTGCACAAGCATTTTGACGTTTGATCTGAATCGTATAAAAAGGCAAACCTACCAACTTCATTCTCAACAAACACTTCTCAACCTTTCAAACCAATTCAACTTTCATCCTCAATTCACCCAAAATGTCTTCTAAATCGCCAAATCCACTGAAAATCATCTTCTTCTCGATGGATGCCGCGGGTCATCTGTACGCCTGTGTCGGTATGGCTCAAGTTCTGGTCAAACGTGGACATGTGGTCAAGTTTCTGGTGAGCGATTCGTTTGCGGGTCAATATGCCAAGTATGGTTTCGAGGAAATTCTTCTGAAACGACATCCAAATGGAGAAGCTCCTGTAGAGAAAGTGTCCGAGAAGAATCCATTCAAGGACATTGCGGAACAGGTGCAAAAGTCAGGATTTGTCAATTCGGCAAAGTCACCACTGGACAAGTTGAAGGATCATGTCATTGCAAGTGGACCACCCGCTTTCATAATTGAGATGATCGATTCGTTGATTGCTTTTGACCCTCAAATTGATGAAGCTCTCAAACGTGAAGTACCTGACGTTACCATTCTGGATCACTTCTTTGTGCCTCCTGCACTGCCAAGGTTAGGCATTCCGTGGATGTACTTGAGCAGTGGAAATTCACTCGGTCTGTACCCGTCCGAAGTGCTGCCTCCTGGTGGATCTGGTTATGCAACGGACAGTGATCCTGCAAGCTGGGCAGAGTATCGTGAGTTGTCCAAAAACAAAAAGGGTTTCTTTGTCTTTCAGAAGCGACTCAACGATGCGGTCAACTACAGTCCAACAGCCGAAGAAGTGGACAGACAGCAAGTTGGCTTACAGTGCTCAACATTTATGGCTACCCAGAAGAGTTGGACTATCAGGACATTGTGCCCATTCCGGACAAGTTTGCCCGAGTGGATGCGTTCTGTCTCGAAAATCCAGATGGGTTCAAATTACCCGAGCATTTTGTGGTCAAGCCTGGGGTGGACAAGTTGGTCTATGTCTCACTGGGTTCGATGGCTTCGGTTGATGTGAATTTGATGAAGCGGATCACTCAAGTACTGGCGCAATCACCGCACAAGTTCATCGTATCCAAAGGGTCACATGCAGAGAAGTATGATCTACCAGAAAACTGTTGGGGAGAAGGATTTCTGCCTCAAACTCGAATCCTTCCTCTGGTGGATCTAGTGATCACTCACGGTGGTAACAACACAGTGACCGAGGCGTTCGCCTTTGGAAAGCCAATGATCGTGATGCCACTCATGGGTGATCAGTACGACAATGCTCAACGAATCACGGAAAATGGATATGGCATTCGATTGGAGACTAATGGATTCACAGATGAAGAACTATTGGGCGCAATTGATCGACTGCTCAACGACAATCAGTTGATTCAACGAGCTAAGAATGCTGTTGAGCGAATCATAAATTCCAACAGCAAAGAAGTGGTTTGCAAAAAGATTGAACAAGTTGTGAGCGATTTGAAAAATTGAGTCTAGTTGAATGTTTGCTTTATTTTCTGTTTCTAAAAATAAGCACAAACGAAATTCCTTGAATCAATAAAAATTATTCTTTAATCCTAAATTAATTATTCCAAAACAACTAGTCAACAGCCCCATAAGTCAAACTCTCTACTGTGCAGTTGTCAGTTCTGTGTGCTTTCACTTGAATTATTTTTCTTTTTGAACCTCAGTTTTCATTGTGAGCACAAATGGGCAGTTCCAGTTCGCTCACCGAGTGATAGCCAATCACCGAGACATGCCATAGACTATAATGATTTGATTTGCATTGATCTGTTTCATTAATAAATATTTTGTTTTTAAATTTATTTTGTGCGGTTTTTTATTTTAAAAGACATTACATCCTTTCTGAGTTTAAAGGGGAAATTCCCCAGTTCAAGTACAGTGGTACAATCGAATATCAAAACATTCGTTACATTACATTTAGGTGCAGTGCTGCCCATCTCAAGCACAACTGTGATCTTACAATCCAAAGCATCACTCGTTTGGAACTTTTGGAACATGACTTTTACTAAGAACATTGAAATGTACATTCGAAATACTAATCACAGTCTACTCGATTTGTGTCACTAGTGCTTTGACTCGTCACCTTTCTCGGCTTTTGACATTCGACTGTTTTGCCTGAAAACGACTCTAAATTGTTGATTCTCGAGTGTATCCACCGATTGGTGCACCCGTACATCAGTGAATCCGTCTGGTTGCTCTCAATCTCCGATTTGGACATTTTCGCACACATCTAACCTCAAGGTGAGTGTGCTTTAGTTGTGTTCGGTATTTTGCGTTTCGATATTAACTTTTTGTACTTTAGTTTGATAGAGAATATTGCCTTTTGGCTACACTCACCCAGAGGACACTATCTCTTGTTGGTAATCGTAGTGTGCGTGCTTGCGTGATTTGTCCGGTTTTGTCCCGACCCTATCCGTGGTTATAAGTGAAATCGCCTGTTTTGGGTTTTTGAATTTTGCGCCTCAATCCACATCAAACCTCTCCCGAGGATCCCTCATCACTTCCACTCGTGTACGACAATCCCGAGCCATCGGGCAACAGAAGGAAATTCTTTAACCCGATTTCGCGCGTGTTGGGATACTTTTCTGGGACAGTCCCTACCACAAAGGTGAACGGCTATTCTCCTGAACGCCAAGCAAGTGTGCTTCTGTGAGAGGTGAGTGTTTTTGGGTTTTTGGGATGTTTTGTATTTTGATATCTGCTTTTAGTTTCTACCGTGATTCACAGGTCTATTCTCCTCAACAATCCGAGCAACCAGAAGTGTCCATTCAGGTTGAGTGAAATTACTGTCATTTTGTGGACCTTTTCTGTGGACAGTCACCAGTCAATTTTAGGGTTCTTTTGTCTCAAGCTTCACTGTTGGGCTATTCTCAGGACCACCAGTCTTAATCGTCAATCTTTTCTTCTAGTGCAACTACCATTGTACCAAGTGTCATGACTGACCCAGTAGACGAGAAGAATTATCTACAATTTAGGACAAAAGTCAATTATCACAAGCGCAGTACCTCAAGATTGATTTACTCACCCGAAACGAAGGACAAAGAACAAATGTTTGACACTTTGGATCGTATCAATCTCTCCATGTCCAAGATTCTGGGTTTTAAAGATGAAAGTGATCGTCCCGAGCACTGGACCAAAGACATTCAACTTCTTCGGCCTGAACAGATTGATCCAACTGCTCAATGGGTTTTGATTAGAGATGATGTATCTGGCCTTGACGTTGTACAAAGTGAACTCGGAAATTGTTGGTTCACTTCGCCACTCGCTGCCTTTGTTCATATCATGCCTGAACTAGTGAAACAAATTGTTTCTGGACCATTTACTGCTCAAGATGGAACCGTCTACTACAAAGTTCAACTCTACTCTAATGGAAAACCTGTCATCGTGTTGGTGAGTGACCAATTCCCGTGCAATGAGACTGGTGAGATGTTATTTGGCCAATCAAAACGATCCCAACTGTTTGTGCAGCTTATAGAGAAAGGATACACACTCTCGAATGGATCTTACAAACATATGGAGGTTGGAGTCCCAGGTGAAGCATTCTCGTGTTTTGCAGGTTTTCCAACATTCACAATGCCAACGAACGTTTGGGATGAACTATGTGTATATCAAGGAAGGAATTGTCCAATGGTGGCTACGACAGCTGCGAATGGTGATCCGTCCGAGGACGAATTTGAACTGAATGGACTGGTCAATCGTCACACTTATGTGTTGCTCAAATTTGACGTTGCGGCGGATGATACCCAACTGGTTAGACTTTATGACCCGACTGGCCGAGATGGATGGAACGGCGACTTTAGTTCTGACTCAACTGCATGGGATCGTGAAAACGAAAATGATTTCAACGCTAAGTTTGAGCGTGTGCCTGGCGATGGTTCGTTTTGGATGCCTTTCATTGAGTTCGGAAAATTTTTTAATTTTATTGGACTATCTTACCGAATCGGATTGAATCCAAGATTTGAATATCGTTATTCGGCTCCATTCATGAGAGGACCGACTGATGAAATAAATTGTACATTTTACCAAGTTCAAGTTTTTCAATCATGCGAACTTAACTTGAGTCTTCATCAGGAAAGCCACCGGAAGCCATTGACTCACGGACTTCCCCGTCTCTCTACCGCACTCGCCATCTTTCGATTGGGCAATTGTGCGGAGAAGATTTGTGGCGAATTTGTGGACTTTAGCGAAAGTTCATCACAAGTACTTGTCACGTTGCCCAAGGTAGACCTAACGCGAGGAATATATGTGGTGGTGGTGTACTGTTTCTCTCATTGGCCACTTGGTCCAGGTATCAATGATTTTGATTTTGAATCACTCAATCTGAAACGAAACGAGTATATCCTTGTGTTCAATTTGGACTCCAAAGTTGCAATTCGCGTACTGAACTGTAAACCATCACTGATCGGAGACTCTTTGTATGAATTGATCACCTCAAATGGACTCCGCAAGCATATTCCTCCCTTTGTGGATACATACAGATTTGTGAATGAATGGAGTGGAATGCTATATGTTGTGGAAAATCACTCAAAAAGTCAAACTTTGGGAGTTAAAGTTTCGTGTGACCTCACAAACAAGGAGTTAAATTTAGTATCTACCCGTGGCCAGTTTACGACAAAAGACGAAATTCCGCCAGGATGTTGGCAGATCATTTCGGTGATTGTGGAGGCCGACACTCGTCACAAGCATTTCGTGAAAAAATTTTCGGTCAAACACGGATTCTCTCCTAAAGGTGCCATTTCTGCCTCTCACACTCCAAAACTGGGAATCTACGAATCCATCCACGCTCCCCGTCCCATCACACGTCAAATTCCACCAATTGAGTCACCAGAAGACGATTGAGGGTTGCCACAAGGTGAGTGCATCCCAGTTTAGTTGATTTGCCCTTTTTAATGTTGATTATTTCCATTGCATCTAAATATTCCACTCCTTGGTGACCAATTCTCCTCTTCTCAGACGCTACCTTCAATGCAGCCAAGTTCACCACGTTCAATTCGTCATCATAATCAACAAACGTCATATATGGGTGGTTTACGATGAATCAAGTGGTGATCTACAGTTCACAATCACATCAACAGCTCAACATACCAAGCATGTACTGTTAGTGTTTTGTTTAGTTAGCAAACCAATCTCACCTCTTTTCAATTCTATCAACTTTACCGCAAATAAATGACGCCTCTGGTTCTACTAAAGACCTACTTCAACACTCTCACAAACAATATAGATGTTTAACAACATAACAAATAAACAGAAGTTTACACTACACTCGTGTCTTGAAAGACACAGCCGCGCGATTCTCTATATAGTCTCAACTCATCCTCGAATCTTCTCTTCTACTTCTTCAACTGTTTAGTATCAAGAAGCAATCAACTTCGAAATGCCTTACTAGTCTTCATGTCATCATCGAGTAAAGGTGAGTGAATGATGAATTGCTTTGTCTCTGTCGAGAATTGATTTGACAATTGCAAATACCAACAGTCTCGATTGACGATTAGCGTGATATTTTTCTCGGTCAGTCTGTCGGTCACATTTGGCCGCGTCGTATTGAACCTCTGTCACTACGAACTACTACTGTACAAATGTTACCTTTATTGATCGCATTTGAATGATCGTCATTATCATCTCAACATTTTATTTCATCGCTGAACGAGCCTCATCTTTACAGAAGTCAAACATGATATACACATTATATTCTCAAATAAGTGTATCGTCAAGATTAGCGCCATTTCAGTGCAACAGCTGGTGTTTGTGCATTCGACTGGACACTTGTTGATTCGAGGAAGAGTTGATGATGTCCAAAGGAAGAACAAGTTGAGGTAAGATTTGAAACTTGAACTCCGTATAGGCCTGAGGCGTAACGCCTAAGCAGTTTGTTCTCTCAACCAAATGCAGGCAGCCGTTTAGAATTGGGTTGGTTAGGTGTTAGGTAGGTTAGGTGCCGTGTAGAATATGTGCCTTTGCTCATGCTCAGACTACACACCATGGACATTAGTTTCTATGCCCAAGGTGTTACTTATTTGCGAAAATAAGCCTGATTCAAATTTAGCTCCCGCAGGGTCCACTGGTTGTAGTCTATCTGCTTCTTTACTTTATTCCCAATCAAATGGCTCATTTGCTTCTTCGATGATGTCAAATATAGCGCTGGGTCATGGTACCGAAGACTCGTGTTTCGGTGCAACCCGTGTATAACCCTACTGCAATCGCATAAATCTCTCCCGAACTATACTGAAGCATATCTCGTCTCTTTCCAAACGCTCCAACTTATCAGCATCAACTACACCAGTCCATCTTCGTGACCCAACAGATTGTGAGAACATTGTATCGATGAAAATAGTTTGCATGAAATGGCTTGTTTCACCTCAATCAACGGGTGCACTATGCTAAATGATATACAATTTCTGGTCTCATAAGCCTCTGCTCTACATCTGCACACGCCCACTCGTGTTCGATTGATATTTTCGGTAAATTGTATGTTCAACACTATAACTTTTGCCCATTTAACTGATGTCTATTTTGGTCATGACTTGTGTTTGTAACTTTTCGCAAAGTAGCATGAGTTCTAAAAAAGCGTTACTCTGAAATGTTGTATGCATCCACTAGAGCGATTTCGTTGTTCGTCTGCTCCAACTGTACGTTATACAGTGGAACAGAATCTAGCTGTGTCCCCGTTCGTGGCCCTCTTGAGCTAGTGATGGTAATACTACTTGCTATCGATAGTAACACTCGTGCCGAACTGCTCAAGACTCTATTCGACCAGGACAAGGTTGACTCTGGGGTGGCTGAGGAGTGCTTGCGTTAAATGTCTAAATGTCACATGGTCACTTAATCCGTATTTACTCATCACTCCGAAAACAGGTTACGCCGAAAACAGCAGGGGGCAAGTGACGCGTGCCACTTAAACAAAGACGCTATTGTTCTCTGCGCCATGGGTGGTCCACGTTACGCCGAAAGCTACAGTCACTGTAGCACACTCAAACGTGTGACTGTGTTGTGTGTGTCTAAGCTGCACACTGCAGCATTGACTGCAGCACACAGTCCATATGTAACACAGTTTTCCGACGAATTTATGTTCGACGTGTGATTGATCGACATCACGCGTATGCGAAGCATGCTTTTGGAATCGATCATTACTTTTGTAATTGGGTTATGTGAACAAAACATGCAATTTGACCCAAAGCACCAAATTGGTGTCAGTTTGATCAGTGTGACCATGATTAAATCTGGTTATGGTGATGTAACTTTTTTGCCATGGACACTGTCTGAGACTGTCCATTGGTCACTGCCAACAATACGGATGGAAGGAATTATGACTTCTACGCTGGAGAACAAAATTCAAAGTTAAGGTTCCGAAACGCGAAAGTTACCCTCGTAGAGTTGTCTGATGCTGCTGCAGAGCACTTTATTAACAAGACATGTACATTGTACAATGTACAACTTGCACAGCGTTCAAGCACAGCAGTGACAGCACACACAAGAGTTCGCCTCTCGTACGGCTCCATAATGTCTAGACAGCGCACTATGCAGTGTGCACAGGCAGACAGACACACACGCACAAAATCGTCTGCACTGCAGACATGTGTTCGACTACCGACGATATCGTCAATCACACAAACACACAATAACAGACGATAACAGACGACAAGTGGTCGGCCCATGCTTTCACTTGCCGCATGTCTGAATGTAATGTTATTTTGAATCTAAATTGTCAATGTTTTTAATTAAAACTGGTTATCTTATCAAACAAACATGCATCGATTTAACCGTCCACCAAGTGGTAATTGTCATATGGACAACAATCAGCGTAATCAACAACACCGACAACATCATCAATCAGTACCCCAACATACCCTCAAATCACCAACATATTCATCAGATTACACATCTCGTCATCCGTTTCATTCAATAGAAGAGTTAATTAAACCCTTACAACCAAAGTTTCAACACGAACCAACATTCCCTCAACATTTTCAAAATTATTCATCACGTTTTTTTGTGCCCCCAGCACATTTCCAAACTAAGCCAAAATTCCCTCAATCAACTCAAAATAATTTCCAAACCAATCAACAATTTAAGCAACCAATTTCACCAATTTCCCAATCTACTTCAAACCAACCAATAAATCATTACTATTATGCTCCAGTCTATAAAATCTATAATCTCGTTCCCGATCAATTGCCTTCATCTAACTCGCTTTATCAAAACACACGTCCGTTTGTTCAAATACCACAATACCAACAACCACAACAACCCGAACAGCAACAATATCAGCAGTACCACCAACCTCAACAGTACCACAAATCTCAACAAAACCAACAACAACATCAACAACAACATCAGCGACAACCTCATCCTCATTGCAATCAACAATCACAATCGCAACCAACACCACAATCACCTGAATGGCCAATTGAATCCTTTTTTACCAACAATTCTTTCAATAGTAGCGAACCCTACTCGCAAGATTGCATCAACACTACAACTCAATCTCCTAAAGCCAATTTACCCGAACCTAAAGTCGATTATTTGATCAAAACAGAATCAGTTTGTAAAAACCAAAGTGAATCAACTAAGCAGTTTTATACCAAACCTGCAAAAGAAAAACCATTCAAACTCAAAACAAAAACATTGAAATCAAAATCGAATATTCAAAAATCCAAATCTTCAAATACTCTAACGAAACCACAACAGTCTCAACTTAAAACTACAATTCTACTTAACCGAATATTTTCACCAAAACAAATTGAATGCAACAAACCGTATGGAGAATGGACCGAAACTAATGAATTTGGAAAAATATTTAGATATTTTGCTGCTGCTAGAAATCAATCAAATCAAACCAGTGATATTCATTTTAACCCAAATTTTACATTTCATCATCGAAACCAATGTGTTGGTATGTCAGCAGCAGCAATCATTTTGAACTATATTCATGCTCCATCGAATTGGACTATTCACTTAATAGAAGAACTTTTACATGAAGGTGATCAACTATATGGAAGAACATTGATTTGGAATAATTTCGATAATGACGTATTGATATCAGTTCGAATGTTAATTGAAAACTTTCCAATGTACAACAGAAACGTTGAGATATCTACACATCAATTTGGCGAAATTGTAGTGAAACGAGATGCATTTAAGTACGGTTTAGTGTTTGGTGGCAATCGAAACTTGCGTACAGCTTTTGACGATTGGAACAAATTGACATCTTGCAGTGGTGCTATAGTGATTGCCAACAATGCTGCACGTTCAATTTTCAAATGCGACAACAAGTTCTATCTCTTCGATTCTCATTATTCCCAAATTCATCCTCATGCAGTCTTAATTGAAACGGATAAACTTATTACTTTGCATGATCTCATGGTGCAACTAATAGGAGCAGACAACACAACAGAATTTGATTTGGATTACATCATTATAAACAACCTCACTGAAATTGTTGAAACATCTTTAAATGGTCAACCAAATTTAAACGTAAATTCTGAATCTAACTCACTTTCTCACCCACCAATGCATTCTCAACCGCTCTCTCCATCACATTCTCCACTGCCCTCTTCTCCTAATTCAAAACACTCTGCTACTACTTCTTCTAACTCCCCCAAGCGACCTACTTCAGCATGTTCATCTTACTCTATTGACTCGGATTTAACTTTTATTGAACCGCCGACTGAACCAAAGCTCAACAAAATGCCTTCGTTCTTCCCTGAAGTAAGGCACATTCGAATCGATTTTCCAATTGCAGTCAGCATTGATAATGTGAGAAAACTAGAAGAAATGGAAAATTACAAGACATTCAGAGGAAAGGATTGTGAATGTCACAATGGATATTTGTTCATTCTGGACAAAATAAGCAAACCAAATTCTGATGGTGTTATAAGTAGTTATTTCCGCTGTATTTGTCACTCAAAAGGTTGTAGAAAACGAATAATCAAACGTCAAAACGGTGATATTGAAGACAGTGGACATGAAAATCACTTGTGTTCGATTGTAGATCATAAATTGGAAGAAAGGAAAATGCGCAGAGTTTTCCAGAAAGTGTCTGCAGCGTATGCATTTAGTGGGCCTGGTGACATTCTTAAAGGATTGAAGATAGTGTACCCTCAAGAATTTGTACACAAAAAAGAAGCTGCACTGAAAGAAATGATTTACCGATTTCGAAACGATTCGTTTCCTTCAAATCCTGGAAAATCTGTTAAAGACCTCGTCATTGATCCACTTTTTTCAAGTATGTTTTTTATTTTATTTTATTTTATTTTATTTTATTTACCATAGTATAATCTAAAATTATTTAATCTATCTGTTTAATCTAACAAATTATTTTAAAATAACTTAACTTAATTTACTATAGCATAATCTAACATATTTTAATTTAACCATTTAATTTTACTATTTAATCTAACCAATTAATCTAACTTAACCCAACTTAAATTTAAAGCGTACTATGAATATTCAATTTGTAAGTAAGTAAGTATGGTAACAGACAATGCAATTCATCCAAGGAATCCAATAATTACTGCTGCAACTTTGAATAATTCAGTGTTCTATGTGTCTTACTATAATGATTCTAATAGTTTTACAGATCAAGGAATCGTCGATTATTTACAAGGCATTTTTAATAGTTTATTGATTTACAAACTGGATATCTTATAAGATAATTGTCAAGGTATTTCTGGTTAATCTTTATATCCTTAGTTTGCTTTGCATAATATTATTAGAATGTTATTAGTTGTAAATGCAAGTTTCGCTTCAAATTGGAATTTCAAGTACTTGTTGAATTAATCTAAAATAAGGTAATTATAATTGTTTATAATTTGTCTGTACATCGTTGCAACAGTAATTATTGGTTCTACTTGAATTGCATTTTACATTTACAATCTTTTACTTCTTATTATCATGCTGTTTTTGTCGGTCCAAAACCAAATAAAATTGCCTTAATTTAATTTGTTTATTTTGTCTATGTTCAATTCTGCAAACGTTAAGCGCGTAAAATATGAACATTCTAAATTGTTCTAATTATTATTTATTATTATCTTTATTATATTATTATTATTATTATTATTATTATTATTTAATTAAACTAATTTTAAATAACATTACCGTTTGTACGTTTTTAAATTAAAATCCAAATTGCATTTACTTTATTAGCGAACTTTATATGATGAACCTTTCTTGATGTTTGACTCGAAGTACGATGAAGAAGCATCAAGACAATTTGGACCAAAATGGAGAATTCTGATTTTTTTCAACGCCAAAATTTCTAAAAAGTTTTATCAGTATTTTTGCACTGGTTTGGCGATGGCACATTTAAAATTTGTCCTAAATTATTTTACCAGCTATACACTTTTCATTGCTGCGCCGATAGATTATCAGTTCCGTTAGTTTACTGTCTATTGCCTGATAAAGCTCAGCCAACTTACGAATATTTAATTAGAAAAATTACTGAATTAGTCAAACAGAATTCAGATGACCCAGATTTTAACGGTCCTGCTTCTGTGTCAGTTGATTTTGAGATGGCAGTGCTAAATGCAGTACAGACAACCCCTCCCTGATGCAAAACTTGAAGGTTGTTTCTTTCATTTCTCCAAAAATGTCTATGCTCATCTTCAAGCAAATCATCTCAAGACATTGAATCAAACAAATGAAATTTATAAGCGCAAGTTTAGGGTTTTGTTAGGTTTAGCATTTTTGCCAGTACACGAGGTTAGAGATGCATTCAATGATTTAATGTCATCAGATTTTTTCTATGACAAAAATGTTAAATTGACACCACTGGAAAGAAGTGGACTAAAAATTGTAAGTATTGTGGGTGTGAGGTGGAACCAAAGTTATTAAGCAACAACGTCATGTTTGAGTATTGTTAGCACTCACAACTTGTTAGCTCACATCTCATTGTTAGAATCTTTGTTGAATGTTTGTTTGTTCTACGCATGTGTTTGATTCGAAAAGACCAATAGAAATGAATGTGTGTCTCGGTTATGATGACATCTATAGTCGACAGGTTTACTGTTTGAAAGACTGTGATGCATATGTGAAATCTAGAAATAAAATACCATAATATAATTAACAATTAGAGTTAGGTAAAGTTAGATAAATGGAATGCAATTGAGAATTATGTTTTAGTAATTAGTATTATGATTTTGAGTTATTAGATAGTTCATCTGTGATTCATGCATTCATAGTAGTGAAAACGTCAAAAATAGCGGATATTTTTAATCTCGAGTGCAATTACCATTACGTGTTTACCTTAGATTGAGTTTTTGCGAGAAAAAATCGCTAAAACACTCATTTCCAGACGTTGTTGCTTAATAATATTGAATTATTGAAGTTTATAAATTAATTAAATATTAACTTATTGTACAGTTTTTGAACTACTTTGAAAAAACATGGATCGGTTCAACCGTAAGAAAGGGAAAGAAAACAATGTACAAACGCCCGCTTTTCCCGATTGAATTGTGGAACTGCCACGATCGAGTTTTGAGTGGTCAAGCGCTGAACACGAATGCCATTGAGGGATACCACACTGAATGTTTGACATTTTTCAAAATGAAATATGACAACATAAACAAGTTTTTCTTACTTTTGGTCACTCATCATCACGACAACCACGATCGTCTCTGCAGAGTTGTGTTCGATAAGACACCTAATCGGATCATCTATGCTCAACGTAAGGATTATCTCTTTTATCTTGTACAGAAATACGACGATTCCAAAGAAAAAGAATCAATGTCAGCAGCAGTACATAAATACACTAGTAGTAAACACAACAACACACTCGACTTTTTGTTAATTGTCTCTCACTACACTAGGTTTATAGAACCAAAATAATAAACTTTAAATTTTGTAATTCCAAATATGTACATTTATGCACTTCTGAATAAAAATATAGTTTCTACATTTCCAATGTTTTGAGCAACTTATTGGAAAGGGCTTGATGAACATTACATTCGAATGTGATTGAATATGAACTACTTACAATGTACACAAAGACGGGTTGTTGAGTTGTAGTAGATGATTTTGTAGTAAGGTGTGAAATCACATGAAGATGTTGAGTAAACGCAAGTTTATTGATACATCTATATGAAATTTGCAATGCACAGAGACATATAATCTAATTGCTCACAACACATGAGGCTCAGAACGAGATGACAGCGACATCAGGTCACAAAGAAAACATTAGAGTATAGAGTACATTAAAACCAAGACAAAAACATACAAAAAGACTGCTTCGATTACAGCAAATCATGCATGAAGAAATAACACTGCGAGATGGCATGTTGTGATCGCTGATGTTGATATTGACCGGTGAGTTGAAGATCATTGTGATGAGTGGTCTGTAGTTTTGACAATGATTGGTTAGGCAGAACGAGAGACTTCTTAACAGATGATGATGGTGATGGTGAGATGATGATGATCAGACGATAAAATGAATGAGGCCAAAATTGAATGTCGCCTCAATGATACACGCTTTCTCACTTTGATTACAGTCCATCTTCATTCACATCACACTTAATCACGAAGCCTTGACAATTCTAAAACTGATTCAGATAACTACCACACGATCAAAATGACAATAATATAATAAAAAATCAATCAGAATCAACAACACTAAGTAAGACTTCAAGTTTCACTAACGAAAGACCAAATCAAAACAAACAAATCTGTGTTCACATACACAGCTGATTTGTGTTGTTTCTTCTCTATTCGTCGAACAGTCTTCGTTTTTGATGGAGTGCATGCACGTTCGGCGTTCGACCAAGTTTTCGACAAGACACACTCACGATCACTCATCTCTGCACACTGCGCTGCTTACCTCGTAATGCGTGTGAGTGTGCTGATGAGTCAGCGCTCACACAAACACATGCTTTTCGGTGTAACGTGGACCCCCTGTGGTGCGGAGAACAAAGAAGCTCTTTGTTAAAGAGGCACCGCCACTTGAGTTTCGGCATAACGTGGACCACCCGTGGTGCGAGAACAATGAAGTCTTTGTTTAAGTGGCACGCGTCACTTGCCCCCTACTGTTTTCGGCGTAACCTGTTTTCGGAGTGTTGTATGGTAACCACTATAAATCAGAAATCCCACTAGACCTCACCACACCAAACACCTCCAATATTAATACTATAAATCAGAAATCCCACTAGACCTCACCACACCAAACACCTCCAATATTAATACTATAAATCAGAAATCCCACTAGACCTCACCACACCAAACACCTCCAATATTAATACTATAAATTAGAAATCCCACTAGACCTCACCACACCAAACACCTCCAATATTAATACTATAAATCAGAAATCCCACTAGACCTCACCACACCAAACACCTCCAATATTAATACTATAAATCAGAAATCCCACTAGACCTCACCACACCAAACACCTCCAATATTAATACTATAAATTAGAAATCCCACTAGACCTCACCACACCAAACACCTCCAATATTAATACTATAAATTAGAAATCCCACTAGACCTCACCACACCAAACACCTCCAATATTAATACTATAAATTAGAAATCCCACTAGACCTCACCACACCAAACACCTCCAATATTAATACTATAAATTAGAAATCCCACTAGACCTCACCACACCAAACACCTCCAATATTAATACTATAAATTAGAAATCCCACTAGACCTCACCACACCAAACACCTCCAATATTAATACTATAAATTAGAAATCCCACTAGACCTCACCACACCAAACACCTCCAATATTAATACTATAAATTAGAAATCCCACTAGACCTCACCACACCAAACACCTCCAATATTAATACTATAAATTAGAAATCCCACTAGACCTCACCACACCAAACACCTCCAATATTAATACTATAAATTAGAAATCCCACTAGACCTCACCACACCAAACACCTCCAATATTAATACTATAAATTAGAAATCCCACTAGACCTCACCACACCAAACACCTCCAATATTAATACTATAAATTAGAAATCCCACTAGACCTCACCACACCAAACACCTCCAATATTAATACTATAAATTAGAAATCCCACTAGACCTCACCACACCAAACACCTCCAATATTAATACTATAAATTAGAAATCCCACTAGACCTCACCACACCAAACACCTCCAATATTAATACTATAAATTAGAAATCCCACTAGACCTCACCACACCAAACACCTCCAATATTAATACTATAAATTAGAAATCCCACTAGACCTCACCACACCAAACACCTCCAATATTAATACTATAAATTAGAAATCCCACTAGACCTCACCACACCAAACACCTCCAATTTTAATACTATAAATTAGAAATCCCACTAGACCTCACCACACCAAACACCTCCAATATTAATACTATAAATTAGAAATCCCACTAGACCTCACCACACCAAACACCTCCAATTTTAATACTATAAATTAGAAATCCCACTAGACCTCACCACACCAAACACCTCCAATTTTAATACTATAAATTAGAAATCCCACTAGACCTCACCACACCAAACACCTCCAATTTTAATACTATAAATTAGAAATCCCACTTGAATTCAACTTTAAAGTTTGAATTATTGATTTTGTGTTTGCGATAAAATGTCAGGTGACTTTGCTCGCTCCTTAATTGCTATGGTGACTTGTTTATTTGCGAGTCACATTGAAAAACAATGCTTTGTTCAGTTTGCTGTAGTCGTGTCTCTCTTGTGGTTGCGAGCAAAACAGTGAGATCATTCGAGAAGACCAGCTTGAGTTGGGTGCTTCACACTTTTTTGTGCTTATCATCTACTACTTTCATACAGTTTTCCAATATCTTGAGCCATTATTGCAAAAATATTTCTTAAACTATCTCTAAGAATACAAAAGTAAGACAAACAAATCAAAATGACAGATGTTTTTTTTCATTTTTGCGTATCATGTTTAAACAAACACTTATAACATTTAGTTGACTAAGCGTTTGCTTAAATTTTTGGTGACGATTCCAAAACACTTGACTAATACTAATTTGTTTGTCTTACAGAACAATTGGAATTAAACATTTTGCAGTACAAACAAAATCTGGCAAGCTAAAATGTCTTCAACTAATGCTTTAATGCATGAATCTTGTTGTGTTGTGAAGATAAGTGGTTATGTTGCCACGTATGAACTGAACTTTGATCAACTTTAAAGTGAGTTTTGACTTTAAATCTGTTTGCAATGCAGAAAATGTCAAACCACACTTTGTAGAGTGTGTAAATCTGGTCTAACTTGTTTGTTTCAACCCAACTCGAACAACATTTGTTTGTACCCAAGTGTCTAATTGTCGGAAGACAAGAAGCAGAGCAGTGCATTTGAATAGTTTTCCAAGCGGAAGGAGGACTTTGCCAGTAGAGTTCAGCAAAAAAAATTATTTTGAAAATGAATTTACTGATTTGATTGTGCTATTTGGTCATGTGACTTTCGTTACCATCTGCAAAGCAAAGGAAATCTGTTCTTTCAAAAAAATTCTCAACCCAAATGAAACAGAAATTAACGATCGAGAATATGTGATAGATCTTGTAGACTTTGGCACAAATGGAAAGAAATGGAAAATCACTGACCTAAACGGACGGATTGTCTTGATTGGTGCAAATGTTGCTCATCAGTTCTACCTTGCATGCTCCAATTGGCTAAAATCAAATCTCGTGCTGCACTACAATCCAACCTATCTGCTGCTGCACAGAAATATCAACAATGTACTCTGAGGGGCAATTGGACTGATGATCATGCATTTTGATGTCAAAATCAGTTTCAGCGAATTATTTGGAGAAATGGGAAATGTTTTTGCAATTACCCTAAAAGATAAGCCTAACCCTCACCAGGAGATGCTGAGAAAGTATGCTATTGATACTTTGAAGTAAGATCTCTTAGCAGTGCTTGCAGTTGAAGAGCGATCCAAATTCGCCAGTCTTTTGATCCCACTCGAACGCGCGCTTAGCACAAGCTCGTCTGTATTTGTCGAAACAGTTTGACGAACTTGCAAATGATTCGGATTCCCATTCCGCATTGTTCCATATGGATGCACGCCTGTGGCAGTAACGGCACAGTTAACCTCCAGGTAGGTTTGATTGCCGAGTTGTAGAGCGCAAAAATCAGCATTAAACGTTTCTTGTGAAGCCGCAGGCTTGGAAGTGAACTGGCCATAAATGCTAATGGTAATCTAGCAAGTTGACTAGAAGCAAGCAATCTTATATTTTTTGGTAAACTTTTCTATAATAAATAATAAAAACAAAATGAATTAAAAATTGTCTTTAAATAGTTGATTAGGCAAATTTAAAATCGCACTCATTATTCAAAAACTTTTATCTTGCAGCGCAAAGTTAGTTTATCGTCCGAAATGAGTCCATTTTGACGATCCATCAAATAATCACGCCAAATTGTACAGAACAGATTGTTGATTGGATTAAATTTAACAATCTTAGATTCTCCTTCTAATTCAAACAAAAAATATTTGAAAATATCAATCTTAATAAAAAAAATGCATACCATATTTGAAACGATCATTTCCACTGGAATCCAGAATTGTAACTCGATACCAGAAATTAAATTTCTCTTTGACTGAATCTTCACAACGAAGCGCAATAAAAGGTTCATTTGGCGCTTCAGTTGAGAATCCATTTGGATGATAGTACAAGTTGAAGGAAATTTTCGATGGAACAAACAGACAAATTTCAGGTGACTTCAAAGTATGCGTAAGCGTGGAAACATTCTCGATAGTCCAAGTGTATTCAGTGTCGTACTCGACGATTGGTTCTTTAGAATACTCAACAATTTCACCTTCGATTACAATTTTGAGTTTATCCTCAGTGAGAAGATTATTTGCCGGTTCGAACAAATTTTCACAAAGAAAATCAATTATTTGACATTCACCGACAATTTGAATTTGATCACTTTTGTACACTCTTTTGTAAAGTTCAATTTCGCACTCTTGTACATAACATTTCTGTTCATTCGAATCCAACAAAGCGAGTTGCAATTTTGTTTTTAGATTTGTGCTTTCCATTTCACAATCATCTTCATTTTCGTTTTCAAGTTTCTCAAAACTTTGTTTTGGTACTAAAGCAATTTGAACGTAATTTTCAACTGAATTTAAATGTTTTGGATACAAAGTTGCCCGAATAGTCGTTTCTTCCATTGTACTCGGAATAGTGAGGGTAATGTCGTTGATATCTTCTTGTTTGAGAGCTGAGAAATTGTCAATTTCCCAGTAGTTGATTGTGCGAAGATGAGGAGAAGAATCGGACATTTTGGAGTTTTGTGAAAGTTTTAGACTTCAAAAATGAAATTTAAGTTATGATTTTGTACGAAACTGAACAAAAAAGTACTAAAACATATTTGTTCATGCTTGTACATCAAATATCATGCTATGAATGCGCAACACGATCACTTCACATGATTTGCTGATAAGTTTACTGATAAATGTAAATGACCTTTAGTATTTTATACTAAGCTACGGGAAGTCCATGAGAAAAAGATAAAAGCAAACTACTAAATCAAAGTACAACTGCGCAGATTTGTTGATGATTAATGACAATTGCCACATATCTGCCTCACAACTTATCACTACGAGTTGATGATAAGATGCAACAGCTCAAAGTATTTCAAATCCTCGTTTGACACTTTTGTTTGGTTTGTTTGAGTTTCAAACTCTGCGATAAATCAAAACAACTTTCAAATTTATAGTTTTCAGTTTTGTAGAATAGAATTGACTGCAAGTGTTCAATTTTTTGGAACAACAACAAAAATCACTACTAAATAAAATCAAGCAAATGTCAAAAAATTTATTTAAACTACTTTGATTACAAAATTTGTAATACGAATGGAAATAAACAATGCATTAATTAATTTAAGAATTTGTGACATTTCTGCGTGAGCGATCGAACCAAATTGGAATCAACATATTCTCTAGTTTGCTGTCCACAGTTTGCCAAATGTTGTTCCAAAAGAATCAACTTGGCACAAGCCTTGTGATCCCTGAAATGACATTTGTACAAGTCGTTGAGTGAGTTCACGTCTAATGGGGCCAAAATTACTTTGTCTTCGTGTTCTAGACCGAGCACATGCATCAAATGGTGCAAAACAAATTCAAAGCTGTCACAACCAGTGCCGAGTGAAATTGTACTGCAGCGAGACGGGCCAAAAGAAGAAGAACAAATGTGGGCATTTCCATTGCCAATACGAACGTTATAAGGATCAGTACTCTGCTGTGGTTGAAAGTGGACGCAACTTTGCATCATGATGTACAACATGACCGATTCGATCAAGCACTTTTGCGGTTCTAGATCAGGTGAAATGTTATAAAGAACAATTCCATATTTGTCGTCCCAGTCGGAGCCAGAGTCGGAAATTATGTTCGCAATACTATTCTGCAAAAAGTAAAAATAAAAATAAGTACGCGAAAACAACAAATTTTAAAACAAAACGATCAAACTTACATTTTGAATAATAGCGCTCTGATTATCTGATGGAACAGATTCGAGCATAACAAGTTGAAATTGAATCAAAGACAACACAATTAAACCAACAAACGAAATTTTTGGTGAAATCATTTTAAAAATTTTTTCAAACAATTGAATTTGAAATGTGTGGACAAAATTATTTTGAGATATGTATGGTGCTTTGCAGTTTTATACTCGAAAATATGAGGACGATTTATTGTAGTAAGCCAGCGAGGCAATCACTGGGTAGTACAAAAAACATGTGTCTTACAAAAGGAAAATAGGTCTGATTATATACATGTCCATGCTCTAGGAATCACTAGAGATTAAGGCTTAATCATTAAGCAGTAAATTAAATACACAAATACACAGACTATGTACAGGTTGTGTCATAGCAAGTTTACATATCTTATGCACTTTTTATATGATCAGTGAACATCTGCGATCAATGATCACAGATGTTAGAGGTAACTAAGATCAAAGGTAAAGGGTGACAACCCTCAAATATTTTGGAATAGTATACAAATGCACATTTAGAGAATAGATAAAGAAAAAAAAATTCCGGCAAGCCGGGAAAGTAGCGAGACGAAGTTTTGATTATAATAAAATATAGTTTAGTATTATTTCTATATAATGAACTAACTTTATACAGTCCCACTGTATGAAAGATATGTTTCAACTTCTCGTTTGAACATTGCTGGTACATCAATTGTTGGAGTGTGAAAATGTGTGCTGGGTTGTACAATGTTCAACATGTTTGTTTCAAAATCAAAGGCAAATATCTGTGTATAACCACCCAGCTCGGAAAAAATTACTGTTAAACCATTGTCAAACCATGGTTAAACAAGGTTGTCCAACAATTGTTATTGGGCCATTTTAACAATTGTCAATACATTGTCAATGGACAATTGTTTTCGAACAACTGTTCGACTGTTGTCCAACCATTGTCTTAAGACGACAATTTTTAATGAAGTATTTTCTACTAAGTGGGCGTGGTTTTACTTAAAATTTAGGGTTTAAATAAGCGCCGCGGCGCATATTAGAGTACGGTATTCTATATTTGTATCGTTAAGAATTTTCCGATGACAACCTCAACTTTGAAGCAAAAGGAATTTTAGTTGTATTTGGTATTGAAGGAAGAGGCACGCGAAGGCAACATAAACCAGAGTAGAAACCTTGGTCTTACTAGTACCTTTGACAATATGCCGTATATACAGGCACTTAAGTTGATTTTTCAATTTTAAAACTGTTCAGTCTACAATCCAATCAATTATTTTGAGCTAACCGCAACAAAACACATCAATAGATGTTTTTATGTGTAAAGAAAGTAAAAACATCTTTTTAAAAAAGATTTTCAAATTAAAATGATATGTGAATTTAATTTATTTAATTTGACTATCAACAATGTAACAATTGTTTATACCTTGTTGGCAAACAATTGTTTGACTGACAATTGTCAAACTATAACTGGTTGACTATGGTTAAACTATAGTTCTGTTGACAATCATTGGACAATGTCCAACCATGGTTGAACTATTGTCAAACAATTGTTCATGGACAATTGTCCGTCTGACAATTGTTCGACAATATGAGCTTTCTCAGCCGGGAACCTTTATTTAAACAAACAATAAAACTGTCAACACCATGTAAATTCTGCAGCAAAGCAAAGAATACTAACCGTGTTGTGTTTTAAGAATTATTGACTAAAGAATTAACGCGAATGTCTCCTCACTGGAGAATCATACCTTTGGAGGTAAATCTTGCAGTTTGGCCACCAAGACAGACCACGAATTGAAAACTTTACAAAGAATTTAATTTAATTTGACCAACTGTTCCTCCAAAGCAGACCTATTCACTGGCAATCCATCACTACAATGTCTTCTTACAGAACTGTTGATATAATTAAGGGAGATCTTCAAAATACAGATGATTGACTGTCGGTTGTGCATCGACAACTTCACTTGATACACACAGTTGTATAGATCTGGAAGGCTCTACTTGGATCAGGTGCAAGGATATCTATATTGATTCATTTTGGAATGCCATCATAAGGTATAAGTTTCATAACCTTTGTGTTGGAGCATTGATAACTCTCTCCTCTGTCACGTCAATTCAGCTTTGGTTAACGCATGCCTCACTCAAGCCAAGCGTGACCGCAAAGACTGCACCGTGGTGTTCCTCGATATCACCAAGGCTTTTGACCGTATCGGCCACGCGCACATCCAAGAGAGCCTCAAGAGCAAAGGTGTCTCATCCAATCTGGTTAGGCTCATCATGGCCCTGCTCACCAATAACAGCATCCGCATAGACACTGGTCGAGCCAAATCTGACCTAATCAAAATTCGAAAGTCAGTTCCACAAGGTGGTCCACTATCTCCAATGTTATTCAACATTGCAATCGACCACGTTTTCACAGAAACATGTGATTCCGACTTTGCGAACAAGCACGGCTGCAAGATCGCAACTAACCACGATGCCCTGCTGTTGACCGGATTCGCAGACGACCAGACCATCACTGCCAATTCGCCAGGAAGTGCGATCCGAATAATCGAACTTGTCACCCATCTGTTTCAGAAAGTGGGCCTGCAAGTTAATCCGCGTAAAAGCACCGCAATTAATATCAAGAAGGGTAGACTCGACCCCATCGAACTGGTCACAAGCAACAATGACAAGATCTCATGCATCGGCGAAGACGAACGGATTCGATACCTCGGCTGTTCCTACAAGAGCGAGTTAGTATTCGATGACACGCTAATTGACAAGCTCACTACCAATGTCAATAATTTACTCAAGTCCGTCCTGTTGAAGCCCGCACAGAAACTAAATGTTCTCAACGAGTTTCTTTTCCCACGTCTGATCTACCCCTTACAAGCCGCTCCACTTCGGAAGATTCCTAAAGCGAGCCTTCTAGCCATGGACCTAACTATCCGAAACAGCGCAAAGGCTGTCATGGGACTACCAACCTCAACTAATTCAGCTATGTTTTACTCGCCACGAAAATTTCGGGGAACAGGCCTTGTCCGATGTGAATGGGAAGCAAGTCTGCAGCACCACTCGATGGCGGTAAAATTATCTGCGGTCCCCGATCCACTGTTCCATGAGATATTCGACTGTCAAGAAGAAATTATTCAATGCCAAGCCCAGCTAGGAATTCAGGAGCCAACCACTCGGCAACTACGTGCCGCTCTCCGTGAAGCCGAATACACTAAGTGGTCCCAGCTCGGATATCAAGGAGTTGGAGTGCTCCATTTCCGCGATTACCCCAAAGCCAATAGATTCACCTACGAAAAGAACACCTTATCTGACTCGGAATGGACGGCTGCGATAAAGCTCAACACTGGCTATGCGAACCTGGTCGGCGTTCCCGGAGTTCAAACGTTGGGAGGACAGACAGCCAACCTCTGCCGCCGCTGCGGTCGAGAGAAAGAAATCCCATCACATGTACTTGGCACCTGTCACTTCACTGAACGACTCCGAAACACCCGCCACCACAAGCTGAAGCACAAGATTGCCGACCTACTTCGAGATAAAGGATTCCAATGCGTAGTAGAGGCGCAATGCATCGACGGTGACGGTCGCAATAGATTCGTCGATATATTGGCTGTCAAACCAGAGTCTAGTAACGCTTTCATCATCGACCCGACCGTAAGGTGGGAAACAAACGAAGACGTGGCCACACTGGTGCAAGAGGAAAAGACCCGGATTTATGCAAGCTGTGCGGATGACCTTCGGATCAAGTACCCAATGATTGGCAATAAGGTGGTCGAGGTCATTGGTCTATGGGTTGGAGCCCGAGGTACAATCAGTACCAGGATGGTGGCCTTCTTCGATCGCTTTGGACTAAACCGTAAACTGCTGCCAGGCATCGCGGAGGAAGTGCTGACAGACTCGATCCACATGCTGCACAATCACATCTATGGACCAAGATGAGCTCCAAGTACCCAAGACCATATACACCTCAGATAAACAAATAGCTAGCTTACCACTACTCACCAATTGACTGACGCCCACTTACATCTCACACACCACCACAAAAACAATTACTCTTACACAATTGTCTTAGGATTACGCCTCCTTACTGTGTCCCATGGCAACTCACTAGTCAGTGAGCAGTCAACAAGCTTAATAAAGTTTGTTTTTCTCTGTTGTCTTGAATTTTTTCTATCCTCTACAAACTAACATATTCAAAGACATAAGATAAGTTTTCTTTCTCATTTTAAAATGGAGAGGATAGAGACTTGTTGCAGGTGATACATCGGGTTGAACACAATGCAATTGTGGCAACTTTGGTACAAAAAACTCGATTAAACCAGTAAATGTAATAAAAACTGTCTTTGTATTGGTTAGATGTCGTTCGTCTCCAAAACTGTATTCACAAATTGCATTTATGGTCCAATAATTGAAGTGAAGGCAGCCTAGAGTCTTGCAATTGTGATTTTTCTGCAAATCTCAACTTCAAAACTAATCAAAACAAAACAAATGCCCACTTTTAATAATTCACATATGACGTTACTCTTATGTAATGTGTATAAAAATATATAATTTGGGCACTGCTACCCACATGTCCCACATAATTTGCTTATGTCATACCAACGTATTCAGAAAAAAGATGTTTTTGGATAATATCTCCACAACCAGATAACCTAGGATGCTGATTTTTGGAATGTAACCGTTTCACATGGTGTGGAGTGTGTGTGCCAAGTTTGGTTGCTGGGGGTGGTGTAGTTTCTTCTGGCAAGAAAGCAACGGACAGACGGACAGACAGACAGACAGAGTGAAACTATTAGTCTTCGACTTCGTTCTTTCGAACTTCGTCTCGCTAAAAAACTTCCAGTTGAAATTAAAAAATTATATCACAATAGTAAAAACAAACAGATTTATTATAAAAACAAATACAAATCAAGGCAACATAATCAATATTGAATATAAATAAAATCAATCCATAACGCAACAATTCACGATTGTGCAATCCAATTTGAAAAGTGAGATTTACTTAGCAGTGCTTGCAGTTGAAGGGCGAACCAAATTCGCCCGTCTTCTGATTCCACTGGAACGCGCGCTTAGCACAAGCTCGTCTGTACTTGTTGTCGAAACAGTTTGAAGAACAGTTGCTTGCAAATGATTCGAGGCCCCATTCCATTTTGTTCCAAACCGATGCACGCCTGTGGCAGTAACGGCATAACCAGTTGACCTCCAGGTATACACGGAGAGAAATGGCATTGAATATATCTTATGTTGAACAGAACGCATATATTCAATCTCCTCATATGAAATATATTCAATGCGAGGGATCAAATATATTCGATTTTGATATATTGAATATAGTCAGTAGGTACCACTGAACGAAGTGAACCTTTATATCATGCTTTCCCTACCCCTAAATCGATTCCATATATTAAAAATAAAAATTCTATGCAAAAAATCAACCCGATTGGTGAAGTGGATCATACCGCCCCGGGTTGCACTGAAATGTGTTGGGTACTTTTCAGGGCTACTCTCAGCCATGCAACCCGGGGCGGTATGATCCACTTCACCAATCGGGTTGATTTTTTGCATAGAATTTTATTTTAATATATGGAATCGATTTAGGGGTAGGGAAAGCATGATATAAAGGTTCACTTCGTTCAGTGGTACCTAATAGTCAGTCTGCCTTTCATAAGATATACTCAATGTTTAAATTTCATTTATTCAATGAAATAAAAGTTTTATTTAAAAAAAATAATAAAACAATAAATGTACCAATAATGGTAAATGCTCAAGTAAATCAAACTCTATAGAGCAAAATTATAAGTTTCGATTTTTTTGATTATAAATGGATAGCAATTTGCGGATCATTTTGAACAGACTTTACCATCTGTTATTTGAGTCCAGTGACAATGTTCGCTGCTTCCCCTCTTCTCCCAATTCTGCAATCGCCATTTGAGATAAGGTTTCTTTATTTTCCGGACTTGAGTTTACTTGATTCGTTTAATAATGTTACTAACTAATGCAATCACTTCCTTTTTGCGATCCTCAATAAATTCGTACTTATCTACGATTATTTCGATGTTGGTTGTGAGAAATCGTCTGACTGCTCATCAGTTTCATTCACATTGACCTTGTCCTTGTACTTCTTGATGGTAAAGAGGGTCTTAATTTAATTTAATTTATGAAAACAGTCCAGGTAATTCTCATAAACGAGAATTAAAGGCGGAAATAAATTAATTTAATTTATGAAAACAGTCCAGGTAATTCAAAGAGGGTCTTTGTCACACCAAGATGGATTGCATGCAGAAAGCAAAGTTGTCGATGATTTCAGAACACTTGCCTCGTCACTAGAAAGATCATGTAACTGGAGAATAGACAGCGAAAACTCGTTCAGTCGATTATCCATGGCAGTATTACAATTGACGGCATTTGGTGAACCAAATGATGCGAGCCAAACTGAGATTGATTCTATTTCCTGATGGATTCAAAATGATATTCATTTAACGCTTTGAATTGTTTGAAGTCTATTCATCAATCGTAATAGTAAATTGACCACCATTGAGAATATATTCGCGCAAATACTCAATGTACATGTTTCAAATAAAATAAATAATATTGTAAAAAATTATTGATAAATTCAATTTTGCTACAAACAAACCTTCTCTTGGTAGTTCAACAAAATACATATGGTTGTATTCCAACTGTTCGGCAAGATTAAAGATTAAACATAGCAATTGTCGAAGAACTGTTGAAGAACCGAGAAGGTATTCGAGATACATTAAAAGATTAAACATAGCAATTGTCGAAGAACTGTTGAAGAACCGAGAAGGTATTCGAGATACATTAAAGATTAAACATAGCAATAGTTGATAGTTGAAGAACCGAGAAGGTATTCGAGATACATTAAAAGATTAAACATAGCAATTGTCGAAGAACTGTTGAAGAACCGAGAAGGTATTCGAGATACATTAAAGATTAAACATAGCAATTGTTGATAGTTGAAGAACCGAGAAGGTATTCGAGATACATTAAAGATTAAACATAGCAATTGTTGATAGTTGAAGAACCGAGAAGGTATTCGAGATACATTAAAAGATTAAACATAGCAATTGTTGATAGTTGAAGAACCGAGAAGGTATTCGAGATACATTAAAGATTAAACATAGCAATTGTTGATAGTTGAAGAACCGAGAAGGTATTCGAGATACATTAAAGATTAAACATAGCAATTGTTGATAGTTGAAGAACCGAGAAGGTATTCGAGATACATGTTTCATAATTTTAAATCGAGTTAATTGTTGGTAATGTAACTCAAATCTATAGTAGGATGTTTCATAATTTTAAATCGAGTTAATTGTTGGTAATGTAACTCAAATCCTTAGTAGGATGTTTCATAATTTTTAATCGAGTTAATTGTTGGTAATGTAACTCAAATCCTTAGTAGGATGTTTCATAATTTTAAATCGAGCTAATTGTTGGTAATGTAACTCAAATCCTTAGTAGGATGTTTCATAATTTTAAATCGAGTTAATTGTTGGTAATGTAACTCAAATCCTTAGTAGGATGTTTCATAATTTTAAATCGAGTTAATTGTTGGTAATGTAACTCAAATCCTTAGTAGGATGTTTCATAATTTTAAATCGAGTTAATTGTTGGTAATGTAACTCAAATCTATAGTAGGATGTTTCATAATTTTAAATCGAGTTAATTGTTGGTAATGTAACTCAAAATCCTTAGTAGGATGTTTCATAATTTTTAATCGAGCTAATTGTTGGTAATGTAACTCAAATCCTTAGTAGGATGTTTCATAATTTTAAATCGAGCTAATTGTTGGTAATGTAACTCAAATCCTTAGTAGGATGTTTCATAATTTTAAATCGAGCTAATTGTTGGTAATGTAACTCAAATCCTTAGTAGGATGTTTCATAATTTTAAATCGAGTTAATTGTTGGTAATGTAACTCAAATCCTTAGTAGGATGTTTCATAATTTTAAATCGAGTTAATTGTTGGTAATGTAACTCAAATCCTTAGTAGGATGTTTCATAATTTTAAATCGAGCTAATTGTTGGTAATATAACTCAAATCTATAGTAGGATGTTTCATAATTTTTAAATCGAGTTAATTGTTGGTAATGTAACTCAAATCCTTAGTAGGATGTTTCATAATTTTAAATCGAGTTAATTGTTGGTAATGTAACTCAAATCCTTAGTAGGATGTTTCATAATTTTAAATCGAGTTAATTGTTGGTAATGTAACTCAAATCTATAGTAGGATGTTTCATAATTTTAAATCGAGTTAATTGTTGGTAATGTAACTCAAATCTATAGTAGGATGTTTCATAATTTTAAATCGAGCTAATTGTTGGTAATGTAACTCAAATCTATAGTAGGATGTTTCATAATTTTAAATCGAGTTAATTGTTGGTAATGTAACTCAAATCCTTAGTAGGATGTTTCATAATTTTAAATCGAGTTAATTGTTGGTAATGTAACTCAAATCCTTAGTAGGATGTTTCATAATTTTAAATCGAGTTAATTGTTGGTAATGTAACTCAAATCCTTAGTAGGATGTTTCATAATTTTAAATCGAGCTAATTGTTGGTAATGTAACTCAAATCCTTAGTAGGATGTTTCATAATTTTAAATCGAGCTAATTGTTGGTAATGTAACTCAAATCCTTAGTAGGATGTTTCATAATTTTAAATCGAGCTAATTGTTGGTAATGTAACTCAAATCCTTAGTAGGATGTTTCATAATTTTAAATCGAGTTAATTGTTGGTAATGTAACTCAAATCCTTAGTAGGATGTTTCATAATTTTAAATCGAGCTAATTGTTGGTAATGTAACTCAAATCCTTAGTGGGATGTTTCATAATTTTAAAATCACAAGAAAAGACAATTCGGAGCCTGGTTTCGTTAATTGATTTGGCACGAGTACTAAGGCAAAAATAAGTCGCTTATAAGGTCAACAAAATTGAACAATCCATTTGACTTACTATTTTTCGGCATTATCGGTACCAACAAAATGAGCAGCCATCACCTCAATACTGCTTCCCAACTTTATAGTAGTGATATATAATAGATATAAATATATATAACTGAGCGTTGATTTACCGGTATCACTGGATAAAATACAAGCACATTCTGGTCCTGAAACAGTTTGCCGGATTTCTCAACTTTTTTTTTATTTCTTGTGCAAAAACTGATAATGAGTCAACAGTTTCAGTGCTCGAGTCAATTCTTCTGTTGTGAGAATGGCAAATTTCTGTTTGAGTTCAGTAAAGGTCATTGTAGGTTTGTCTTAATTGGGCTCAGTAATGCACATGAGAATCATTAGTTGAGGTTCACTAATAATTAAGTTAATTTTCACTTATTTAGGCTCGTTTGAATTTGTCTTTTCTTCTTGTCTTAATTCACTCGTATACTGGACTTAAATCAATGCTGCGGCTTTGGTACCTCTTCGTTGATGTCAAACTCCTCGTGGAGTGCACTGCCCAGCTGTATTTCATACAGAAGGACAACTTGCGAGGCTCTTGATATTGTTTGAGGTAGAATTTGTGAAACTTCTGAACAACACTTTCGAATGACTTTGGCAAGTAATTGGCAATATTGAGTAGCGTTGATTGCATTTGTGTGGCAATCGGAGGTCATCATTTTGGATTAACTTGTCCCATGCGCAGGGCTCGGATTAATGAAAAAACTTATATTTATTTCTCCGAGAGGGCAGCACTACTAGAGTGACGGTCACCGTCTAAGTACTGACTTGGGTCAGTGCTGCTTAACTTTTAAGACAATTTGTGATAAACTTATCATTGATGTTTTGCAATTGGGTCTTTGAAGCTTATCTCACAATTGTGTTGATGGATTCTAACCCATAATTGGGTCCTCAGGATTCTATCCCACAATTAGGTTGATGGATTCAAACCCACAATTGGGTCCTCAGAATTCTATCCCACAATTAGGTTGATGGATTCTAACCCACAATTGGGTTGTCAGGATTCTAACCCACAATTGGGTTGTCAGGATTCTACCCCACAATTGGGTTGTCAGAATTCTATCCCACAATTAGGTAGATTCTAACTCACAGTTGGGTCCTCAGGATTCTATCCCACAATTAGGTAGATAGATTTTAGCCCAAAATTGGGTTCTCAGGATTCTAACCAACAATTGGGTTGTCAGGATTCTATCCCACAATTGGGTTGTAGGGATTCTACCCCACAATTGGGTTGTCAGAATTCTATCCCACAATTGGGTTGTCAGGATACTAACCCACAATTGGGTTGTCAGAATTCTATCCCACACAATTAGGTAGATAGATTTTTAGCCCACAATTGGGTTGTCAGGATACTAACCCACAATTGGGTTGTCAGAATTCTATCCCACAATTAGGTAGTAAGGATTCTAACTCACAGTTGGGTTCTCAGAATTCTATCCCACAATTAGGTAGATAGATTTTAGCCCAAAATTGGGTTCTCAGGATTCAAATTAACAATTGGGTTGTCAGGATTCTCAGGATATTAACCCAATTGTGGGTTAGAATCCTGACAACCCAATTGTGGGGTAGAATACCTACAACTCAATTGTTGGATAAAATCCTGACAACCCAATTGTGGGTTAGTATCCTGACAACCCAATTGTGGGATAAGATTTAATGACCCAATTGCAAAATATCAATGATATGTTTACCATAAATTGTCGCAAAACTTAAGCAGCACTGACCCAAGTCAGTACTTGAACGGTGAACGTCACTCTAGTAGTGCTGCCCTCTCGGAGAAATAAATATAAGTTTTTTCATTAATCCGAGCTCTGCCCATGCGAGATGATTCAAAATATTGAGTCTGAAGTCAAATTGCAAATTCAAGGAATATGTGCCCAAAGCAAACTTGTCACACAAATTAACACTCTCCACCTGCACGTCGTTGATCACGTTTTCGAGTTGCTTTGAGTACGATACATCGTGTTCCGCAGACATGTAGGAGACAAAAAAGTTTTCCTTTGATAAGTATTAATAACACATCAAACATACTTTTCTCACTGTTGGGCTTAGTCTGATTGTACTGATCCAACGAAAGAACACATTGAGCATATTTGTTCAACACAATTTTCGGAATTAATCGGAAGTTGTTGGGGTCAATGTGCGAGTAGTTGAGAAAGTCTTTATTTGAAGAAGAGGATGACCGAGATGGTCTGAAAATGATGACGTGAAAAGAGACGTGTGCTCAGTGACAAGTAATGAAATGTATCGAATCGCCATTAAGAATGTACAATGGCAGATGTGTTCAGTGCTTATCTAAACATCAAGTCAATTTCTTAGTTTCATTTAATCTCGAATTTAATTAACAAATATTCTCTTTGTTCCAGTGTGATAAGGTGGCAGAGAGCGTTCACCCATGACTACTTCAATGTCTCGAGTCCTTAATCAGTTGCCAATATGGGGAGACTTTCAACTAGTACTCAGAACTGAGGGCAATTTTTGCCGTTCAGTGCTACCTGATCAGTCACCATTTCTGGTGGTAATTAGATGGCTTTTGTTTGTGTAAATGCTTGCCAAATAAGAGACCTGTTGCGTGCAATCAGATCAATTAACCACAATTGACCAACGCACGTTGTGTGACGATGTTGCCGTTGCATTGGCATATTTCGATGCTAGTCAAGCTTGTTTGTGGGACAAGTTCATTGAAATGCAATGCACTATCACTTGCTCTCTTGCTTGTTTGCTCGTATTATTGTCATTTTGTTGGGTGGGAAAGTTGAAAGTCCTTTCAAAAAACAAGTTGAGTCATTTTTGTTTGCACTCTCTTGATGACCGACGCACTGACACTAGACCCAAATGTCACTTTGATTGAGCGACACTGCCGCTGTCACCATTGCCATTGACCAATTAGCACATTAGAACACTTCCAAATGGATCTATTATCGATACAGCCAATCGGCAACAAAGTGCCAATTTACTTAGGATCAAGTGCAGAGCAAGCTGACACTATTGATTGCCTTGTTGGCATCAGCATTTCAATCAATTTGAGGAATCTACGCTAATCACTGATTAGTAATCAGATTAGTCTTATTGTCCATTTATATTGTGTCGGTAATGGTCCAATTAGTGTCGTGCACTGTGGTCATATGTGAAGTGTACGTCGTAGTTGTTAGTGCGGAACATGTCACCACCAATTACCGACAATGGTTCTGTTTACTTGTTTATCTATTGGCGTGCTCTGTTTACCCAATAGGCCCTATGTATTGGTCCTGTTCTAATTCAGTCTGGCTTAATTTCACTTGGTCCATTAGCATCTTTTGAGACCATTTTCTCTGAATTAAGTTTGCCACCGTGCACAACATTTTTCAAGCGTTTTATTTCATTTTACATTTATTTGATATGGCACAGACACAAACAACTTGTTTGGTAATGCTACCAACTGCTTGGCATTTCACATACTCCAGGTCATAATGGTCCTATCACACACAACGTCGCACCAAATCAACTGTCGACCATTCGGCCAATTAAAGCAATGAACATATGTTCAGTGGCATCACTTTGTCATTTTTGACAATGCCATTTTACACTCCATTCCAAACGTGTACCAATGTGTGCTCTGTAATACAGACTGTATGTTTATTGCCAATTAATATATTTTTGGTGTTCGAGACTGCTTTGCACGACTCGGGCAGGGTCGAGTGCTTTGGATGTGCGGGCCAGCATCTATGACCGTACTTGCAGAGACCATCTTAATGGTACAATGGCAAGTGCCGTATCAATTTTTTACTTGCTTCTGATTGCATTATTGAATACAAACACTTTAAACTGAAAATTTTAATTCAATTTTATATTTTCCTCTTGCTGCATTAGCCTGACTTAATCATTAGGCTAATGTGCAGTGAGCTTGTTCACAGTGTTGTGATTTGCTTTCCATGTTTGATTAAGTGGACATTCTCTCATTCATGATCGGGCAGTACTCGATGCGCTAGGCCTCGCTAATAAACGAAATGTTTGCTTGCTGCACTGCACTCGCTCACCTGTATCGATTCTGATATGGAGCGCACCATCTCACTGATTGCCATTGATAATTGCCATTGGCTGCCCTCTCAGCCTCTCCACTTTCAGTTAAACTGATCACTTTTTGGCTAACTCTCCAGTTTATACTCAAGTTTTGTTAACAAGCGAAGAAAACGTAGTGCGCAAGTAATGAATTGGTCAAAAGTATTTCTTGATTACGAACCAGAAAATGATTGAACTATATTAGAAGCTCTCTCAACATTTGCGCGTTACCAAACCAATAGATAGAATTGTTTTGATTTTACTAAGAGAGTGACATTGTCACTTGGATGTTTCAATTTACCAAACAAGAACTCTTTAAACGATTGTGCCATCATAGTTTCATTGCCAAATGGACGTTTGTTGCTTGTTCTAACTCGAATATTTTGCTCAGGTGCTTCTTCGCAGCCCTCAATAATGTCTTGCAAGCATGCTTTCTCGAAGAAAACCACTCATTGTGGCCATTTATTTATCTCACTCAAGTACGAAGAATCAAAAGGGACAGCATATCTGTTAAACAGTCTCATCATTATTAATATCATCATCATTATCTCAAGCCTCATTGAAATTCTAAAAATATATCATCCGGCATGTTTTTCTCTTATTTCTTATAATTATATAATAAGTTTGCTTTGTTTATTATATAGCTTTAGTCAAATTGGACAGTCTAGCACAGAACTCATGTGGCCATTCAACAAGTTTTTTTGGTTTCAAAATCAACGTGAATGATGAAATGATTTGGACAAGCCAAACTGATCTCATTTCACCACACCTGGACCATTGAAGACTTTAGTGGTCATGTTACTGTCTTCTCATTACTTTCCACTCTGCCGAATTTTCTACTCCAAGAATGCACAGCTTTTGCGTTAATATTCCAAGGGAGTTTTTGTGAGAGTCAGGGAAAGTGAAGAATTTTGAAATGGCTTTTCACTCAATCCGCATCTTTTTGTTTATGCTGAAGAAGATGAAGTGGACACAAATTGCAAGTTATCGTTAGTCAATGCTATAGCGTTATAACGGAAACAAACGACACACTAAGTGTAAGTTTGCATATTTCAGTGAAATCATTAATTGTCTTTTGATCTTTAATTATTTGATTTTTATTTTAGCCTGCCAATGAAAGTTTATTCAGGGAGATACAAAAAGCAGTTGGGGACTGTAATCGGTTTACAACTCCAACTGATGAACAAGCTTGCCACATTGATTCATAGTCTTATTATTTATTGTGAGGTAAACAGATTTTATGAATGCAATTTTTTATTGTATTATGTTGTTTTAGATAAGTCTAATCGAAACAAAATGTGTTTCTAAAGAGTGGCTATTAAATTATTGCCACTTTCAAACAAGGTAAATACATTAATTGATTAATTAAATAATCTCTTTATTTTTTGTTTTTATTATACCATGGTAGTACCAAAATGGACCATTTGAAGTATATTTGCCGCAACTTATTGTGCATTCGCCATTCGACATATTTACATAGTGCACAGAGGCAATAAGGAGAACAACAAGAAATATTAACTAGGAGAAATAAGAAAATTTGTTTATTAATTTGAATTCAGTTAATTATTTCGTTTATTCTGATAAATCAAAGTTGGGATACCTCACAATCGAATTGGTCGTGAAAATTGCTGATTGAATCTGTAATATAATTTGACAATGAACATTCTAAGTCTAGGCTTATGTAAAATATAAAAATGTTGCTGTTGTTATAGGAGAAAAATTGATTAAAAATGTTTCACATACTTTCGCTCTGACTTTGCGGCAACTGCATTACTTATTTTTTAACTCTAGTTGTTGGTGGACGACTTGTTGTTGTAGGTTTCAAGCTGTAACAACCTTCTTCGTTTGGTTCTTCGCGAATGTTGAAAGCAACAAGCACTTTTCGGTAAATTTCGAATCGCTTGTGTGCGGCAGGCAAGTCTCCAGTGCATTCCCCACTGTTGATTGCTCGAGTGGTAGAGCCAAAATGGCGCTGTTTTACACCAGCTCTGTTGTGCACATTCTTCATCCAGAACCAGACAGCAGTACCCCAAGCATCGTACTCATATTCGGCAACAAATTCTGGATAGCGGATAAGTAAAAGATTGTGATACAGATAGAGGGAGGCTTCTTTGTAGTTGTACGAGTGGGTCAGTTGAAGGTAGCCTCTACCGTAATAGTTTTTGCCTTTAACGCCAACTGATGAGTCATACTTTCCGGGACAACCAGTCTTTATGCAGGCCAATTCACGCTTGAACTGAAGTCCACCAGATTCCCTCAAGACTTGAGCCAAGAACATAGCTGCCTCGACTTTGTCGGTAATATTGCCATATGACAATAGAGACACGAATGTGTCATATTTCTTTCGTGTTGGGGCTGGGTAGCCGGATGATGTGACAGCGTTGATAAATTCTTCCTCAAAAACAGTAAAGTCTAAATTGGACAAACATATTAATTTGTTTGTAAATGCTTTAAACATTATAAATACAAACATGCATCGACACACAAACTGCCGATCACAAGAAAAACAATTGAAATGGCAAATTTGGTCATTTTGGTTGTGTGGTGTAGAGATGAGCAACTTGTCTGAGAGTTATATAGTAAACGGAACAATAACATGTCACATGTGTCCGAGTGTCAGTCAAATATTGCAGTCGATTGCAGAACTGAGAATAGTGGCAAAATTAGAGTTTATTGACTTTCAAATGGATGTTTGTCAATTGTTGCTTTTGTTTACTTTGGTGCAATGTTTGTTTGCTTTGAATATATTATTACATTGTCATAACGTCCGATTATGATGATTGAAAATTTTATCCTCTAAATCTAATCAGATGTGTTTAACCTGCCATGATGACACATGTATTACTTGCATGTATTACTTGCATGTATGCTGCAGCACAATTCCTTGTTTACTTTCCCTTTTGGTGTTCTTAAAATAACAGCTTAGCCTAAAGTTGAAATTTATTTATTGCAATCATTTCAATTTTACATTTTTTCAATCAAAAATGTTAATTTCATTATCATTGGATTCGAAAAGAGAAAACTTATTTTTAAATAATGTGTCAACTTTTTAGCATTTTTATGTAGATTTCATTATGGTTTAGTCCGAGTTTTATTTAGTAGTTCCTGTTTATTGTCTGTGTTTTCAATCGTCAAAATCTATACATTTAATAAATCATTTTAGTAAATGTATTACATGATGCAAATGTGCACAATCCATTGAGATGGAAAAAATTACATTGCGATAAAATATTGTGGTGCAATTATGATTTATTGCGATTAAAATTATTCATACGGAGCAGAGATTAAAAATTTGTTTATATCAAAATTAGTTAACATATAATATAAATAAAACATCAAGCAATGTACTTCGAACAGGTTTCAGTATAGTCACAAACCAACTCTTCATTTTCAATCCCACAATAGATTGTCATCTTATCATCATGCATAAAGCCATTATTGACAGTCTGCAAATATGGATGCGGAATAAACTTATCAAAACCGCGACTTTTATCAGAGAGAAATAGACGCGATGAAAGTTCTAAAGTAAAATTGAAATCAAAATTAGTCAATCATGAATAATCAAAATTTACCTTTGACATTGGCCAGACCATCGCCGAAAATTGCAAATGAAACTTTCAAATCACTTTCAGGCTGCGGTTCGCCGCATTCCACGAGATGCAAGTAAAGTGACACAAACTTGTTATCTTTGTGACCATTTGGATACAAACGAAGACTAAATTTGACTTTTCCATTCGGGGTTGAAAATACAGTAGATTCTATGTAAGATTTTAACCAAAACTTCAATAAAAATGCGCTGAAAAGTGATCGACAATTTTCAATAGTCCAAATGTGCACCAGATAATTTGGAATGGTGGTAAAATGTGTTTGGGAGAAACCACGAATTGTGTCACAATTGATGTCTTCGATCTAAATGAAAGGGAAAATAGTAATTGGCTTTATAAAATATAACATACATCAAAACAAATTGACAATTTGTTGTTTTGAGAATCAAAATAATTGTTTTCCGCGTTCAATAAATCCGCATGTGAAATGAATTTCAGGTAAACCCGGTTAGAAGCAGAGTTGCGCTTTGAAAATTCACGATTTTTAAAAACTTTGATGTTGCGTCTTGTCCCATTCGCATCAACCAAAGAGAATGCATAGTTGAACTTGGTCGAGTGTTCTTGTTCTTTGTTCAGATGCAATTTGATGCAAAGATGATCGTTGTATTTGTCTCCAAGTCCATTTGGAATCAAACTAAGTTGAAATTCTAGATATCCTTTTGAGAATGGTTGAGAATTCAAAACATTTTTCCATGCCAACTTGCCACAATTTAAATAGTGAGTGAATTGTTCAATAGTCCAAATGTGTGACATTGCGTTGATTGCGAAAGAGGAGCACGATTCGGTATAGCCACGGATTAGTTCATTTTCAAAGTCTTCAATCTATTAACAAAATTGCAAAAAAATGGTCAAGAAATCATCATTTCACTTACATCCACACAAATAGTCAATTTGTTATCGGGCAAATAGTTGTTTTCCCATTTTGATAGAGTCAAATCGAAATGACGAATATATTTGAGGTAACCAAATCCTTCGGTTGATAATTCTCGGTTGGACAGAGCTTTAAAATAAAATAGATTAAAGATGTTCTAATTAGAAATCCGTTAAAAATAATACCTTTTATGAAACTTTTAGTTCCATTTGTATCAAAAATAGAAAATGCAAAGTTGAATTTCAAATCACTTTGTGCATTCGAATGTAAAAAGACGGAAAGATGATCTTTGTTCTTCTCTCCGCATCCATTTGGATGCAAACTCAAATGAAACTCTAGATTGTCATCATCAATTTTGGTTGAGAATGATTGCGAATGTAGCTCTTCTTTCCAGCTCATTTTGCCATCACTCAAATATTGATTGAATTGTTCAATTGTCCAACTGTGTGACAGTACGTTGACTTGGGTACAGGAGTACGATTTGGTATAACCGTGGATTAGTTCATTTCCAACGTCTTCAATCTAGCAAGAAATTGTTAAAATTGACAAACTCAATGTAATCATCCTCATCACTTACATCAACACTAATAGTCAACTTGTTTTGAGACAAATAGTTATTTTTCATAAAATCGTCATGTGAAATTGTCAGGTCTGCAAGTTTTTCTTTTGAAAATGAATGATTCTTGAAAACTGTCCAATAAAAATGTAAAATAAATTTGTTCCAATTTGAGCCTAATACCTTTTAAGTATCGTTTTGATCCATTTGCATCAACAAGAGACAAAGCATAGTTGAACTTGGCATCAATTTCAATTTGATTCTTCATGTGCAAAAAGACTAAAAGACAATCTTTGTTTTCCGAATCATTTTCATTTGGATTCAAATGGAGATAGAATTCTAGTTTGCCATCATGAGTTGAGAATGATCTGGAATCTAAATTGCTTTTCCAGTACATTCTTCCGCCTTTAAAATAATCAGCAATGTCTTCAACATTCCATTCGTGTGACAATGCGTTGACTTTGGTACAGGAGGAGGATTCCGTGCGACCTTGGATTAGTTGTTCATTTCCAACGTCTTCAATCTATTAAGAAAATTATCAAAATAGTCATAAAGATTGTCAATCATGATCACTTACATCAACACAAATAGTCAACTTGTTTTGGGACAAATAGTTGTTTTCCGAATTAATTAAATCGCCATTCGAAATATATTTTGGATAACCATTTGATGATACATCAGACTTGATGGTATCTTTAAAATAGAAAAATTTGATATCAATTTGTAAGAAATCACAAATAGAAAGTATTACCTTTGATGTAATGTTTTGTTCCATTTGAATTAATAAGAGACAAAACATAGTTGAAATCACTTTCATCTTTCTTTGAGTGCAAAAAGATGGAAAGATAATTTGTGTTTTCATCTTCATCTTTTTCATTTGGATTCAAACTCAAATGGAATTCTAAGTTTCCATTGTTGCTTTTGAATGGCTTAGAATTCAATTCTTCTTTCCAGATCATTTTGCCGCCACTCAAATATTCATTAAAGTCTTCAATAGTCCAAACGTGCGACAATACATTGACTGCCGTACAGAAAGACGATTCGACATATTCGCGAATAAATTCATTTTCAATGTCTTCAATCTATTAAGAAATTTTAAAAATAGTCAAAAGAATTGTCAATCATCATCATCACTTACATCAACACAAATAGTTAATTTGTTTTCGGACAAATATTTCATTTGTGCATTCAATAAATCGACATGTGAAATATACTTTAGGTCGCAAAGCCCATCTTTACGGTTCTTGAAAACTGTTAAAGAAAATTGTTAAATTTGTTTCAATTATATCAAATGCAAATACCTTTCATGCATAGTCTATCTCCATTTGCATCAACAATCGAGATTCTATATATGAACTTTACATCACAGTTCACATGTACAAAGATTGAAATATGATCTTTGTTTTCCTCTCCAAATCCATTTGGATTCAAACTAATACGAAACTCTAGATTTCCATCACAGGCAGAGAATGGTTGAGAATTCAAACACTTTTTCCAGTTCATTTTCCCGCCATTTAAATAGTCAATAAAGTTCTCAATTGTCCAAATGTGAGACAATCCACTGATTTTAGTGTAAGTTGACGATTGGGCATAGTCCTGGATGAGTTCATTTTTGATGTAACGATTCTCGTCACAGTCTTCAATCTAATGAATACAAAGTGTAGTCAGAATTGTCAAAATCTAAATTAAACAATCATTTCACTTACATCTACAGCAATAGTCAATTTATCTTGGGACAAATAGTTGTTTTCCGAATTCACCAAATCGTCATGTGAAATATATTCGGCCAAACCCCATCCTTTAATTGTTAAATCTTGATTTTTGAATTCTAAAACAAAATGGACCATGGAAATAAGACCAATAAGACCTTTACCTTAACAATTACCTTGAATGTTGCGTCTTGTTCCATTTTCACCAAACAGTGAAAATGCGCAATTGAACTTTGTGTCACAGTTTTCATCATTCTTCGAGTGCAAATAAACCGAAAGATGACCATTTGATTGTCCATTAGGCAACAAAGAGAGATAGAAGTCAGTTTCGCCAATTCGAGTTGAGAAATCTTGTGAATACAGCACTCCTTTCCAGCACATTTTGCCTTGATTCAAATAAGCAGTAAAGTTCTCAATAGTCCAAATGTGCGACAATGCGTTGATTGCGGTAGAGGAGCACGATTCGGTATTGCCACGGATTAATTCATTTTCAGCGTCTTCAATCTATTAACGAATTGCGAAAAATGGTCAAGCAAATTATCAATCATCATCATCATCATCACTTACATCCACACAAATAGTCAACTTGTCTTCGGGCAAATAGTGTCTTTCCCAGTATTGTAAATCGACATGTGAAATGTATCTCGGGTAGCCATCGATTGATAAATCACGATTATTGTGCACATGAGCTATACGAGGAAATTTCGTAAATGAGAAAATTTATTACAAATAGATTTTTCAATTGAACAAATTCAATTTTACCTTTCATGAATCGCTTCTTTCCATTTGCATCAACCAGAGAAAATGCATAATTGAACTTTGTGTCACAGTTTTGTTTGTTCAAATGTAAAAAGACCGAAAAGACTGAGAAATGTTCTGTGTTCTCAACATTTTCATTTCCATTTGGTCGCAAACTAAGATAAAATTCGAGATTGTCATCATGTGTTAAGAATGGTTGAGAGTTCAAACACTCTTTCCAGCTCATTTTGCCACCATTTAAGTAAGCAGTAATGTCTTCGATAGTCCAAATGTGTGACAATGCGTTGATGGTGGTAATAGAGGAGGGCAATTCGATAAGTTCCTGGATCAACTCGTTTTCAATGTCTTCAATCTGAAAAAAATTGTTTAAATAATTATCAAAAACTTTCTTCACAATTATTTCACTTACATCGACACCAATAGTCAACTTTCTACAAGACAGATAGATATTTTCTGGTTTGATTAGATCTAAATGTGAAATGAATTCCAGGAAAGCCTGTCCTTGAATCTCTTGGTTCTTAAAAGCTGAAATCAATTTGATTTAAAATTTTAACAATTTAAATTACAAAATTACCTTTCACATTGCGTCTCTTTCCATTCGCATCAACCAGTGAGAATGCATAGTTGAACTTTGTTTCGCTTTGCTCTTTGAGATGCAAACTCACCGAAAGATGATTCGAATCATTCGATTCTTCCCTCATTCGTCCATTAAGATACAAAGAGAGATAAAATGCTGTAGAATCGTCAATTGAGAATTTCACTGACTTGAGCTCCTCTTTCCAACTCATTTTGCCACCATTCAAATAGTCAGGAAAGTGCTCAATAGTCCAATCGTGTGACAGCAACTTTGGTTTGCTCATCGAATCACTTTTCTCGAATCCTTGAATCACATTTGTTGAATCTTCAGTAGTACTGTTTTGAATTTTACAGCAAATGGTCAAAGTATTATGTGGCAAAAGATATTCCGGGTTTTCGTCCAAGTATTTGTGTTTGACAAATTCCTTACATGTGAATTTATTTTGATTTTCTGTAAAATCGTGATACTCAATTACCGAATGCTGATCCATAAGAGAAAAAGTCAATTTGACATTTCCGATCACTTGACCAGATTTGAGATGCAATTCGAGTGATGCATGGTCACTTTGGTTGTTGGGTTGGGCAATTCCGCGAGGGTAGAGTCGCATGAAGAATTCGAGTTCACTGTTTTGTGGTTTGAAGACTTGAGACTCGATGTAGTCCTTCCAGTGGAGTCTTCCATCGGGACGGTAGTACCAACTAAAGTGAGCAATACTCCATCGATGAATGTACTGGTTCGGGTCTGATTGGAGATATTCTGGACTGCAGAAGAAATTCATTTTTTGTGATTGAGCTGTGAACTGTTCAGATCAAGACATCTTTCAAAATGAGCAGTAAAATTAACTTCCACCCAACTCCACAATCTGTACAGTCATCGAAAACGGCACATTTTTTTACATATTTTGAATTGTTAGCATAGTTTTGAAATAGCTACAATTATGATTTCACTATTAATTTTACATTGCATTTCAACATTAATGAACATTGTTCATTGAACAAGCCAAAAGGAATGTAACACGAATGGACTGTGATGAATAATATTCAGTACTTCAAATCATGTCTTTGATGACTTACATTTTGACTATTGGAAGGTGGAAAAGAAATATTCGAATCATATTTCTGTCTATAGAATTATTTGGAATATGATTTGTAAAAATTCTAAATGACTTTAAAGTCAATTGATGGCAGAGTTTATAGTTTGATTAATTTTTGTTTATGAAATAGGAATGTTCCCAAACAAAAGATGTTGATTTGATTTAATGATTTCAGTCTAATTTAAAATGAATAATTATTTTGTCAGTCTTTTATTCGATCTTGGTTCAACCTAATATTTTTTTAATAAATTAATATAAAGTGTCGAAATATATTAAAACAATCATTTGGTTTGGATTCCCAATTTTGGAATTCTAAAAAATGAACTCATTCGATTGAAATGTTCGTTTTTGTTTTCAAATGAGCGTTCATAAGTTAGTTTTCTGAATAGTTTTGCGTGTGTTTCACTTTGTTTGTGCCACGATGAAGTCATCCCTTCCCCTCAAGTCTTTTCCTCTTTCCCCGATGATGTTTTTGCGTGTTGTGTTTGTTCAGTATCTGATTGTGACCTTCACCTCAAGTAGCACTCTGTTCACCTCCGCCCAGTCCTCACCTTTCGGCCAACAAAAGATGAGCTTAAGCAACGAAGCGTTGATGAGCCTAATGAATGGATTCTCTGGACCGAGTGGCTTTGACGCCTCGCGAATGCTCAACAATTTGGAGAGTGTCATCCGAACACGCAAGATACATGATGCTTCTAGCTCTAACCTGGCAATGTTGAACAAGTACTACACCAAGATCGAGGGTGACAAACTGAGCGATTCGTGGTTGGAAAAGTTGGAACGGGTTTGAGCGCATACAAAATTCGATGACGCAGGACGCAAAGTGGTGGACTCACTGAGCAATGCCGCACCAAAGGAACAGGTGGACATGGTGAAGAAGTTGGCCAGTGACCTACACAAGAGACATGAGGACAGAGTCAAACGACGAGAAGAAGAGTCACTGGCACAAAAGACTTCGGAGGAAGACGATGCAGGTGGATCAGTACTGGTCACTCATGCACTACCGATCGTGCTAGGACTGATACTGCTCAATGTGATCATCATTGCCACTTACATGACACACAGAAGACGAGTGAGGAGTGGCACTGACAACAATCGAACAACGATCAACACTAAACAAAGAACAAAGAAAAGACACAAACAGAAACGATTCGAACGACACAAGTAACAAGTGATGATGATTAAGTTGTTCATATCAAATTAAATTGACAATAAATTGATTTAAACTATTCACTTGTTTAATTATTTGGGCAACCGAGATTTCCTTTGACATTGTGTCTTCAAAATCTTGAACGCGAGAATTTTGTCACTTTTTTTCGTTAATTGAAACAATTCAGTATTTTTTAGAATGTAGAATTTGATTAAATTTTGAGCCTAATTGTTAAAGGAGAAAAATCTTTAGATTAGTTTTGGTACAATGGAAAATTGTAAAAAGTCTTTCAATAAATAAGGTCAACTCGAATCAGAATTGTTTTTCAAATTATTTGAATGTTCATTTCTGTCTGCACAATTTTGTCTTTGCAAATAGTTTTATTTACCATTTTTGGTATTTGTGCACAGAATAATATAATGATAATTTACAAGAAAACTCAATTCCCCTCGTGACAGGTCACGAAGGGAATTGAGTTTTCTTGTAAAAAACCTTTTCATAGATTTGAACAATAAAAGTGTCAATTAATTCAAATAACAGACAAATTCATGATTTAAAAATTTATTGGAATTGGAGTTGAAAATATAATTTGAAGTTGGTAGGAATGTTGTATCGAATGTAGAGTTCGGGATTGGCCAATTCCAGTTGATGTTTCAGCACGTGAAGAACCATCGGACTCAGATTAAGTCGAGGACACCGTACTTGGCCTTGGCGAGTGGCTTCTGGGGTATCCACATCTGATTATTCACCACTGTAGTCAAACAAAACATAAGAAAACTAATGAAAACATCAAAATATCACTTACCGATAACGCTTTGGGTGTTTGAGCGACCACCATTCATGTTGTGTACGGTTTGACCAATCTCACTCTGAAAACATAAAAGCCATTTCCCTCAACCTGAGCTTCTTTGTAGGAGATAGATCCAAGAGCCACCGCACTGTTGTTGTCACGAAGATTCGAGAACCACTCGTTATTTTCAGGAATTGGATGAAAATACTGCTTCAAGGCGTTAGGGTACCGTGGATGGGATGAAGAATGCAGAATCCATCTTGCCACCATCACAACACATCGAATAGGTGATAGAATCACCAACCTTCTTACCTATTCGCTTCCCCCATCCATAAAATACCAAACACTACATTTGGTGTACGCCTGGTCCATCAGACCGAGATGGTCCTCCTCGGGTACACCATTCCTTAGCTTACCTGGGGTTAGGATAGCTGCGCGATAGAGGAAATGATCATGACGATGTTGTTGATTTCGAGAAGTTCCAGATTCAGACAGTAGCCTAAGCGCATACGTTCACAAACATTTTGTTGATAATAATTCCACTGGTACTCACGGCGTGGAGCAACCCTTTCTTCGTGTATGAGATTCTGACGAGGACGAACACCGCCTTGACCCCAATCTTCCTGACCAGCTCGTGCACGATCTCGTTCGCTATTTTGACCTCGATCCATGATGATAAGATAGCTTAGTAACGATGAGAGAGGAGAGGAGAGAAACCTAAAACACGTGGTGTGATGCGAGTTCACGAGTGACCGGTGGGCAGAAAGAGGATAAAGTTGTGGCTTGTATGAATAGTAGTGGCAGGAGTAGAGGCATGCAGTATTACAGAAACGTCACTGTCCGATATGAGTGTGACACATTGGCCGACACAATCACAGGCAGATTGAGTGAGCGGCTTGCTCTCCTCTCTCCTCTAGAGCTCTCCCGGCGGATGTCTGTCCGTCTGCGCTCTACCCTTCACTGTACAAATGACACACTCTCCAACACGACCACACAAACACGCTCTGTGCTTGCCTGTTGAGTGGAACATTCAAATAATTTTTTCGGTACCAAGGACACATTTTCGTATTGAGTACATGATATATCAATGTTCCTAGATTTTTACGATGAATCCAACGGTATTTTTTTCAGTACATGAATCCAAAAATCCAAAATTCCAGAATCCAATTTTTTGCTGGATCTACTCGAGTGTATTTACAATGGATGCTTGCCAGGCAAATTAGTATGGTCAAAAATTTTCATAGGATTACGATGTAACGTTTAGGCCTACGAAGTTTTTGTTTATGGCACACTGGGATTTTAATATATAAGAAAGAGATCATTGCAACATTATTTCAACTTATGACAATTTTAATGGCAAGCTGAATTTGATTATTGACGAATTTGAAGAGATTTATGTTAAATTATAATTATGTAAGTGAACATTTTTTCTATTATTTCCCTCTGCTTATGCTTTATTCAGTTTTGTTTATGTTAATTAAAAGTACATTTTACAGTGCGCGTACCAAGTACACACATTGTCACAATTCTATCTGAAAGTCATTTTGTGCAGTTTTTATCATATTTTAGACACATTTCTTCGATTGGCTTTTTCCGCATTATTTACATAGCTACATACATACTAACAAGTAAGTGCGCGCAAAACAGAGACAGATAGATCGTCAATAACCAAAGCAGGCACCAATCGCAAGGAAAGTGTACTTCATGACCGCTTCCAAAGTTGCACAAACGAGCAACTTGTCAAATTATTTCGCTGTGTGTTCCATTACTGGCCTGATTATTATTGAATATGCTAATAGATCATCGATAAGTTATATCTGTTCTATTCGAACAGTTTCATGGCATATGCATAAATGCTTTGCCTTTCATTGACTTTATCCAGAAAACTATCGTTGTTTGTTTTCTCTTTTGTCAGTTTCGATTTTCCCTGTCCCTCTATGGACTCTCAAACGAACGCCTACTTCGACTTTACTATTCGTGACGATGTTTTGAGTTTGTCCAAGTGTCCACTTGGCTGTGAGCGTGCTCTGCAGAACGATGAGTCGTCCGTCCTACTGGTCACCGATTGTCCGTTTGGCCATCCCCACTCGGACAACACTCAACACGCCTTACGAAAGATTCCTTCCTACCTCTGTGTGTATCTTATGAACCGCTGCAGTGGATCTCTCTCTGCCGACCCAAATGGCCTAGTCCGGTGCAACACTAACAACAAGTTTCATGTCTCATTCGAAGAACTGATTGATCTGGACTATTTTTGCGAAAAGATGGCCACCACTGCTTTGGCTGTTGTCGGTGCTTCGTCAGGTGATCAGGCACAAGCTAATATTAGTCCAAGGCCTGGCCCCAGTGGAGCATCTCAAAGAGGTTCTCGTGGTCGAAAGCGCGCTAATTCTGAAGACGAAACAGAAGCACCAATTGAGTGCAGCATCTGCTTTTCCACTGTGCGCCCTAACAAACAGTTTGGTCTTCTGGACAAGTGCGCGCATCATTTCTGTGCGCCATGCATTCTTGGCTGGTTTGAACGATCAAGTTCACAACAAACTTGTCCTATTTGCCGTAAACGATCCACTCGAATCGTGGTTTGGCCCGAACCAGTGCTCACTCGGCAAGAGAAAAAAAAAGATCTTTGAATTGCAGGAAACGGCTATCACGGTGAAACGAACCGCTCGTTAGTTGTGCATGTTTACCATATGCGCTACAAATCTCCAACGAGCAATGTGCCAGTCTCATTTCATTTTGTTCATTTTGCCTTATGATTTACTGTCCATTAATAAAGCATTTAAAATTGTAAATATAGAAATTATTTAATAATTCAGTTTGCTTCGACCTCCTTGGACTTCTGACAGCTGACTTCTGGAAAGCGGTAAAATGACCAGAAAAGCGCGCATTAGGTTAAAACATTTCTTAAATCTCAATTGTAGACTCTAGGCCAAGTGAGAACGCAAAATTGGCAAGTTGGCATGTATGCAGTGTCTATTGGACAATGTCCATCACTGATGGCACCCTGCTCATCACCAAGTGCACCAGGACGAGTCAGTCAGTGGCACAATAAACACAATTTCAATTTAACCAACAAACCACAGGCTTGTTGCATTGAACAGTTTTTCCTCCTGCACCCTGTGATCGGCCTCGGCAATTGAACCACTTACTGATACTGCCAAGTATTACTGGGAAGTGTTGGTTAAGTATGGAAACATAATGCGACTGCATAATGACAGGACCAGAGTACACTCGAGCCTGTATGCCAGTCTATATTAATCAGTACACTTTTCCATTAAATTAAATGACAATGACACTAAACTCTATTTGGTGATGTCTAAGGCTAGATTCCATTGTTTGCTGAGATGGACTTACTGATCTTGCCTTTGATGATGATGATGCCTTTGTATGTGTGTTTGTTCGAGTCGCGACTGTGGCCTGTTTCGGTCTGGCTGATTGCCACTTTCATTGCCTCACTAGATTATTAAGCCAGACACAAGCAAACCTTGTTTGTCGCTATAACAAACATTGCCACTGAGTGTGCTATTTGTTAAATGTAATGTGCCCTATTACTGAGTTATCATATTTAATCGAATAATTCAGAAATTCACAAATCACTATCACAAATAGGCTCACCATTTGATTAGTTGAACTGATTTTGGTTGGTGTAGTATTATATCTTTATCGACTCATATGTGACTGAAATAACGATTATTTGTTATCGCAAACTTGTTGTGATTATTCACTTTAAAAGTTTAAAAAGATAAGGAAAACCTCTTTTGAAAGAAAACTAAACTAATATGCGCTGTTCATTTCCAATACGCATTTTCGTTCTTTTACCAACTCAATTGAAGCACTCATTAGCCTTGGCTCGCTCGATTCCGCGTAATGTTCGTCGTCATTTCGATTTGTTTTCGTTGCGGGTCACAAGACTTTGCTCTCCCACCAGTATCACGTTGCATTGACGTTTGGCCTCTCACATTTGGCCAGTTCTCTTCACTTTTGTCGAGCGCTCGTCCAGTTCGGTTGTCTGCTATTTTGCGTTTGTTTCATTTTGATGTTTAATTGTTTTTGCTTCCATTTGGGTTTTCACTGAGACCAAAACCCGAGCAATTTTTTCTCATCTACAGTTCTGTTTTTTTTTTGGTTTCATCATCATTGAATTAAAGTCATTCTACAGTTGTTGTGTTGTTGTTGTTGTTCGCAGTGCTTTTGCACTGCTCCGACAAAGTTGTAAACCGGAAGTAATGATATTTTCCGGAAATAGTTTTAAACTGGTAAGCAATGAGGTAATATTTGCTCTTTTGTCGTTTTTAGTTTTCCCGGATTGTCGACTTCTCGTTCCATCTCCTGTCCTGATAACCTGCTCACCTGTTTTCTGAATTGTTTAGTATAGAATTAGTATTCAAACTCTTTTACCTCAAATCCTCCCTCCCCATAACTTATTCATCACAATTCTTACGCAATTGTGATTTGCAACCACTTCTTTATGATCAACACATAACGCCCTAGGGATGTGTCTCTACATGTTGTGCTCTGCATATCCACTCTAAACTCTAAATATTTCCTCTAGTATTCGAACTCAAATTCAAGTATTCTAAATTATTCCTAATTCTAAAGCTTGCAGAGTTCAACTCTACAAGTACAATTATTCTTATACCCTGCTCACCCTTAATTCTCAATCGATATTCTCACTTTCCGATATTCTCTAGGTATTGATAAAATTTGCCTACTCTTAATTCTCACTTTAATTCTCAATTTATAATTCTCAAACTAATATTGGCTGTTTGTGGTTTGTGACTTTTCTTGTACTTTGCAAATGCACAATAAAGATAAGATAATATGCGCTGTTGTGCAGTGAAGCTCGTTTCAAGTTTGCCTAGGCCGTGCGATGCTCTAATTCCAATCAACCAGATCCATTTTTTCTAATTTCTCTCGATTTAATTTTGGCAGTTTTTCGCTGACTGAGGTTCTCAAATCTTGTGGACGAACTGACTTGAATAATTTACATCTACATTCTGCAAAAAAAAATAAAGTTAAAAAATTAAATTTTTGCTTAATGATACCATAACTTATAAGTAGATGTGAGGGCATTGCCTCACATAGATAAATTGACGACAAGGTCAGCCACTTTTCCAGTGACAATATTTTAGTTCCGACTAATTTTTTATGCATCGACATACTTTTCACTGGCGAACTCATTTATTTGATTAAAGTTACGTTTTCAGGAACATTTTCTTTTGGTAAACCAATCCCGGTTAAGGATGCGCCAATAACTTCGTCATACAAAAATATTTTTAAATTATAAAGTACAGTCAAACCTCTTCCCGGTACTCCCTCGACTTAGGACTTCACCCCAATTTCACCCAATTGAAACCAATTAGAGCTCATCGTAACCAACAACAAAAGTTGAGATCATGAAGATGGCCCAGTTTGTACTAACTCGAGTTAATACGTACTAAGTCGAGGTAAAACGAAAGTATAACTCAACTCTAACCACCTCACACCTTCCTCGAGTTGGTACGCAAAACCAGAAGTACCGGGATGAGGTATGACTGTATATACTGATGTTAACATTTTCGTGCAAAATGATTATCCGGTGGCGGCAGTCTTTGCATGAACGAAATGAGTTCGGGAAATACTAAAATACGAGATGATTCAGTCATGTGGATCATATTAGAACAAGCACTACTGTCTGAATCCTCTTTCGAGTTAGATAAAGTTGTGACCTAAATAAAAATGTAATTCGTCAATCGGTTGATCATAGTGAAAAGTATTCGAATATAAATAACTCACAGTTTGCTGGACTTGCACTAACAATGATTTCATCTTTGCAATGTCGGAGTTTTGAGTGTTGCACGAGGTACAAGTCAGAACTTCAATAGATTTGATTGGCTCCTCTTGAAGACATTGCATATTGTCTGAATGTTTTTTCAACTTATCTATTTCACATTCGAGTAAATTAATTTGCGCGTCGTTTTCAATGATTATTTTCTAATTGTAATTAATCAAACTCATCAGTAGCCATTTTCAATTTATTCATTAGTTAGGTAATTTCCAATAAAACGAAAGATTGGGCAAAAGATTCGCTTTCGCATTCGTCATAAGGTCCTATTTTTCAACACAAAAATACAAATTAAGAAATATAATGAATCTTTATCATTAATATAATTACCAAGATAAAGAACTTTGGCTTCTTCATTTAGCGAATTGTCAGATTTTTTAGCATTTACTTTGTCGCCAATATTAATCAGTTGTTTTCGCTTAGATATTAGGCAAAGAAGCTCTAATCGCAAAACAGCATGACTTTGTTGAGACAAAAAAATAAACTATAGGTTTGATTTCCCAGTTGTTGAGTGCAGTATTCTGCATTGAAAGTTTCTTGAGAAACGGGTTCGACAGTAGTGGTAAACTGGTCATGAAACCGGTTGCAGCGTTCATTATTCACGCCCCATGGACACCATTTTTTCGATTTAGCCAGCTCACTCAGAGTTACAGTTTCAGGTTGATTGGAAGGCGTAGTGGGTCCAACTTGAGTGCTTTGGGGGTCTTTTTTGAGAGATTCTTTATTAACCCCTAAGATGTAAGCATATATAGAGGTGTAAATTAGTACATGATGATGAGTTAGTTACATTTAGTGTAATACATAAGAAATATTATGCAAATAAAGAAATGGGGGTCTGTGGATGCCATGGTTGTTGTTTCCGATAGAAGTGTAGACGTTTCTTGCATTGAAATGGTACTTTGTTGACGTCTCTTTGCCCCGAACAGGCATTTGGATTGAGGTCGTTGTGGCGTCACTTAATACCGAACCATAATACGTTGTCACAAATTGACCCAAATTGGGCCAATTCATATCCAAGTAGAAGCAGAATAACAGTCACTCTAAAGTGAGGAAATAAGCAAAATATTGCTTCAAATATTGGAAGTATTAGATAGTGAGGATGGCACTTCCAAATCGGCTTCCAGTTGCAAAGTTTCAAGAAACAAAAACTCTGATTTTGGAAACTATCGGAACTTTCCAATCGTTCCAAGTGGAATCTCATTTGACGATGAAATTTTATGCAAATACGCGATACACGAATTAAAACGAGAATTGAAACTAGGCAGAAGAGGTGACTGTTTGACTAACGCTACTCATCAATTGAATATGATATTCAATTTCCTGAGTAATCGTGAGGGGAAAAGTCTCACAGATGAGGTACTCAGCAAGCATTTTTCAGTATAGTAAACGAATTAGGTTTGACGAACAACGTTGAATTCGAGTTCACTGCCGCATAGAGGCGCAAAATTCTAGGTGAGTGACAAGAATCATACAAACGTAGAAACTCTGGCTAAAAGTTGTAGCACAGAATTGACAGTGTAAATGAAGAGAATTCACAAAAAAAACGATAGGTTTGGAGCAGTGATAATCTGACTAATCCAATGGACAAACCATCCTAATCAATGGACTGTCTTCATAACCTCTAAGTAGATGTATTGTTGGAACGGATTTTGCCTCTTGGAATTGTTGTTGGATTATTTGATTATCTAAACCTATTTTGAGGCATTTCTAAACTAACGTTGCGGTACTGTATATTGTTGTAATGGTCTAGCAAGTTGGCTAAAAGCAAGTAATCTTATATTTATTTTTAGTATACTTTTAAAACTATTTAAAAAAATACAAACAAAATGGGTTAAAAATTGCTTTTAAATAGTTGATAGGACAAATTAAAATTCACATTCATTATTCAAAAACTCTTATCTTGCAGCGCAAAGTTAGTTTATCGTCCGAAATGAGTCCATTTTGAGGATCTATCAAATAATTACGCCGAATTGTAAAGTACATATTGTTGATCTGACTAAACTTGACAATCTTGGATTCTCCTTCTAATTGAATTAAAACAAAAAATATATTACAAAATAAGAATCTTAATAAAAAAAATTCATACCATATTTGAAACGATCATTTCCATCAGAATCCAGAATTGTAATTCGATACCAGAAATTAAATTCCCCTTTGACTGAATCTTCACAACAAAGCGCAATAAAAGGATCATTTGAAGTCAAGAATCCATTTGGATAATAGTACAATTTGAATGAAATTTTCGATGAAACATTCAGATTAATTTTAGGTGATTTCAAAGTATGCGCATGCGTGGAAACGTTGCTAATAGTCCAAATGTATTCAGTGTCGTACTCGAAAGTTGGTTCTTTTAGACACTCAACAATTTCACTTTCGATTACAATTTTGAGTTTATCCCCAGTGAGAAGTTGGTGTGCTGGTTCATGCAGATTTTCACACAGAAAATTAAATATCTCACATATACCCACAATTTGAATCTGTCCACTTGGGTACACTCTTTTATGAAGATCAATTTCGCACACTTGTGAATAACATTTCTGTTCACTTGAATCCAATAAGGAGAATTTGATATTTGCTTGACAATTTGTGGATTCCCATTTGTAGTCATCTTCATCTTCATCGTTTTCAGGCTTCTCAAAGCTTTGTTTTGGTACTATTTCAATTGTAAAGCAATTTTCATCTGGTTCCAAATGTTTTGGATACAAAATAGTGCGAAAAGTGACTTCTTCCATTGTGCCCGGAATTGTGAGGGTAATGTCGTTGCGATATTTTTGTTTGAGTAAGGAGAAATTGTCAATTTCCCAGTAGTTGATTGTGCGTAGATTAGGCGTGGAATCAGACATGATTTCTTGAAAATTTCAGACAGAAAAAAATTAAACTCAAGTTATGCTTTCGTGGACGAATGAGAAGACACAAAAGTACGAAAGCACGTTTGCTCGTACTTGGACATCAAATACTCGTGATAACATGCTGCCAATACGTAAAATCACTGCTTCGTACAAGAAATGATGATATGTTTGCTGATAAACATGTGACCTTTGACCGATTGAGGCTAAAGCACAGTCCTTAAGAAAATGTACAAGAAAAAAGCCTACTATCAAAAGTACAGCTGCATTTAGGATGGCACACTCTCCCACCCAACTTATCACTTGATTGAGTTGCTGATAAGACTCAAAATACCGCAGATCCTCGTTTAGCAAAAGTGCTTCATTTAAAGTTTCAATTAATTGATTAATCCTGCAAGTTTTTTTTTAAAAACAAGGAATCCTTATATAAGAGATAAAACATTTGGATTTTTCATAGATGACGTTACCTTATCTGCAGAAAATTTTAAACTTTTCTCAGATTTGATTTTGTTTTTAACACTTTGTTATCACCAAGTTGACTCACCAACACGGATTGTTATCCTCTTTATTTTGCAATTACATTTTAAATTATTAATTTTCAATGCTACAATGCCCCAAACCTTAAGTATATATTATCAAATCTCCATGGTAGAGCACAGTGCAGATGTAAAAGTGCTAACAGATCATGTGGTTTTGGAATTTGAGAAATGTTGATTTATGAGTGCATTTGCATGGAGGTAATGCGCATTATATTATTATTGTTGATTTAGGCTAAATGTGTGTTGTGTTGGCAAACAAGCATATATATTGTCTCTAATGTTGTCAATTTGCATGTGACATCAACTTGTCGAAAAATGAGCGATATATTCAAATTTCGTCACGATTGGAAGCTACCAGGTTTACAAAATTTTTGCAGCGCATCAAATTCAGACAAAATCACCACACATCCGCACATATCGAGTTTGTTTGTCATTGATTATCCACAACATTCACAGTACAACTGTAAAGCTGTGGCACTGCTCTATCCAAATGGACTTGACCCTGAACACAAAGATCACATTTCGGTTGTGTTGAAAATGTTTGATTCGATTTTGGATTTGAATTTCAGTTGTACTGTTTCACTAAGAAATGAAAGTGGACACGTGATTTACAAATGTACGTATCAATGAAATTTGTTTCTTTGTGCTTCTATGATGCTCTATCTAAATGGTTTGTTAATTCAGATGTTGAAACTCGAAATTTGGTGGATAATTGTTATAACATTTTTAAATTCATTCAACGAGATCGGCTGCCAAGTGTGGTCAATTCACACTCAGAAGTTATGCTCACGTTTGAGGTATATCTTTGAGTGGGCCAATTTAATTGATTTAATCTAATCTTTGCTTACACTATCTGCAAGGTGCTAAATTTAGTTTTAAGATAGTCTTGAAATAATGATTTTTAAGTCATTTAGTAATAATCGCGCTTACTATTCTTTGCTTATCGCGGATGCATAAACGATGAGTCAATCGTTGGTTAATCAGACGGATTTGTGCGTTCCTCAATGGCAATCGCGTTTTATTGTTGCCTTTCTATTGTCATATGATCAGGCAAATGATAAGATACATATGCGATAGTGTAGTGGTATTTGTCAATGTAACTGTAGACTCAGTGTAGAGTAAACAAAGTAGACAAACTAACGTATTTCCTCACTTTCCTGAGCATTCTTGTGTCCATGGATACAAAATTACAAATATGCAAATTGTCTAAAAGGTCATAAACTTTTGAATCATTTCATGTTTAGGGATGGGTCCAATTCAACATAATCGACAAAGAAATGCTCATCATGAAACATCTTAAGGATCACACTCCAACCACAGATCACTTTGATGTCCGTTTACTTTTATCAACCAAATCATTTGCACTAAAATGGATAATCGAAAACATCAGTCTTTTCGTGGATTCGAATTATTCTATCATCGAACTTTCTCAATTTAAATTTAAAAATCAATTTAAACTTAGGCCATTTTTGAAAAATTTTGATTCCACAGACACAATTGCGCTTAAAACAAAGTTGAATTTCAAAGAAAAAACCACTTTAACGTATAAATATGAAATTTTGGATGCCAATATGAATTCATGGAATTCGTTCAGTAAGTCTTCTTAAGTTATCAATAAACTAAATTGTATAATTTAAATTTTGAAAATATAGAAAAAGACGCAATATGCGATTCAGAAAAAGAATGCTCACTAAATTATTTTATCCCCAAAAATGAGATCACAAGTCAAGTAAATTTGTTGGCACCGAATGATAAATTGGTTATCGATTTTGAGGTAATGATTTTCACTAGAATTACTCGACTTTTAAAAATATTTATTTCAGTTTGTCATTTTCGACAAAAGCGCCAACGTCACAAATCTAAATGAATCAACAATCACAAATCTTCGAAATTACATTCGAATGACAAACGGAAAAGTGAAACGATCCTGGAAAATCGATATCAAAAAGTGTTTGGAAGATGCTTCAAAACAAGAAAAACTGCAAAAGGAGGAAGAGCTGGAAAAAGTGGACGAAATTGTGGAAATAATAAGCGGACAAAAGGCAAGTTTGGATCAAACCATAACTCACGTAACCAACATTTACAATCACTACTTTGAAAATTCAACTCTGCACAATGTTTTAGCAAATACAAATTCAAAATCACAAGTCAACGGAAATGTAACATTTCAATCCGAACAAAACAACACAAACAGCAGTACACTTCTCGTAATTGAGAAACTCGAATCCATCGTAAATCAGGAAATCAAACCAATTTTAGCACAAAACGAGCGAATGTGCCAAGAAATGAAAAAGTTGCGATCGTACAACAAAGTTTTGGTAGAAGCAATTTTGCATCATCACAAATTGATCCAAGAAACGCAACTTGAAATGAAAGAAATACACGATGATATGAATCAAATGAAACAGACACAAAATGAGAAACCAAAACCCAAAATGAAACAAATAGTTTTCGGAATCATTGCCGTGATTAATATTTTGAAAAATGATTTAGCCAAATCAGGCGACGAAATCAGTTCTCTGGTGAAACAGGTTCGAAGAACCGAATTCGGAATTTCTGAAGAGAAGATTTCTAAAAAGAGAAAAGAACCAAATCAAATTGTGGATCACATTCAATCGCACACTTCATCACTGATCAACTATGTTCAAAGTGTTCCAACATCACAGACGATTGACAATAAAATCAAAGAAAATCATATTCAAAAGTTGGAAGAAGTAAAGGAATTTCTAATTACGAATTTGCAAACCGATAATTTCATTAACCAAAATTGACACTAATAATTAATTAATTAAAATAATTAAATTAAATTGTACTGTTCAACAACTCGTGTCGCAATGATTTTCATTTTATATAAAAAACGAAATAAATCAAATAAGAAACTTTTGTTTGCCAACAAAGTCATTTTTACATTTTAAAAATTTCAAATGATTTATATTTTTGTTTAAAATATTGACTTTTAATAAAGAAAAATTATGAGCAAAATAAATAAATAATAAAAGTGTCAGTAATTTCTTAGAAAACTCACAAACAACTAACGAGAATAAAACTAAGACAAACCAGAAAATTCTAGAATGCCTTGCAATTTTTGGCTGTTTTTCGCGTGACTGAACGTAATCTACTTCTTCATTATTTGGCCAGGCATGGCTTGCCAAAACCATCGTAAATTAAATATTACTTAAATTTTTAATTTAGAACGCCATAATTAAAATGGAAAGTCGATAAAATATTATGGACGCCAACCATTGCCGAATGCAGAAAAATTGTGGTTTGACAGAGTCGTTCTAAGTTTAAAACTGACAGTAACTTTGCATTGAAAAATGAAGATGAATTTCAAAAAAATTTTGAAGCTAATTTGCTACCCTCGAAAGAACTTGGATTACTTTGAGCTCTACTATCGTTTGGTTGAAAAATGTTTCACAATTTCTGTGCCGACTTTATTAACATTTTATCTGGTGAATATCGCACTAGTGTTGAAGGCGATCCATTTTGTGTATCTCGCTCTCTACTCAACAGGAAGCATCGAGGAGAATTTGGCACACTTTGATCTGTACAACATGATGACTGGAAAGAGCAAATTCAATCTCGCAGGCACCTTCACCGCACTCATGACTGTGTACTATAATGTGGTGCTCATTGGTGGGCAACCAAATGTGCCACTTCTCACTGTTCTTTGAGGTGTCATGATTAAAAATGATTGGAAATGTTTCTTTGGGCAAATGAAAGTGTCCAACAGAGTGGGACGAAATGTGTGCAGTGAAACACGAAAATGTTTTCTTCAGACTGTCAACTTGCTCACAAGTGTCATTGTGACTTTTGGTAATTTTTGGAGGTTTATTTTGATTCTCCAAATTGTCCCCAAATCCTAAATCTGCTTTCCAAATAGCTCTAAATCCAAAACGTTGTTAGGCAAGGTCATCACAATTTGAAATGAGCTTGAAATGAGATCTCAAATTTTATGTATTGTATTTTTCCGATTATAGTCTGGGGGTCATATACGAATTTTGTTTGTAGGATATCATTGCACGACTTCTGGCTATACACGGAAAAATACAATATTATTTAATATTCAACATTTATATTTCAATTTCCAAATAGCTTTCCTACTACCGTAAATTAGTGTAGATAAGTCGCACAAGAAGATAAGTCGCATTTTTGGTCAATTTTTTGATTTTTTTATCCAATAGATAAGTCGCACCCATGTATTAGTCGCACCTATGCAATTGTGAACTAAAATATTAGAAAACATAGCGAAATATTCGTTTTAACAATGACTTTTTTGCAGCAACTTTAGATTCCCATGTCAAAATAAAAGTCTATATATAAGTCGCACCTGAAGATAAGTCGCAAAAGCACAAAAATCCAAGTAAAAGGGTGCGACTTATCTACACTAATTTACGGTACTTTACTATTACTCGTACTCGTTGTATTTGTTTGTTAAGCTCGGAAACCACTTTATGGCCCAATCCACTTTGATCATTTGCATCACTCAGCATCACCTATCTTTTCTTGGAACAGCTTTGTATCTGTACAACCTGAACCACATTTCCGTGATTGGTAACTGCTCAACAGTTGCCTTACTGCGAATGTTCTATCTCAAGATGAAGCTAATTCACAGTCGTCTTCTGAGATGCATTCGGTCCAAATCGAGAGTTGCTTTTGGTCTGCGTCAGTATCGTAAACACTTTCAATCGACACTCAACTTTTTCTTCGCCACCAACCGAATGTATGGTCGACTGTTTTGTGCCTTTGTGCTCGTCTACTGTCCGGTGAGTGTTCTCATCACCATTTGGCTCATCGAGGGCCGTGCCATGGCCCTACACATCAAAACAGTGCTCGCACTCTGGATTGGGTACATTTTCAATTATCTATTTGTGCTCCATTTGGTCTTGGCCCACTGCACCGCGCACATTCATTCACAAACTAAATTGCTCTTTCGAGTGGCTGCAAGCGGTCAAGTGGCTCGATGCTCACTACGGACCAAGACTCATTTGGCACTGGACATTTATGCGATGCACACTCACAACCGGTATGGATTCACATATGGCAACTTTGGTCTTGTTTCGATGCAAACATTTGCTAAATTTGTGCTACTCTATGCTAAATTCTGTTTGATTTCATATAAATTGATGAGGAATCAAATCATCTAGCGATTAATCTGTGAATTTTCTGTATTAATATTTCTATGAGTGAATGTTCTTATCTATAATAAAATTTTATGATTATAATGTAAATTTGCGAGTCAAGTTGCAGTCATTTTACTTCACTCAGCATGATTCGAATGAATTATTATTTGTCTTTCGAACTATGCTAGCGAAGAATTGTCGAGACTTTACTGTAAATTCGAATTTAATTAGACATTTTTTTGCCATAAATATAGAGCATATCACAAATCATTTTTGAGTTCTCTTCCTCGTTTTATTCGACTTTTCTTTCGTGCAAGCCCAACATGTCTCGTCACCAGTCACTTCTCTTGTGTCTCATCATCATTTTTCTGTACAATCGACTGTGCCCCGAAGCTGCTTGGTCTGGAGCGTCCAACCAGTCACGCATCACCAACGGCGAGGAGTCGTCCGAGGGCATGTGGCCCTTCATGGCTGCAATCTTTCACGAAGGACATCAGGCCAGCATCTGTGGTGGTTCAGTGCTCAACGACGATTCGATCCTCACCTCTGCGCGCTGTCTGTACCTCGACCACGGCGAATGGGCATCTCCCTCCAAACTGACGGTCTATCTCGGTCATGTGGATGTAGGCGATAAAGTGGAAGACTATCTTTTCCAAGCAGACAAATTCTTTGTGCACGAATGGTACCATCCTACCGAAAAGTACAGGGGATACAATGTGGCAGTGATCAAGTTGGCTCGAACGATCGATTTCAGCGCACTGGAAAATGTCGCACAAGTTTGCCTACCCGGCAGTGATGTCGACCCACCGACGGACCCATGCATTCTAATGGGCTGGGGCCAAACCGAGACTGGTTCGAGACTTACAAAGTTGCTACAAGTGGATCTGCCGATACAGCCTGATGAGGAGTGCGCGACACCTGACCCCAATTACGACCCGACAACCATCTTATGTGCTGGCAATGCAGAGGACGGAAAGGACTATTGTTTTGGCGATGCTGGCAGTCCACTCGTGTGCCTACTCACTCCCTCGCAAGAAGAAGACGACGACGACGAACAGTCAATCTATCTGCAGTATGGTCTTGCTAGCTATGCTTATGGTGAATGTGGCAAGGAGAAGGCATTCTATACTCGGGTTCAAGCACTCGTCGAGTGGATCATGCAGAAAGCTGAAGCATAAAGAATATTCTCAACTTTAATTATTATAATTAAAAATTAAAATATTGTCTTAACTGAAATGTCATGATTTAATTGCTTGCATTGGGCATTTGAAAACTATGGCAACTTTGGTCTAGTTTCGATGCAAACATTTGCTAAATTTGTGCTGCTCTATGCTAAATTCTGTTTGATTTCATATAAATTGATGACAAATCAAATTATCTAGCGGTATGCTTAGTTCCCTTTGGCCTTCGCCCTATAGGTCAGAGTTAGAGCGTTAATTTAGTCATCATATTCACCGCCTGCGCAATCTGTAATATGAGTCAGAATGACACATTTTGTGCGTTTCACTGAATAAAGTCAAACTAACACAAAGTGAGTCAATTTTCTTTCTTTGTGAGTCAAAATTGAGTGTTGATTTGTGTAGTAAAACATACAAAGCAAAAAGTGGACTCGTTCATTGTGTAAGGGAACGTGAAGTGAAAGGTCGTGTTTGTCTAGTGTTTAATCATCTCCTCTCCATCCACGATGCACATCAACAGTTTCACCCCACGCGTATTTGGTCTCATCTTTTCTCGTCTACCTCTCAACGATCTACTCCAAGCAGGACTTGTTTGTGCACTATGGAAAAAGTACCAAATGGACATTACGAGCAAGATACACTCGATCACACTTCTCATTGGATTTAATACTTCTAAGCGATCACCTTTGCTTCTGATTGCTCAATCTCCTTTTACTCTGTCTCATTCGAATGAATTACTCAACAATCGAGGTCGTCCACTGTATGCGCCACCTCAGACCCGTCCTACCCTCACCACTCGATACCTCTCCCTCTCAACCGTGCACCAGTTGGTGTCATCTCTGTCCAATGTTGACACTCTCACCATCTCCATCAATGGTGTCCACTGTTGGGTGCTCGAACACGTGATTTGGCTGCTCGACCAATGGAAGCACAGACTGGTCACTCTCAAATTGTATTGTCGCTTTTCAGATGTATCCGAATCGTACGAATCCGACATTCGCACTGCAACCCCCAAACTGTTTGAATCGCTCAATTCACTATCTTCACTCGAACATGTCACCATCGACTTTCAGCATTACTCGACCAATTGGGATAGTCACAATTGTGATTTCTCATTTCTATCTCGTGTACGCGAATTCAATTATCATTCTCGTCCTGCATATGTTGGATATCAAGTACCAAAGTGGCTGGCTCAGTATGGCAACAGCTCGCGGTTACAGCAAATTGGACTCGCAGGGTTGGAATATTTAGTGGCCGATCGATTGGCTTCGACTTCTTTCGCAAGAAAAATTACCGCTCTCAAAATAATTGGGCTTTCCGGAAAGGGAGATATTTTGGATTTCAGCAAAACATTCTCATCGTTGACCAGTCTCAACGTACATTTCGACATACAACATGACTTTAGTCGTGAGAATAATAGTTGTTTTGCCAAACTAATCAAATCGATCTCTTCCCTGAAGCACTTGATTCATCTCAACATTAGCTTTTGCCCTACTGCCACACTAACTGACTTTAATCTAATTCCAACGGACAATTTGGCTCGTCTGTCTTCTGTAAAGCTTCTATCCCTGGACATTAGTAAAAGTCTTTTTCCCGAGGACCTTGACTCACCTCACTGGGCCTGGATTTGTCCGAATGTTCAGATTTTGAGTGTGAAACGAAATGTTTCGAATGTGTCATATATTCCGAAAAGAAATGAACTTGATTATGAACCACTGACCACTGAGCAATGTCAACAGTTGAAAAGCGATGCTAGGAACACGTTGGTCACCTTCAAGCACTGTCCCAGTCTGCGTCTCATCTATCTCAATGATCACATGCCCAATTATGAGTTTTCTTATGTTTTGACAAAGTCTAATCTTCAATAAAATCTTGAACTTGTATTTGATGATTTATTGCTAAACTTGTTTATTCGTCGTGAAGTCATGAGTGTTATCAATGGTAGACAAACTTGACTTGGCACAAAATGAGTCTGTTTTGTCACTCGATGAGTCAAAATTGACAAATAAAACAGACAAAGCCAAACAAGACACGATCACTCGAGAGAAAGAACGCGAAGAGAAAGGTCGTGTTGTGTATTTCCCTTTGCTTAGCATTCGTTTCATCATCTTCTCTACCACGATGCACATCAACAGTCTTCCCTGCCTTGTACTTCGTCTCATCTTTTCTCGTCTACCTCTCTACGATCTACTCCAAGCAGGACGTGTTTGTGCACTATGGAAAGAGTACCAAATGGACATTACGAGCAAATTGCACTCGGTCACCTTGCTGATTGGCGTTGAAAATCTTCACCAAACTTATTTCAAAACTCCTTTGAATCTGATTGCTCAATCTCCCTTTACTCTGCCTCATTCGAATGAATTACTCGACAGTAAAGGTCGACCACTGTTCGCACAACCTCAAGCCAGTCCTAACCTTACCATTCCTTACCTCTACACATTTATTGTGAACCAATTGGTCGAATCTCTGCCCAATGTTGTCACTCTCAACATATCCATCAATGACATTCCCAGTTGGGTCATTGAACACGTGATTTATTTGCTCAACAAAGTGAAGCACAGGCTGGTCACTCTTAAATTGTATTGCTACTTTTCAGTTGAATCAAAATTTGATGAATTTGATATTCGTGAATTCACCCCTAAACTGTTTAAATCGCTCAATTCGATATCTTCACTCGAACATGTCACCATTGACTTTCAACATATCTCGACGAATTGGGATTGTCATAATTGCGATTTCTCTTTCCTCTCTCGTATACGCGAGTTCAATTATCATTCTCGCACTGATTATTCTGATTATGATAACCGTTCTCAAGTACCAAAGTGGTTGACTCAGTATGGCAACAGATTGCGATTACAGCGAATTGGACTCGCTGGGATCGACTATGAGGTTGTTCTTCGATTGTCCTCAACTTCTTTCGCAAATAAAATCACAATTCTCAAAATATTTGGGCTTTCCGGTCAAAATGTGAATTGTCTCAAGGAATTCTCTTCGTTGACTCGTCTCAACATAAATTTCGCTTTAATTCGATACTATGGATTGTCAATCTTTGTCAATCTAATCAAATCGATCTCTTCTCTGAAGCACTTGATTCATCTCCACATTCGATTTTCTTCTACTTCCAATCTGATTGACTTTAATCTCATTTCAACTGACAAGTTGCCTCAACTGTCTTCTTTGAAGTTTCTATCTCTGGAAATCAATGGCATCTATTTTCCTGAGCAACTTGATTCGCCACACTGGGCTTGGATTTGTCCGAATGCTCAATTTGTGTGCTCGTGAAACGATTCGTTGAGTTTATTTTCTTGTCTTTAATAAAATTATGAACTTAAGAAATGTAATTTATTTATTATTTAAAATTTTAACTGCCTCGGTTGTCACGTGATTGAAATCAACAAAAGCAGACAGTTTTATCAGTCCTGCAAAAATACTAACTAAAAGAGCAACTATATCCACCCAACCAAGTGAAAATAGTTTTTCTACTTCAAAGTTAGTGCGTTGTGTTGTCATTGGTCGAGCAGTTTTCGTTTGTTTCTATTTTCTAATTCTCTTTTGTACTTTTGTCGTATTTCACCATGCCTCGTCTCGCCCTCGTGCACTCGTTCCTGGATCGATTTGAGGAACATCTCGAGGTAGATCGCGAACAACTGAAACGGCGACTCATCGCTCAGGTGGATGAACAGTTTGGTGCACTACGAGGAAAGGTGGCTGAACTTCGAGTTCTATTTGGTGGTAATCGAGTGCTTACTACTCGTTCTGTCACTCTTTTCGATGATCCACCAGTGGAGACAGTCCAACTGGATGAGTGGATGGAGGAACAACGTGCGATGATGGAGTCGGCTCGAGATGTTCCGTCCACTTCAACTGGCCGTAAGCGCAAATCTTCAAATACATCTCGAACTGTCAGCAACAAACGACAGAAGACTATCACTGATGGATCGAAAAAGTATCTATGCAAGTCACCAGGATGTGGCAAATCGTTTGCTACTGATTTCAAATTGGCTTCACACGAGCGCATTCATTTGGGCATCAAGCCTTTTTCCTGCACCTGGCCCGGTTGTCGTTGTTCCTCCAATAGGAAGAGTCACGTCGTTCGACATGTTCGCTCCCAGCATTTCAAGTTGCCTGTACTCCAGAAAGACCAGGCACAGCTCAACATTGTGGATAACCGAAATCCTGAAGAATACATTCGGGTGGACACCGAACTGTTGCAACGTCGACTCGAGTGAGATTGTGATCTCATTAAATGTAAATTCAAATTTATAGATTAATTAGGCTCAATCGCGATCAGCAAAAACTTGGCCTGTAATCAGACTGCTCGGGGCTCGGCCAAGTCCACCAGAAATGGTGGTTGCGTACTTCGATAATGAATGAATGAATGAATTAGGCTCAATTTGACTAATAATCTAAATGTCATTTCACTTTAATATATTTTAATTTTAGTTAGTCACTATTTCAGATTCAGATTTCAGATTATCTTTTAACTTTAGCATCTATCTGTAATTCCGATGTCTGTTTAATAAAAATGTTTCACTTTACGACGATTTTCTAGTAAATCATCGTGTTTTTCGAGTCGTTTTTTCGTGAGATTCGTGAGTCTTGAGTGATATCAATAAAGTTGACAAAAAACTCCTAACGGCATGCCAAGTATCAAAGTACCAATCGCTCTTTATAAAGTGTATACAGTGTCTCATTCCTATTAACCCGTTCATCGTGCCAACTTTACCAGACTCCAGAGAGAGTTCTACAACACATATCGACCTAGGATTTTGCCAGGTGACTCAGTAGGGCCAGCGCACGACCGCTAGGTACCTGAGCTAGGCCTAGGATCTACATTGAGGGATTGCATAAAATGACCATTTTTAGTGTCTAGATCGATTCTACTCGTCTTCCTGAGCATTTTGATGTATAACTTGCCTAGGTACCCAATTTGGAACCCTAGGATCCTTGGATAAAGTACCAGAAAACGCCATTTTGGAACAAATCCAATGTCAGAATTGAATTCTACGTGAAAAATCATGTAGAAATGACCCGTCATTTGTCAAAATCCATGCAAGAGAAGCAAAAACACTCATTTTCACAAAGGGTCAATCTGGGGCCCGGGATGTCTGTCCGTCCGTTCTAGGTCCATTTTATTTTTGTGGATTATATAGTCAAATGATATATCAAAATGCTCGGGGCGTTGAATAGATCTTGTTTGTGATATTTTCATATAGTATTTGAATCATTAATTTGAATTGGGTCCCGGCCCTAGAATCCAGTTCCAGAAAATCCGTATTTAAAACCAAACGATAAGTCTGCTGCATTCTACTCAGTATTCTGAAAAAAACGGTACCGGTTTCATCAAAATCCATGCACAGTAACATGCTCAAATTTTGAATTAAGTCTAGCCCTAGAATGGACAGACAGACATCCCGGGCCCCTTATAGACATTTTGTGTAAATGTGTGTTTTCGCTTTCCTTGCATCAATTTTTATAAATGAGGGGTCATTTCTACATGATTTTTCACGTAGAATCCGATTCTGATATTAGATCTGTTCTAAAATGGCGTTTTCTGGTACTTGATCCAAGGATCCTAGGGTTCCAAATTGGGTACCTAGGCAAGTTATACATCAAAATGCTCAGGAAGACGAGTAGAATCGATCTAGACACTAAAAATGGTCATTTTATGCAATCCCTCAATGTAGATCCTAGGCCTAGCTCAGGTACCTAGCAATCGTGCGCTGGCCCTACTGAGTCACCTGGCAAAATCCTAGGTCGATATGTGTTGTAGAACTCTCTCTGGAGTCTGGTAAAGTTGGCACGATGAACGGGTTAAAAATGAAAACAGAGAGGTGGATAATTATACTTTAAAGTCGCCAGCAGAAATCCCGAGTTGTGTAATTTCGTATTTCTAAATTAGCAATGCTTAGTAACTAAATGACATATGACAAAGTTCATTCTCATGTTAGTGCAAAACTAGTTTAAAACTAAAGTCATTGAAGTAGCAGTTTTATTGCATTATAAGAGACAATTACTTGTGGATAGTGAGAGAAGAGACAGGACACTAATATGACGAGTTACTTTTACTATGTCAATGTGATGATGATTAAGCATAAATTTCAATTGCAACTTGTTGTGACGCATTTGTCAACATTTGTCAAGACATATAAAAAGACTTGTCTCTGTACTATCCTTTTCACCACAATTTTCCTCAACACAGTTTCACCAATGGAAACTCTACCCGATTTGTGTATTCGTGCAATCTTCAGTCACGTTCCATTGCGGGACTTTTTGAATTTGACTTTGGTCTGTCGTCGATGGGAAGCTCTACTGCGCACTTGCGCATCGAAACGCACTCATGTCACTCTACTTGTGGGTGTGAATGCGTTCGATTATCTTCAAATCAATTCTCAATTTTTCATTACTTCATCTTTGGATAACCACAAAAGTGACGAGTCTCATCTACTGCAGTACGATCATCCTCGAATGAGTTCAAACTTGTCACACGCGACTGTTCAACTCTTGTCAGATTGCTTGAAGAATGTGACGCAACTTGAAGTGGCTCTGGTTCTGGTGCCTTCGACTGAGATTTACAAAATTGTGAAACTTTTAGATTCGTGGACTGATAAGTTGATCAGTTTGAAGATATACTGCTGGGTACAGGAATCAAACTCGGATGATTTTAACCGATTGATAAAATCAATCAATTCACTGAAATCGTTAAAAAGTTTGACATTGGAGTTTCGTGATTCCGCATGTTCAAATTTAGATTTTACTCAAATTTTGCCTCAATTGGAACAATTCAGCATTTCCGCGGATGTGGAATTTGATGAAATGTTGAGTAAAATTGGCAAAGAAGAAAATTTGAAAGAGATTAGTTTTGGCACAATGGAAAGTGGTGAAAAGTCTTTCACTCAATTGAGCCAACTCGAACCAGAATTGTCATCCAAATTTCGTCATTTGAATGTTCATTTCCCGCACTCGTCGATCGATCGTCGTCAGTTGAGTGAATTGTTTGGTCAATTCCTCTGCCTCACTTCTCTGTCCATCACCGAGCGACACCTTCACGGACCGTTGTCTCTGTCCCAACTTGTCCGTACCCTAACCCCCTTATCGAGTCTATCTCACCTTCAACTCGTAATCGATTTCCAGTACCGCCCTCCACTGTCCTCAGATGATCGTAAGCCACGCGACAAGATCGGCCAACTGCCATCAGTGAAAACATTGACACTCAACTTTCGAATGTCGACTCACACAGATTTGCAGTGTCGCCATCTTGGTTGGATGTTCCCACAAGTTGAGACAATTCGTCTGTTTACAGATCAGGCGAATTGTAAATTTTGTGGTCCGAAAAGTGTCAAATGTATGGGACGGTTGATGCTGCCCTTGAAAAAGTTGGACAGTTTGAGGAAAGTTATAGTTAATCAACCGAAAGGACTGCACGAATGGTCTAGAGATGTTTTGTAAAAGATAAAACAGATCGAATAAACTGTTATTACTTTTAAAATTAAATATTTTTATTGAATCTTGTAATAAAGTACAATCCAAATTAGGACTCACGATTGATGAAGATTCAGCTGAGCGATTCGTACTGCACCAAATTGTTGATCTACTTGAGCGAGCAGTTGAAGCTTCAGTAGTTCACAGTCCACTTGGAGACTTTGCTCGAATCGATCCATGAATGAGTGCACAAGGGTGAGACGAGGCACTATTTTCACTTGATAGGGTGGATATAGTTGCACTTGCAGTTGCTATTTTGCAGCATTAAAATTTCTGATTTCATCATCTGATTGTCATGTGCCACAGTGATGAGTGTTATCAATGGTAGACAAACTTGACTTAGACACAAAATGAGTCAACTTTCTCTCTCAATGAGTCAAAATTGACACATAAAACAGACATAGCCCAACGCGAGACGTTCACTCGAGAGAAAGAACGCGAACATGCAGGTTGCGTTGTGTTGTACTTCACTTTACTGTTTAATGTTCGTTTCATCTCCTCTCCATCCACGATGCACATCAACAGTCTTCCCTCCCTCGTGTTTCGTCTCATCTTTTCTCGGCTTTCCCTTCACGATCTACTCCAAGCGGGACGTGTTTGTTGGCTATGGAAAGAGTACCAACTGGACATTACTCGCAAGTTGCACTCGGTCACACTGCTAATTGGCGTAGAAACTCTTTACAACCCAACCAGAATCGCGTTCTACCGAATACCTGAAGATTTGATATCTGAATCATCATTTACGCTGCATCATTCCAATGAATTACTCAACGCTCAAGGTCGTCCCCTGTTTGCACAATCTCAACGTACGAACGTACCCAGTGCCAGCTTCACCAATGTCAACTTGTACCTGTCAACTGTGACACAACTGGTAGCATCCTTTCCCAACGTTCACACCCTCAACATAGCCATCAACGGCCTTCCTTGCAACATCACCCAAAATGTGATCTATTTGCTCAACCAATGGAACAACAAATTGGTCACTCTACGATTGTGGCTCAACTTTTGCCGTCAAACTGATGAATCCACATGGCCAAACCTAGTGGCAAAACTGTTCAAATCACTCAATTCGCAGTTTGCACTCGAGCATCTCACACTCAGTTTGTATGACCGAACATATTCTCCAAAAGGGTTACATTTGGATTTGTCCATTCTATCTCGTTTACGTGAGTTCAACTATGAATGTGCAACTGCATTTGATGATGTGTCAGACTGGATGGCACGTTCGGGCACCAGTGCACAACTGCAACGAATTGGAATCGATAGTCCGAAGTATAGTATCCGTGAAATTGCGTCAAGTCGCATCGCTGGTAAAATTACTTTTCTGCCCCGAAATTCCTTTTACAGTATTCAAGATATTGCTACTAATTTGAGCGCATTCACTTCGCTGACCAGTTTCGATGTAAATTTTCCATTTTCTGGAAATGAGAATCAATCTTTTGTTGAACTATTCAAATCACTTTCCTCCTTGAACCAACTGATCCATCTCAATTTGCACTTGAACGGTTCGTTGACTTTCTTTAATCGCATTTCAACTCACAAGTTGGCCCAACTTCCGTCAGTAAAGTTGCTGACAGTCCTGAATGACGCTTCGATCAACTTCACCAATCTCGAATCGCCACATTGGGCTTGGATTTTTCCGAATGTTCAAATACTGAGCGTGCAACACGACTGCATTCGTAAATGTACAAATGGTGACATTCTTAAATGTTCGCATTTGGATCGCTTTAGTACGCCTGTGCCAATTGAAGCGGTGATCGAAGGCGTTCGTGGCCTGTTGGCCACCTTCAAGCAATGTCCCAGTCTACGTCGAATCTATCTCAATGATCAACTGCCCAAGTATACCTTTCAAGATCCTCATGTTGTACTCAAGTTTAATTTCAATCTTTAAGTTTGATTTATTTTTTCTGTTTATTAGTTTACAATCTTTTCTATGCTATATTTTGTCAATTATTGTCTTTAATATATTTTGATCTTTAAGCATTCACTGTTTAATAAAGATTCTGAATGTTACAGACAAGTTTAACTTTAATCTGTTAATTTTCTTAACTCCTATTTCTTCTTTTCAATTTACAAAATTTTTAATATGATAAATAAAATATGAGTTTTAATCAAATTACATAATACATTTACAGTAATAATACATCAAGTACAAATATAGAATAAAATAATCAAATTGTATCACACAACAAAGACTGACATCTTTTTATACGGATGGTTGCTATTCGGTTCATTGATTTCATAGACATTGTCTTTCTTGCAGATTTTATTACTCCAATGAGAGACATGAAAAACATTTTTGGATTGATATCTTCTTTGGGCGATTCGATTTCTGACCAATTGGACAACATGATACAGCAGCACAGCAAGCAAACACAGGCCAAGGAAGATGAGAGATCCAAGTTGAATGCACTCTTTTGATTGGTCGTGGCCGACCACAAAGCAATGGGTTTCGATCATTTTTGGTTGGTTTGTTAGTGATTGACTTGAATCTAAAGAAACTTATGAAAATTAAGCTAATGTCTCAGTGTTTATATATAGAAAGTGATCAAATCGTGATCGTTTAGTACGCACTACTAATAATAGATTGAAAGTGGGCATAATTCGATGACGCATCAGATAAGGTGGGCTCGATTGTATTCCTGTTTACACAAGTGGATTGTTACTTTGGGTTGAGATAAGTGAGCTTAAAATGGTCACTAATGTGTCAACCTGATTGATCAGTCAATTACACTCACATACAAACTGCCGATTTGAGTTCAAAATCGACATCCAGTTGATAAGTAAGCATAAGTGTACTTTAATTGGAGATACGTACTTTGGATACCTTAACACAACCAAATCAGACCTAATCGAACAGAGGCAACGTGATAATTGCACTCTTTGTGTTCTCCGATCGAAAAAGAGTTGATGGGTTAATGACGTAAATGGACTGTAAGTACTTGACTCATTCACTACTTGTTCAACCAAAATGTCCCCGTTCTTATGCAATCGAATTCAAATGAAGGTACATAATTTTAGCGATAAATTTATTACACAATTTTTTAATACAGATACGCAGACTGATAATAAGATAACTTAATTGGACTCAATTGACAAAGTAGTGTTACAACATTTGTGCAGTATTGACATTTAATCTGTGACATTTGGTCAGTTGCTGATAGAATCTAAAGTACATTCAAACTAAACTAACATGAAATATGCTCATGCTAATGTCATGCACTCGATGACGCTCTCCAATGATGATTAATCATTGATGATGTACTTTTGAATGATAACATTTTATTGTTCTACTGTGCGTCTTGAAATGAAATCACAAATGCCATTGAAATACACAACCAAATAATGCTAAAATGTAGCTTTGTTGCAAAACCAGAATTGTTTCCCTTGTCACTTTCTAATATGAGAACCATCTCTCGGTTGGAAGAATATTCTCTTGCCTCATGATTTGAAACAATAAACGAGCATTCGTATGCTCCACTTGCCTGAACACTATTTGGCATTATTGCGACTTCATAATCGGGAAAGATTGCGTCGCCTCTCGAAATGTTCAATGGAGAAATAATTTGGGTTGTGGTAAAGGTCGTTTTGTTTGAGTTGGCTATTGAGAAATTTATGTATTTTGTAATCAAATTTTTGTTAAGTTTATTTAAAAAAACACTTACGATCCACATTCCATTGAGCAATTTGATATTTCCACGAATCATTTGTAGGTGTAAAATAGTACTTCACCATGAAATCATCTTCCAAATCACCATACTCAATTTGAACTTTACATTTCACCGTAAAGGGAGTGCCAACTTTGGAATCATTGTCTGCAATTTGAATTGACAAAGTTGGATCATTGATGGCCAAAAAGCTACCATTCCACACATTCGACTTGTACTCCGTCTGAAGAAGATCATTGGCGTTTTTCTTTGTCAAAACTGAGCACAAATATTGACCTTTGGCTTTGTATCCTGTTGGGTTGATTTTGATTTCGAAATCAGGAAATACACTTACGTCTCCTTGGGCAGATGAAACTTCAAACTGGTCAGTAAGATCAACAGGGATAAAAACTTTAAGGTCTATAATTTGTGATTTAGTTGAATGAATGTTTGTTGTGAAGAAATGAATATTTAAAAATAATAATATTATGAATAAAACAAAATAATTTTAGGTTCGATAAAAATCTTTAATTAACGAAAAATAAAATTAATCGCGATCATAAAAGTGAGCAAAGCGAAAATACATTCGGAAACATGTTTGGCCACCTTCAAGCAATGTCCCTGTCTTCGTCGAATCTATCTCAATGATCAACTGCCCAAGTATACCTTTCAAGATCCTCATGTTGTACTCAAGTTTAATTTCAATTTTTGCTTTATTTTCCTGTTTATTAGTTTACAATCTTTTCTATGCTGTATTTTGTCAATTATTAATAACAATTTTCTTTAATATATTTTGATCTTAAAGTAATCACTGTTTAATAAAGATTCTGAATGTTACAGCCAAGTTAAACTTTAATCTGTTAATTTTCGAAACACTTATTTCCCCTTTTTCAATTTACATTATTTTTTATATCACAAATAATAAAGCGGAAAATTTTAATCAAGCAAAAGGGCCATATAAAAACAAATAAAACAAATATTTTTAATAATTCCGAAATATGCGCAAGATAAGAAATAGATCATTTCGAACAAATACAAAGTGCGTTCCAGGAAAATAATAGTGACCAGTCATCGGTTTTACGAGCAACGGTCCGAACCTCTCAGTAATAAAATAAAACTGAGATAACGCGTCTGCCATAAAACGTGAGCACACACACGCACAGACACGTACTACACAGCGTTAGTACAGATAGTGAATACATGAGTCACCCACACATTAGGGTACATCTTTCCAAAATGAGTCATTGGTTCGTCTAACGGGACATTGAAATTATCTAATCGAGAAACCTAAATTAGCTAATGATTCCAATACACTTATACACAAGAATATTCACGACTACATTAAACAAATGAAAAAGGCAAATTAAGTTCTACTACACCGAAGCGGATGACTCATGCAATGGTCATTCACCCATCAGAACATTAAAACACGACCAACTCCCGTAGTGCAGAGGCAGAACGAAGTATATAAGCAAGAGGCAGAACCCAAAACGAGGAGAGAATCGTTTTGGTTACCAGTCGAGCAACATCATGTAAACGGACGACTCCTCCAGTGGTGAAGTGTTTGGTCACCGTTTGGGCGCATCAACGCACAAACGGACGCTTCTCACAATGCCACGAGTGCATCAAGAATCTTCGATACCTGACCAACACCGGCCGATCAGTGTCTAAGAACTGTTGAGTCCAGGGGACAATAGACAGCCATCACTGAATCATCATGAATCAAGAAATTGTTAGGTTTAGGATCGATTTGACTTTGTGACCATTTTTAATCAACAATAAACTACTTTCGACTTCTTTTTAAGTTTGTGTAGTAGTTCAAAGCTCGACAACCGTGTCTTAGTGAGCGTATCGCTAAGGGCACACATCAAGAATTGGGGTACCTCTGGAATCTGAATAATCCAGAGTGTCCGACAAACCCCCAATAATCTAGGGCCGTTGAAACCCTAGAATACATGAAAATCTTTAAAAATCAATGAAACCCTATTAAACCATTACATGTTAAATATTAATATTGAATATCATGCTTAGTAAAATATCATTATCGTATTATTACCTCCGATAAATACATAAGCTGCCAGAAAGGCTGCAATTCCGTTTGGATTGAGTGTTTTGTCAGTTGAGATAAAGTAGAATCTAACGTAATAACTTTTATCAATGGCATTAGCGGGAACAAAGTTTCCAATGGTACATTTGGCCACTGATTCTTGGCCAACAGCAAAACTGCTTGGTGGAGTGAATTTGGCGGTTGGGTCAGCTGCGAAAGCCATTTGAAGCAGTACAACAAACGAAGCGCCCAACAGCAAAGTCGACAGTTGGCCCATAAAATGGACTGTTTGGCGATGTTTTTGCAAAGTTAAATCAAAAAATGGAAAATGCTTACAAGTTGATATATAACTTTAGAGATCAAATGTCGTTTATATGTAGTAATTTTGGAATAAAATCACCTGAGAACAACACTCCCAACGACTTTTCTTCTTTATCTATTAAGAACGACGGCGCCTCATTTGGCCATTTGACCAAATTCCAATGCTCGCAAACTTTACGGTTACTGGTTACGGTATCGTTACATTCTTAGACAACATTTACCCTACACACAGACGACAATTGCGCCAATCACAACTTTATTAGTTTATGATTCTAACATTTAGTTCATAATCAGCGTTAGTGAATGGTCGTTTTTGGACAACTAAATCGACTTGCGAATGAGTGTTTGTGACCTCACGATTACTTTATAGCTCTTTCCAAGAATGGAAGCAGGTGCAATAAAATATCAGTATTAAATTAAATGTACAGTTTTATTACAGATTCAGAATTGTGTGACCTTCATCATACATCAAGCATTGTATCAATGTTCTTTGAGTGATTTCAAGATAAGTTCAAACTGAAAATATTGCTTGGCAATTGGCAATTGTATAATTTTACAATTGTTGCAGTTGAGTTCAATTAATTTAAAGGATATCATTCCACTGGCACTAATTACTTGTTCTGTTGTTCTTTCTTATCCGGTTATGTCCACTTTGAAAATACAAATAGAAAATCACAAAAAATCATTTTATAAATTAGTGACGTTTATGTGTGAGTGATCAAATCAAATATTGTTCCAATAGAATCAACTTGACACACTTGCCTTGTGATCTCTCAAATGACATTTGTACAAGGAGTTCACATCAAATGGAGCCAAAATTATTTTTTGTTCGTGTTCGAGACCGAGCACATATATCAAATCAAATGGTGCATTGCAATTGCAATATATGACCAGTTACAACAAAATTGTGAGCGCCTTATCAACCTGGTAAAGTGAGCTTTAGTTGTATTGTCATATCAACAATCAAAGGCCGAACTGGATTTATGCAGTATGTAGTGCTAAACATACATAACAATTGTTGGTACAACGCACTAACAGATCGTAAATACAGATACAGAGTGCTAAAAAAGATATATAATTACATTCACTAGTTGGGTTTCAAATGTTTTGAGTTTTATTTTGATCGCATTGTATTTTATTATGGCTAATTTTGAGAGGCCCCTTAGTAAGAATAAAGATAATGAGACCAAACAATTAGCTCACAGCTTAACGTGACTGACTTGACTGAGCAGTTTTAGTTAGGTTTATACTTTCACTTTTAAGCACAAAACACGTTTTGGTTTGACTAAATTGTGTGAGAAAAATGGCGTCCGGCTCTTCGATTGATGCTGAGGTGAAGGAAACTGCCACTTGCACTTGGACTATTGATGGATTCAGCAATGTAAATGGCCGAGTTCATTCTCCAGATTTTTGTGCACCAAACAGCAAAGACCAATTTAGTTTATATTTAATTCCAAACAGCCCATTATTCGATTTAAATCACGTTTATATTTGTTTGTGGTACAATAAAAATCAAACCGAATTGCCCCTGCAGTACCGTGTTTCGATTTTGGATGCAAATGGACACAAACAATACACCAGAGGTGAGAGATTGTGATATTAATGATTTTAACTGATTTATTGCGTTTTCAGAGTATACTTGGAATTACTCTCAATCTGATTATACTAATAGCTATCTTAATGTGGCCAGCTATATATCACGTGACAAGTGCAACGAGTTGTTGGTGAATGGCAGTTTGAAGATTTACTGTGAGGTGGGGTCAAGGTGGTGCTCAATGTTTGTGATATATTCTTAATGATTTTAATGTAGGTGGATGTTTTGAAAAGCAAACCCCAACCAGCAATCAATCTACATGTGAAAGAAACTGCCACTCTAACTTGGAGTATCGATGGATACAGCAATTTAAATGATAAAGTTGGTTCTTCAAAGTTTTCAGCACCAACCAACAAAGAACAATTTGATTTATTATTGATTCCAGAAAACCCATATTGGATAGGTCATGACTATATTTGTTTGCATTACACTGGCAATCAAACCGAATTGCCCCTGCAGTACCGTGTTTCGATTTTGGATGCAAATGGACACAAACAATACACCAGAGGTGAGAGATTGAATTTGCTACGATTGTTTTATGTGTTTTAATACATTTCAGAGTATACTTGGAATTACTCCAAATCAGATTATGTCAACAGCGAATATAATGTGACCAACTACATACGCAATGACAAGTGCAAAGAGTTTTTAGTGAATGGCAGTTTAAAGATTTTGTCGTCAAAAGTAAAGAATTTAAGGTTCACAAAAATGTTTTGTCAGCAAGATCGAAAGTGTTCAAGACAATGTTTAAAACAAATTTTGAAGAAAAACGACAAAACCGAGTGGAAGTAACGGACATTGAGGTTGAGGTGTTTGAAGAGTTACTGCGATACATTTACACTGGCACTATTCCTGATTTGGACAAATATGATTCGGAATTGTTCATGGCTGCAGACAAGGTGATGATTTGCTTAAGTGGTATATTAGTTTAATTTAAGACATTATTTTCCACAGTACCAATTGGATCATTTGAAATCCATCTGCGAACAATCACTTGCTTCAACACTGAACGTTGAATCTGTGGCAGCAGTACTTCTATTGGCAGATTTGCACCAGGCAGATCGCTTGCGTTCAAAATGTATCGATTACATCTCTTCTAATGCAGCTGCTGTGATTGCCACTGACGGATGGAAGCAGATGCGCAAAAATCGTCTAGATTTAGTTGCTGAAATGTTCGAGAATTTGTTCATTAGTGGCAAAAAGTAATATTAAGCAGTTTATAAATGAATTATAAATTTAATGTAACACATAATGCAATTATGATTATTCAAGAAATGTATGTTTGATATAGTCGACTATTATCGACAAACACAAAGCTCAATTTTGTGAACATTGTGAAGATCAATAAAAATATATAGAAAAACAAATTTTATTGAAAGTAAATGAGAATGATCAATTGCAATTAGAAAGCAAAATCGTCATCGATTTCGAATCCGTATCCAAATTGGTAATCGTAGCTATAGTAGCTATCAACTGTGAGCCTGTCATCCAATACTTTCTTGTACTTCTTGCTCAAATGTTCGAAAAGCTTAGCCACCAAATGAGCTTTCACCAGCACCTTCTTCCAGTCCTCTTGTTGCATCACTTCGGTGACATTGTCGGTGATGTACTCGACACATTTGCTGGTCAACTCGGTCACTTGATGAGCGTCGGCGAGAATGAACAAATTCGAAACTGATTTGACGGTGATCTGTGACAAAAGTCGTTGCTCGCAAACTGACTTGAGACCGTCCAGTTGGTACTTTTCAAAATCCAAATCGGTTCCAAAAGTGCAATCTATGTCTTCTTCCACATATTCTTCGGTTCCACCATTTTCTTGTCACTGTCATCGATTATTTTCGAGTACTTCGACCACAAATGTTGAAATAGCTTTCCCATCAAATCAGCTCGAGCCACAATCTTCTGCCACCCATTCGAATGCATCACCTGAGTGGCATTGTAAATGATATAGCCCAGACATTTCAATGCTATATCGTCGGTCACGATCACGATGATCTTCCAATCATCAACTCGATAGTATATCTCAAGAAGAATGCCTACCAGTTAATGGCAAAACTGTATTATGAAAAAGCTTCGCAGAATATAAGTTTTCAATTTCGAAAATGTGGAACTCTGAAAGGCACTGCAAGATGGAGTGAAGTGATTGTGGACATGACTGTTTCGTTTATGAATTCAAATGGAGAGAAGGTGCATTCCAAAGAAGTCCACATTCCGTTGGGAACAATCACACAATCGCTGGATTTTGTTTCAAAAGATTTTGTACTGGATCCAACAGTTGATTTTATTTCCAACGGAGAAGTTAAGCTGTTTTTCGAGGGTTGGATTGAGCAAACACGCTACGCCCTTCGACGTCATGCTGAGGATCATGGAACATACGTCGAGCCAATAAACAATGCAAAAATCACTAAAGATTTGTTCAACTTTCGTGATCCGGCAACTTGCACTTTTGCACAAAAATGGATTTTGAACAATTTTGGTGAATATTTAGTGGAAGATGAAGATGCAGGTCTGCGAGCTTATGTGAAACTGCCTGACTATCTGGATCGTATGTCAAGTCTCAAATTGAAGGTCTCATTGACTAAAACTTTGATTATGTCCAAACCATCTGACGAACTGGTCATGACAATTAACATTAAAAATATGGATGAGAACAAAGTGGCGCCAATCATGGTTAGTTACACGGTGAATGGTCAATGGAAAAGTGGTAGTAAGTTTAGAAATTATTTACGTATTTTGTGTCTTAAAAATTGTGTTCCTAGGATTTACCGAAATTATCAAACCAGGAAAAGAAGAAAGTCGTTTAAAAGCATTGATCAAAATTCAAGATTTATTGCGATATCAAAATCGTATTTTACCAGAAGATAAGCTGACAATTGTGGTTCAAGTAAGATTCTCTTTTTTTAATTTTAAAAATAATTATCCATAAATTTTTTTAGATTACCACAATTATCAATGAAGATATTTTCAATTCTAATCGCGATACAATTTGGAATTACTTGAACACAATGAAATGGACCAAAATTCCCGAAATGGTGGAAGCAATCAAAGTTGATACACTTGAGGCAATTACCGATCCAGACAGCAAAAGTAAAACTACTGAAAACTTTTACAAAATTGCACAACCAAAGGCAATTCAAATTGCGAAATCACAAACTTCAACTCAAGTGTTACCATCATCCACGAATTCTTTGATCGAAACTTTGATTTCCCAAGGATCGTCCCAAAGTTCAGGACTCAAGGCTAATGTGACAATAGTGCACAACACCATCAGCAATGTCCAACTGAGTAATGTCATCATGAACTCAGACACAACCAACACTATGGCAGATGTGAACATGTCGGCTCGAGTACAGGAAAATACAGTACAAGACGACCAAAATTGTCAAAGCACTCGATGGATCATTTGGTGTGATTCAAAAGAAATTGGGAAACATTGAACAGATGCTCAAATGATTGATATAAGATTAAGGATTTTAAATCCTGATATTATTTAAAACAGATGTCTATTTTTACATCGCGAGATGCAATTGATAGATATTACTGATTAAATTGATATAACTAAAAAATACTTAATATAATCGCTTTTATCACAAAAATTTGAGTGAGATAGTCGCGACTTGTAGCCTTGACTTTCAAGAGTGAGTTGTTTTGTTGGATTTTTGTTAGTATGTTTTTGCATTTCTAAGACACATTGAAAATTAACTCAAAAAATGAGCAAACAAATGCTCTTCCAGCACGAGTGGAAAATTTCTGGTCTAAATTCGGTGTGCGACAAAATCACCGGTCACCCATTCATTGGTTCACCTGTGAAAGATGATGATCTACATCGAAACAACAACAACAACAGTTTCTATGTTTATTTAAGTCCAAAAGGTTATGATCAATCATGTGCGGACTATGTTTCACTCTGGTTCTCGAAATATCACGATGAAAACTGTCAAATTGAATGCAAAATCTCAATATTGAACAATCGGGGAGTAACGTTATTTGTGAAAGGTATGTTCAAACATTTGTTTGTCCATGGGTTATTGAATCTTATTGAATTTATGATTTTTGAAATATTTAGATGTGAGAATTATTGATAACAACACATATTTAAACGATTACATTCAACGAGACTATCTATTGGATCCAGCAAATGGTTTGGTGCGCAATGATGAATTTATATTGCATTTCGAGGTTTGAAAAAATATTTCTTTTAATTTATTTGAATAAATATTAAATTAATATTTAGGGATGGATTCAAAAGAAGAAAATATTAAGTGTTTTCGGAAACAATCCACCCTTGACCAAAGATCATTTTGACTTTGCACTTTTACCAAAATGTGCAAACAAATTTAAACTCAAATTGTCAGTAGAAAATGTTGATGAGTTGTTCATCAAGAATAAAAAATCTAAACAAATCCTGGAATTGCCTAAATATGAAGATTGTTGTTCAAACAATGAAGATGAAGTCGACAAAATGATTTTTACTCCAAGCATTGAAATAGTCAAAGAGAAATCAAAAGGCAAACGATTAGTGTTTGATCTAAAAACTAATTTTTGCGCTCCCATGAATGCGGAGACATCGATTGTCGATTCGCTCAAACATAAAATTCATTCCAAAATGAGCGGTAAAATTAGCAAATTACACTTTTAATTTATAAAAATTTAGTAACATTTTATTTATAGCTCATGTTGACAAAACACATTTTCGTTATTTCATCAACCATAAGCATCTTTATATGAAACATTTATTAGTGAGTAAAAATAAACTGATATTTTTCACGGAGGTTAGTGAGTAAAATGCTTGATAATTTTCATGTGCATTTTCTCTCTTGATTTTAGATTACAAGAATTACAGACAAAGAAATATGCTCTAAAGACAATAATAACAAATACAACTATTTGCAAATGTTGAGTTATTTCGAATCATCTTTTTCGTCGTCAGATTTGAAAGTCACAGAATTTAAAATTGATGCAAAAACTGGCGAAATTTTTACACTCAATCCCGAAATTGAACAACTAGAACAATTAGAAAACGCCATCACTGAACAGACCACAGCCCTCGATAATATAATCAACAATGTAACAAACATCTTTCACGAACACTACTTTGAGAACGCCAATTTGAACGGTGTTCTAGTGAACACAAATTCGCATTCAAACTTTGGAAACGTCTCAATCGCCCAAACCGATTGTACAGTTCTGATTGAAAAGTTGGAGGAAATAGTTATCCGTGAAATAAAGCCAGTTCTCGATCAAAACGAACAAATGTGCAGTGAAATCAAAGAAATAAAGTCGTGCAATGAAGTGCTGGTTAATGTGTCACTCGAGAATCAACTCGAGATTGCTCATTTGCAAACAGAACTCAACCAAATAAAGAGAGACAAACAGGTGAAACAGTCCAAGATGAAACAAATTGTCGAGAGAATCATTGCACTGCTGAGTAGAATCAAGTGTGAGCTCATTAAAGTTGGTTCGAATATTAAATCAATCGTTACACAAGCGAAAAAGTCAACTTCAAAATCAACCTCAAATCATCCAAATCTAATCAATTATATCGAGTCACAGACTTCTTCGTTGATCAAATTAGTTCAAGATGTTCAAATTTCTTCATTAGTTACTCAAAAAAGTAAAGAAACTCAAATTGCAAAATTAAAAAATGTTCAAAAATTTTTAATTTCAAATTTACCAATCAAGATGAATTGTGGTAATGAAGATTTCAATGTCGATTCATTAACAATGGACAATTATGCAGACAAAATGTACGACTTGATCTACGGTCTAAATGCTCCAAGTGAACTTGATTATCGGAGCATTTTGGTCAGATTGACTGACTTGCTTACTTATGGAGAGTAAAACATAAACAAACAATAAACATTTTTATTTATTTCTTCAAAATTTTTAAATTTTGACCCAAGGGATTATTTTCCAGCTAATGCATCCTTCACTGCAGCAAAGGCGGGTTTTTCTTTATAATTTTCATCATACACCAGCGCTGCTCCATATCCGGGATAAACACCAGGATAATTTAAATGGAATGTGTCTTAATCATGTTTATGTCAATCATAGCAATTTATACAATACAATATACAATTCATATGATTTCCTGGTTTAAAAATCAAAATTTCCTTATAATCAAAATCATTATTTAATAAAATTACGCAAAATGTAATGTTTTCCTGTTAATCAAAATGTTTGCACTCAAATCGACTTTGTCCTTGATTTATGCAAATTGTCATATAGCTAAACATAGCAAAACAGCTACATCACCCGTCGATGTGTCATCAATGCCACCGTCGTATTGAAATGATGCCATAAGCTCATGAGTCGTGTGTGTGATCGAATGCACGTTTCAGGCACGTGCGCAACGTTTCTCAACACATGCCGTCATCATATGTTCTCGTGCTCTCACATGGCTCAATCAGTCACTGTCCCTCTCGTTGATTATTAACCATCCAGTCATAATATCTACATGATTATACATAACGAACACAAAAAGGGATAGTAGCGAAGTGTAGTGTAAAACGTAGTTCTGCGCCAAGAAATGTCTCAATTCATCGTGAACCGGTTCAACAAGCCACCCACCAATGGCAAATGGAAGATCAGTAACTTCTCAATACTCAAGTCACCCGAAAGTGCCTATTTCGGCTTCTACATTCCTATGAATGGCAATGGACCGGAATTTCATGTTTTCCTCATTCCACGGAAGCATCCAAAGTTGGAGTATGCCAAGATTGTGATTGGATTCACAGAGGCGTACAAGAATCGGAACAATATTCCGAGTGAATTCCACAACAAAAATGCTCAGATACGACTGTCGTTCATCAATGGGAGAGGGGAGAAGTGTAATACTTTAGGTGAGAATTTTGGAAATTCTTGGATCCATAATTCTTGTTTTGTTTTGTAGAAGCAACAATGCCTTTGTATGCTAATCCTGAGAGATTCCACGAACATGATGCTCACTTTGAAGTGCCTTATGACTATCTTCTTCATTCAGCGAATGATTTGCTTGAGGATTCCATGACCCTCACAATCTATATCGAGGTTAGTATTTTCGATTCTATTATCTAAATGATTTATAACTACTTTCTAAAACCGTCTAAAGGGAAAACTAGTCCCAATAAAATCAAATCTTCAAAACGAACCTATCTTTGACTCTGACCTAACCTGGACACTCAGAAATGTGTCCCAACTCCACCTTATCGCAAGTTCTCCAGTCATCTACCTGAAATCTCACCCAGAAGTAGAAATCCGCATGAATTTCTACCCTAAATCATTTTACTCGAAAATTCACACCAACACAGTGGCAATCGATCTCACTTGTAATGGAGCAATTGACTATTCTTCTGCTAGTTCGGACATTCAAATGCTGTTTCGATTGTCGATTTTGGATGAAGATGGCGAAAAGTTGTTGAGTCATGATGGACAGGCCAAATTTAGAGACTTTAATTTGGAATGCAGTTGCCCGTTGATTTTGTCACCGAAATATTTGGCTAGATTTACACAAAATGATAAGTTGATCTTGTTTTGTCAGGTGAGTTATTTGAAAAGCAACTGAAAAATACTTAATTTTTATATAATTTTTTACAGATTAAAATTATTTAATTTATTAAATTCTATCAATTTTTAATTGTTTTTTATTGTGTTTATGAAATTGATTTTTAAAAAGTTAAGTTAATTTGTCGGGGGTGTCTAAACTTCCATTGTTAATCTAATAAATTGATTGTTCTCAAAATGCTCTAGTCCCGTCTTTTTGATAAAAAAAACTTTACCTATTTCCCCCAAAAAGAGGGCAGAAGGGTTTCATTACTTCAGTCAGGCAAAAGACTGTAATCAGTGTCTGATGATCTGTCAGTCTCAATGAAGTATTGATAAAAATGTGGCATTTACGCATTGATAAGACATATGAGAAATATGTCACAAGCCATGAACGCATACAAAAACACACACAAAAGTAAATCAAATCAACATTGATTGAACGAAAGATTGTGATGATGATAAGAGTCAGACACCAAAACTCGTTCATTTTAGTGTATCAACTGGTTGAAGAGGAAAAACCTCATACACACTGAACACATGTTTCGCACATAATAAAATCAATTTTTCCAACCATGCTACCCAACAGCCAGCACTGGGAAATTGAGAATTTCACCAAACTCGAATACATCAAGTCGTACAGCTTTCGGTTCTTCATTCCACTGTGCGCACATTTGCCTAAATTCAACATCATTTTGACGCCAAACGATTCACTCAACTCTGTAGACTCGGATTCGGTTCGTTTTGAGGTGGAACATGAACGAACTGTTGGTTATAATTATGAGGAAGATATTCCAGAAGCTTTTAAAGGAAAGGATGCGTACTTTACGATTTCGTTCATCAATGGAGATGGCGAGAAGTGCAATACACAAGGTAATATTCGTCAAACAATTATTCGGCTAACTGAATCTAGGTCAAAACTTAACTAAACTTTTTATTTAAAAAAACAGAAGCCCGATTATCCCTATTCAAAAATCCAAATCGCCTGTACGACCAGACAGTCCAATTCAACATTCCATATTACTATTTCCTGGATCCCAAAAATGATTTGATACAAAACGACAAATTGACCATCTTGATTGAGGTTTTTATTATGATCTCATAAAAAGAATTTTACTATTATAACCCAATTATTTTCTAGGGCGGCATAATTGACAAAGACGAATTTACCGATAAGTTGACAATTCCAAAAATTGTAATCAACGATGAGGAAATTGAAACTGAAACGGAAAGTGAAAATGGCGTTCAAGGTGAAGAGGAAGAAGAATCCGAAGAATTGGAATCACTTGTAGAGTCCAAATTTGTAGTACAAAAACACGATTCAATTGAGCCATTTATGTTTCGGATTCCAGAAGCAGAAGAATTAAAAGAAGAAGAAGAGGCTAAAATTCTTGATCATAAACCAGAAAATATTTCTCAATATGAAGTACAATCCATTGAGCTAAAAGAATCGCAGGAATCCAAAGAAAACAAAAAATCTTTTGAGCCAGAATCTAAAGAACATCAAGAAACCTACGAAAACCCCAAATCCTTCAAACCAGAATACACACTCGAATACACCTGGACAGTACGACATGTGAGCAAAATGAAAAGCATCTTCAAGTCCCCAGAGATTCCTGACCGAAGCACAGGAAAATCATTCAAAATTGTCTACAATCCAAAGAATTCCTTCTATGGATCAGAATCAGAATGCGTGGTAATTACTGTAGAATTAACTGATTCTGAAACACCGGACACAAAATTTCAATTCAGGCTCTCGATTTTTGACTCAAATGAAAACAAATGCTTTACTCGAGAAGGCGAAGCGGAGTACCACAATTTTGTGGACAAAATAACCAACACGTACTTTACCTTTGCACGTGCATTTTTATTTGATCTTAAAAATTCTTTTATCAAAAACGATCAATTGATCTTACATGCTGAAATGTTCGTAATTCAAGAATCGTAAATCCAAAATTAAAAATTATGCAAATATTCGCCTACAGCCCAGGACAAATCGAGTGCAGCATCAATTTTCTTGATTGTTCGATTAGTTGCCTCCAAGTGAGTGTTTTCAATAAAACGATGTTGATACGGTGTGAACTTGAGTTTGTCGTGCAATACTAAAAATATGATTCCGTTTTGAATTCCGTACTGAAATCTACATGTAATCACGTGATCAATAAAAATTTACGAAATAGATTGTAAGTACCTGAAATCAATGACTGTACTTTCTTGTAATTCCATACTCTCGTGCACAAAAATCTTAATTTCAGCTCCAGTTGAGTTCAAAGTGTAAATCATCACGTGATAATGCTCGTTACGATCTCCACCAAATCCGAAAAATGATCCTTTCTTCCAGGAAACGGTCACGGAAGGCAGTTTACTCTTGAGACGAATTGGTGAACCAAACAAGGGACTGTGTGACTGATTCTGTTGTGCTTCATGAGCAACATTAAAAACATTAGATGACATTTGTTGATTGGTTAGATTCACATTGCCCATACTGTTTGTTGAGTTTGAGTTCATCACGACATTGCTCATTTGGACATTTTGAATGTTGTTGTGGTATACTATGCTTGTGGGTTGAGTAGATTGAGGTTCATGTTTTGAGTCGGTTTGTGATTTTAATAGAGTTTGTTGGGAAATTAAGGTTTCCGCCATTGTGATCAGTGGTAAAGTTGGTTCAGAACTCACAAGTTGATCCGACTTTTCTGGATTTTCATCTTCTTCAATTCTTTTCGGAGAATTGTCATCAAGATCTGTACTTATAGTGTTTTCATTATTCATATTTATTTAATGATTTTTCAATTTACAATTTAAGATTTTTTGAAAAACGTAAAACACGCAAATAAAAAAGTTTTCTTTTTGTAGTTACTTTTGCATAGCATTCAGACAGTCGTAATGTAAGCTTTATATTTTTGTTGTTTATATCAAAAGATCGAGTAAACAAGTTTTGTTGATGCGTGATGAGTAATACAGCGAGTACATGTACACATTTAGTGACATCAACGTTGACATCTTATTTACAAATACATTCGCCTCACGACAATGTCGCAAATCGAGTTGATACAGACAATTTGCAATTGAATCCAATCAAATCTTGAGTTGCATACATTTCTTGAAATTACATTACATTAACATCATCGGTCGCGGCTCTAGCCCAAAAATCTTCTGCCTTCACAAGGATCGGTCCGTGGCAACTTGTGCTACTTCGTCCGGGTTTAAGCCAACACGTATCAAGAGGGCGTCATTTTGGTCGATTCATCTCATCCGTGGTCTGCCAACCGGTCGTAGTGCATCTGGCACCGAGTTGAAGATTTGCCAAACCAGTCGATCAGTATCCATCCGTTCCACGTGACCACGCCACAAGAGTTGGGACCTTGAAATTATTAAAAAAATATTGCAATGCTAGTAGAATTTAGTAAATGTAAAAAAATCGTGTTTTGGATCGAGTTTGATTTGAGATGAGGAGGAAGTCGAATCATTTGGCATTAAAAAATTAGATTCTCGTAACGTAAACAAACACTCAAACCCTAGAAGCACTGTCAAATTTTCGATCATTTTGTGAACAATAATGCCCAACACTCGAAATTTGAGTACAGTTACGCTATCGCTCTTGAATCTGCACCAATTTTTGTGTTCTACCGAGTACAAACACTCAATCCTTAGAAAGTATGTCCAATTTTCGATCATTTTGTGAACAATAATATCCAACACTAGCCTAACAAAGACTGTTCAAGTCATGTGCTCTCTAAACAAAAATTCCAAAGCGATTAGTGTCCATCAAATTACTATTTACTAAAGAGAATTTTGTTTATGATCATTTGTCGACAAATAGACAAAACGGTAAGTTTTATTTATCAACATCAACACCATCTCAATTTGCGTAATCGTGTGAATCGAAAACAATTTTTATCAAATAAGATTTTTTCCACTGATAATTTCACGCTTTGGCGCTACTTAATTTATTATCACTTTTACTCTACTGCCACTTGGTTACTTAGTGACTCGCCACGAGCACATACGTGACAATCACGAGTGATAGCACTAAAGTTTAGTGACTAAACACACTTTCACACTCATACTTCGTAACAATCATCGTGAGTATCATTAGAAAGTGTATTAATCAGTGCAAAATGGACAGTTCGTGCAAATTGTGTCATACGATCTAACAAACACAAAACTGCATTTGAATTGATATCACAAAGTAAATTATGCGAGATAAAAATAAACGCGCGTTTGTGTCTCGAAACAAAAAACGCGTTTTCTCTTATCAAAAACGCACTTTCGCTTTGGTTCAAAGTTTGTGCGTCTGTGACGAAAATTGAACAGGGAAACGAGTATCAAATGACTTTCTATTTGACATTTCTGTATGTAAAAGTGCTTTTCGTATAATTTTGAAGTGTTATGACCTCTTTGAACGAGACCTCTATGTGCACTTTTGAACTTTAATACGCTCAAGTATCTTCTGCCTGTTCTGCTTCTCAACAAAACAGGCCAACAACAACCACGCACTCGAGTTCGTGTTTGATCATAAGTTTTTATTTTAATCTTCTCGCGTTCCTCAAATCCTCAAAATGACCGAACCTACTTCCCCTCTCAGTATCTCGACCAAATGGCGCCTCGATCACTTCTCCAAGCTCGAATACCTCGAACACAAATACATCCGTTTTGACCTGCCAAACGTATGGAACGAACCTGTTAGATAAAAGCACTTTATTTGAATAGATAAAATCTCTGAAGAACAATATAAAAGATCTTGGGATTGCAGATCACCAAAGAGTTCTCTTCTTCTCGGATACGAGCCACCAATAGAAGTACTTGATGATCACTGGTAGAAAGGAGGTTGAGAACCAACGGGAAGAGAGGAGAACATAATCTAGAGGAGAAGGTGATGTATTAGCACAAGTCAAAACAGACAACCAGTCAGTAGACATACGAGACATGCGATGATAGTCCACTTCGGCAACACGTGCTTATAAAGGCAGTTGGGTAGGCTATGTTCACACAGAGTGACTGTTAACATAGTGACTTCACAGTGACACAGCATAAACTTGACAAGTAGTCATGCAGAGAGGGAGCCACTTATAGACACACCTAATCACCTATTTCAACACACCCCCTGATTAGGTGATGTCTGAATTCCAAGAAGTTGATCAGAATCGCGAGTTGAAGATGACGTCTTGGTCAGTCCATCGGCAAGTTGTTCGAGGGTTGGCGTCCAATGAACTTCGATGTATCCTTTCAGGATATAGTCTTGTAAGGCGTGAAGCTTGGTGTCAATGTGCTTTGCCATCGAGTTGTTCTTTTGATTTGTAGCTACTTGCATCGTTGGTTGGTTGTCTTCATAGATTACAGTCGGGTACTGAACAGGTATACACAGCTCTTCCAGCAGATTTTGTAGCCATAGAACTTCATTCATAGCTGCAGCAAGTGCGATATATTCAGCTTCAGTAGTTGACATACTGACAGTTTTTTGTTTCTTGCTGAACCAGTGAACTGAGCTTCCGCTGAGTCGGAATACTGCTCCTGATTGGGATTTTCGATCACCATTCGGTGAAAAGTTGGCGTCCACGTAGGCCATCAGGTTGGATGAGTCTAGATCTCCTAGATGCAGCTTTTTATTCTTAGTTGATTGGAGATAGTTTAGAACCTTCTTGCAGAACTTGAATAGTCTATGTGACGGGCGATGAAGATGTCTTGAAAGGAGACTGACAGCAATAGAGATGTCTGGTCGGGTCATATTGGCAATGTACAGTAAACCACCGATGATGCTTCTAACAGGCATTGACTCATCGACAGGATCTTTTTCTAGTTCAAGATTTTCCAGGGAAGGTAACGATTTCTCAGGAGTGGCGTTCGAGATTCCAAAACGTTCTGCCAAATCATCAATATATATTTCCTGGGACATGGTCATATATTTTTGGTCTTGACTTCTCTCGAATTCAACTCCCAGAAAACGTCCAATGGGTCCCATATCTCGGATCTCTAGAAATTCCTTCAATAGTTTCTTGATCTCCTCGATCGTTTGGAGATCATTAGCAAAGATCAGGATATCGTCGACATACACCAACAGATAGCTAATTTTCGTACCATCCTTTCGAACGTAAATGCATCGTTCAGACTTGGTAGGAAAGAAACCCATCTTGGCGAATATTACGTTCATTTTCTCAAACCAGCATTTCGGTGCCTGCTTCAATCCGTACAGTGATTTCTTTAGTTTCCACACTTTCCGCGGTTCTGCATAACCATGTGGTGGTTTGACGTAGATTTCCTTATCGATGTCACCGTTCAAAAAAGCAGTCTTGATATCCACTTGATGGACATTAAGTTTGAGCTGTCCAGCTAGAGTTAGTAATGTTCTGATCGATGCAAATGAGACCACCGGTGAGAAGGTTTCTTCGTAATCAATTCCCTTCTTCTGACAAAAGCCTCGGGCGACTAGTCGTGCCTTGAATCTCTCGATCAGACCATTGGCTTTCCTTTTTATGTCGAAGACCCATTTTGTGGTGATTGGCTTCTTTGCTGAATCCTCATCTACAATTTCAAACACTTGATGTTCCATGAGGGACTTAATTTCCTCGTTGGTCGCATCTTGCCAGTAATGGGAAAAACGAGCATCACTCATTGCTTCATCGTATGTTGCTGGAATCTTTACTTCTTTTGAATGGAGTTGCTTCAGATCAGTAGCGAGTTGAACCCAGTCGCCATATCTTTGAGGTGGAACACCAAAATTACTCCTCGTTGAGTGTCGTACAATTTGTTGTTCACGGGAATTTGATTCATTTGCGTTAGTTTCATTCACAGTTGAAATAATCTCAGCTTGTGGTTGGACATTTATTTCTTCAGTAGGATCAATGACATTATTACTGGCTTCTGGTTCGGTCTTTGGAACAACACTTGGGTTGGTTGTTGCTTGAGGAGATTGCAGATCATCCTTAGAGGCACCTGGTTCACTTTTACTTGGCAAGTTGAGAATTGTTTCTGCATCGAAATACTTGTCATCATCTTCTTCTTCATATGATGATCCTTCAGGTGTTTTGGACTCCTCTTTGGATGTTTCTTCATTTGAGATACTCTTGGGGATGGTTTGCATTGACGATGGTAGACTAAGATTGAGCTGGAGCCTTTGGTCAAAGTTTTCCAAGGCCTGAAGTAGTTCTGCTTCTCTTATTTGATTTTCTTGAGATTGTAGCTGTTGTTGTAGATCCAGGATTGGTGCAGTGGTGGGTTCGACAGTAGGTTGGATTGTTGGACCAGATAACTCACTATCCAGAATCAGTCCACCATTAGGCTGATCATCATCGTTCCCAGTACTAGGTCGCTGTTGCTGATTATCATTAGAATGATTGCCACTTGGGATTTCAGTGGATGATACTGCTGGATTATTCACACCCCCTGATGAGTGAATCATAATTTCCGGCACCTCGTAGTTCGTAATCAGTTCTTCAGGAAAGACACAGGTTGAACGGCAGTCTTCCTTCTCCTTGCAATGGCAGTCATCATTTTGCACCTTCTTCTCACAGAAATAGAAGACTCCATCGATGATCTTGACATTCCTCTCACGGACGATGTTGCCAGTATCTGGGTTCAGTAGAAGATAGGCATCTGCATCCGGGGCATATCCGACGAAGACCATCTTTTCTGATGTTGGATCGAACTTGTCCCTTAACCTCTTCTCATGGTGAATCCATCGGTAGGCCACCGAACCGAACACATGAAGTTTCTCAATTTCCGCATCCTTATAGGGAAACAATACCTTAAATGGGATCTGGTCATCTATTGATGCGTGTGGCCATCGATTTGAGAGATAGACTGCAGTCTTCAATGCCAGAGGCCAGTAACGTGCAGGAATGCAACTGTCAAACATCAGTGCACGGGCGATGGTGACCACCTTTTGAATTGCCCTTTCAGCTGAGCCATTCTGTTGATGACAGAATGGTACGGAGTGTTGGATCTGGATTCCTTGTTCAGCAAGATATTCACCGAAGTAGCCAGAGAACTCGCCTCCATTATCACTGCGTACGTGCTTGATCTTCTTGTCAAGTTCATTTTCAATTCGTGATTTGAACTTCTTGAACGCTTCCATCACTTCAAGGGAGGATTTTCCTTTTAACAGGAAGACTTCGATGTACTTCGAGAATCCATCCACAAAGATGACGAAGTATCGACTTCCATCATGACCAAGAGTCCTCATTTGTCCACAAAGATCAGTGTGGATGAGTTCAAGCGGTTCCATTTGATGATTGTTAGATTGGTGGTATGGCAGCTGATGGAGTTTAGTTCTCAAACAGGTTTCGCAATTCTCGGGATGGGTCATTTCGAGTTCAGGAAATATCTTCTTCAACTTTGTCATTTTCTCAGCACCGGGATGCCCAAACTTGCTGTGCCAGTCTGACTTGTTTACAATAAATGCTGAATCATATACATTTGGTACTGGATCACTAGATTCGATGTATCTGTAGAGATTGTTGACCCTTTTTGCTCGCAGATATACTTGATTGTCCTTGAAGACGGTTGCTTCCTGTTGATCGAAGAGTACTTTGAAACCACTTGAGGTTAACTGGCTCACAGAGATCAAATTCTCTTCAAATGAGGGGGCAACTTGAACATTTGTGAGTTTCAGTTGACGAGGTCCGGTATGCAGGAAGGTATCACCAGCTTGATAGATGTTGCAGATTGATCCATCAGCCAAAAGCACAGAGGAGTTGTTGATTCTATGAACATCCACCAGTTTTTGATCAGACTTAGCGTAATTCTGGGTAGCACCAGAGTCAAGCACCCAAGTGGCGAAAGCACGAGAAACGTACTGATTAGTAGTTTTATTGAATTTCTTGAAGTCATTCGCTTTGCGTTCATTACAGTTAGAAATGCTATGACCTAGCTTGTGACAATAAAAACACGCTTTGTTGGCCATATCCTTGGCACGTTGAGCTTCTCTAGCAGGATCCATTCGAAAATTCTTTGATCTGGTGAAGAACGATGAGTTTCCTTTGCTCATTTCCCGACATTTTTCTTTGATCTTGTCGGTAGCTTCATCCACCGAGTGGGTACCAAAGGCAAGAGTATCCTTGAAAGCCAACCATTCAGATCCATCGGGAAGAGTCTTAGTGAGTAGACCCAGATGCTTATCATTGTCAAAGATGGCACCACCACTACGAAGGTTCTGAATCTTCTTTTCCACCAAATCGAGATGATCACTTACAGACTTGTCATCAAATTTTTCCAGTTTGGTAGCCTTGATGTCATCCTCGAGTCTTGAAAGTTTGGCGTAGCTCATAGTTCCATACTTGGTACGAAGGTTCTGCATAGATTCAAAGGCCACAAATGATGAACCAAGACTAGACTGGAGTTTCTCAGGAACAGCTTTCAGGATCTTGCACATAGCCTGACGATTCACTTGATGATCCTTCGGATAGGCACGGTTGATGGCGTCGAGTAGGCCCTCTTTCTCAAGAGCAGTCGAAAGCATGAAGAACCACGTATTGAAGTTAAACGAATCAAGCAGTGGAATTGAGTTGTCCCCAATGGTACGGACTTGATTAACAGGCTGGTTAGGAACGGGATTGACAGGAGTCAACACAGGGAACTGGACAGGAGCAGGATCGGGACGAGAACGCAGGTACAGGATGTAAGAGACCAGGACAGTGAGGACGATAGTGATCACAGTTGACTCTTCAGGTAGACATGGACGGATGAGGTCCAGCAGGACACCGGCGAGGTTCAGGAGTCGAGACATCGTGCTGATAACGTGTTAGATAAAAGCACTTTATTTGAATAGATAAAATCTCTGAAGAACAATATAAAAGATCTTGGGATTGCAGATCACCAAAGAGTTCTCTTCTTCTCGGATACGAGCCACCAATAGAAGTACTTGATGATCACTGGTAGAAAGGAGGTTGAGAACCAACGGGAAGAGAGGAGAACATAATCTAGAGGAGAAGGTGATGTATTAGCACAAGTCAAGACAGACAACCAGTCAGTAGACATACGAGACATGCGATGATTGTCCACTTCGGCAACACGTGCTTATAAAGGCAGTTGGGTAGGCTATGTTCACACAGAGTGACTGTTAACATAGTGACTTCACAGTGACACAGCATAAACTTGACAAGTAGTCATGCAGAGAGGGAGCCACTTATAGACACACCTAATCACCTATTTCAACAGAACCAACCTTTGATGTGATCCTCATTCCCAGTGGCTGTCACTCACACGAGCGTGATTATGTCAGATTTATTATTGAACACAAACGAACGTCCTTTCGTGGCATTGCTTCGGTTACTGAGCGACAGGATGAGGTGCCCGAGCCGTATCGAAACAAGCAAGTCGCCTTTCAATTGTCGTTTCTCAATTCGGCCAATCAAAAATGTAACGTTCAGGAAGCTCGGCTGCCACTGTTCAAGGATCCTCACTTTCGGTACGATCCAGATGTGGAGATGAACATTGCATATGACTATTTGCTGGATCCGAACAATGCACTGATTGAGGGCGATACGCTGACGATTCTGATCGAGGTAATTTTGATGCTAAATTTTCTTATATTCTAATTTTTATTTTTATTTTTATTCAAAAAGGCTCAAATTGTGGACAAACTACCCAATCAGACCTGTCTCAAGAGCGACTACAGCAACTACCTCCCAACCGAGCTACAAATGGACATGGAGAATGATGTGTATTACTATTGATATGGATTGTTGTTATCGTGTATTACATTTGACCTACATTTAACGCGCATAACTTAACTTAACATCAAATCGTATAAATAAATTTTCATGCTCAAAGTAAAGCTCTTTGTTCTGTCATTTTGAAATCTAATCAAACTTATAAGTTTCACTTCCGCGATTTGATTGACGCTGTACTCAATACTTTAAATAGTTGCAACTTCTACCCTTTCTTCGCGTGTGATTGATCACGTGATTACCGAATGATATGGGTGAACCCACTGGTTCGGGTCTTTATGGGTTTGCCCATAGGTTTACGCTTATTATGGAAATGGCTATTGAAAAGGTTTGTTTACATTAGCTTGCTTACACTTTTTTGGGTACATCAATTCCAGTTGTTAGTGAAATGATCAATGTTCAACATATTCGAAGGTCACTTGCACTCGTTTGTAATGTTATCTCTTCACTTTCGGTAGAGAAAGTGGAGATTGCCAAACATTGATAACAACATTGCCCTCGATGGTCATTAATCACGATGATGATCATCATCATATCAATGATAACAGAGTCTAACTAACTAACGAGAAAAGACATTCACATACAACTCGTTAAATCAATCGTGCTTTTGGAGTTTGAATGTTTAGACTTTTTCAACTCGTAGACTTTGCGAATCAAAACTTAATTTCCAGACCAAAAATGGACGACAACGACAACTTCTTGCCCACCATCAGTGAGCCCTCAACCCGCTACTGGCGAATTGCAAACTTTTCCAAACTCGAATTCATCGAAAGCACCAGTTTTGAGTTTTACCTTCCATCCGCCCTGAATGTTGTGCCCAAGTTTGACTTTATGCTCATTCCAATTGGCTATCACTCTCACATTATGGACAGTGTTAGTATCCTCATTGAACATGAGAAACAATTCAAAGGCTCAAAATACCAAAATATTCCTGAGAAATATCGAAACGCTGAAGTTGTTTTCAAATTGTCGTTTGTCAACAGTTCCGGGCAGAAGTGCAATACACAGGAGGCGAAAATCCCACTTTTCACAAAACCAGATCTACTGTTTGACCAGGATGTTGAACTCAACATTGCTTACGACTATTTGGCCGATCCAGCAAATGACCTTCTGAGTGGAGACAAGTTGACCATTTTGATTGAAGGAAAAATTCTGGGCGAAGAAGATTTGTTTGACGAAAACAACAACGAAGATCAAGAACTCCAAGATTCAGAAGAATTTGAATCAAATTTCGATTTCGATCAATTCAAATTTGATGTCCAACAAACCTGGGTCATAGATCATGTGTCAAGTCTAAAGGGTGTGATCAAATCGCCAGACATTCAACCACCAACTTGGGATAAAATGAGTTTCAATCTCGAATTGTATCCTTACGGCTTCTCAGTCGCCCAACCGAATGCTGCATTTGTGAGTTTGTGTTGTAGCTTTCATACTCGACTCGAGTTGAACGTTCGTTATCGTGTTTCGATTGTCAACTCAAGTGGGACAAAGTGTCTGACTCAGGAGGGTCAATCAAAGTATAACTTTTTGGGTGAAGTCAACAATACGTATTTCAAGTTTTTCCGTAATTATCTTTTTGATCCGGCGAATTTGTTGATTCAAAACGATAAACTGACACTGCATTGTGAGGTAAGATTGACAAAAATTGCGGATTTTTTTAAATAATTTTTTATATAGATCAAGATACTTTCAAAAGCCAAAACAGGAAAGAAACGACCTCTTTGGCCACTCTTTTCGAGCATGTAAATTGTGGATTTTTCTGTACAATTAAATATGAATCAATATTAATAAATGTACTTTTGCAATATTTTTTGTGTGTATATCATGATATATCAAATAGTACATCTTGAGTAGTATCATGATTGTAAATCGTGTTTATCTATTTTGGCATTGATTTCAGACATTTGTAGATATTGTTTTGGGCAATTGTCAATCAAATCGAACATCGAAACTGGTTATCAAACTTGGCCGCAATTCAAAAAAAATGTTTTGTATATTTCATTTATTTCTAATAATCACAAAAAATCCGTTTATTGATCAAAGCATAAACACAAAGCTAACGTTTACAAACTCTCAGCGGAATATTCTTGGTACTCAAAAAGCCCAAATTATTGTAATCCAATGGAATCTTTGTTTGCGAGGTTGGTTCAAACCGATACTTGGGCACAATCTTAGCTAGGCACAATTTGATTTCCTGGTAGGCAAATCTCAGTCCCATACAGTTGCGTGGTCCGGCACCAAAGGGAAGGTAGGTGTAGGGCACTAGGAGGTGATTGTTCTCGGGCATAAATCGAGACGGTTTGAATTGTTCCGGTTCGGGATAGTAATCAGGACAGTGATGAACACCGTAAGCTGCGATTTCAATAAGACCTCCCCTCTCAAGGACCACACCACCAAGTTTGAATCCATCTGCGTCAACTTGACGTTGCAGTCGGGTGACAGGTGGCGCTATTCGAAGTGTCTCCTTGATCACAGCTTCAAGGTAGGGAATTTTGATGTTGACCACATCGTTATACTCCTCTGAATCAACTTGCAATCCTTCTACTGCTTGAGCGATTTTATCGTGTAGAATTTCTTGTATTTCAGGATAGATGGCCAAGTGGTAAAGACAGTTGGAGATTGTGTTTGCTGTTGTGTCGAAACCGGCAGTAAAGAACAGAATGCATTGAGCGATAATTTCGTTTTCGGTTAGAGTTTTCTTGGTTGAACATGAGACCCTTTTCTCTTTATCTTCATTTGGATCTAGTAAAACAAAATTCTAATTAACATTCTAAACCAAAAATTCATCTTACCATAATCTCCATCCACTGTCAATTTGTCATAGTTCACCTCACCCTTCAACTCATCTTCATACACGAACGCATCCATCATCAGCTGCACCAAATCGTTTCGTTTGACCTTCTTTGACTTCCCATTCACCTGTTCCATCTTTCTTTGTTTCAAAATCTCCCTCGACAACTGCACAAAAAAGTTGAAACAATCCATTGGAAAGATGATTTCATTGTCAATCAAATTGTTGAACCATCTCGGAAAGAGAAAAGATGAAGCCATTTTTACTGGACTTAAATCAAAAAATTTCGATCCATAGTGTACGAAATCACTTTTATGTTCTCTCGAATCGTTTGCGTTGGTTTCGGTGCCAAAAGAAGTGGACGCAATCACATCGATGGTGAAACCCACAATCACTTCTTTAGCGTTCATTTCTCCGTTCTGAGTTTCAATGGTAGATCGAAGTCGTCTCCACTCTTCATCAGAGGAACTGAACAGATTGAGTGACCAAATTTCATGATCCAAAAATCCTCGATTACGATTCACAAAAGCGGGAAAGTCCTTGACCATCACCTGTTTGATCAGTTTATGGTCGCCGAATTTACTGAAACTTCCCCCCGTTTTCTACCCAGTTCCACGAAATGCAAATATCCATATATCAAGGAATTCAAATTCCCACTGCTTCGACGCCGAATTTACTGAAACTGCCCCCCGTTTTCTACCCAGTTCCACGAAATGCAAATATCCATATATCAAGGAATTCAAATTCCCACTGCTTCGACGCCGAATTTACTGAAACTGCCCCCGTTTTCTACCCACAAGTACAAATCTGTTACTTTTGTACTTGCCATTGCAAACTCTACACTTACAAACGATCAAACCGACCTCAATGTGACTTAACATGAGGTGCCTAAACGTTGCTCGAGGTGTCAGTGATAGTGAGTGTGGATGTAATAATTTTGCACTTTTAATATACTTTTCATGATATATCACATTTGGCACTAAATATTGATAATTTAATTTTAATATTTAATTTTTTGATATTCAAAATATCCTCCATAGCAATGCCAGAAACAGAAACAATGCCAAACCCGACATTACGTATGATGTGTTTGAAATACTGCTCGCGGGTTTGGAGTTGTCTGGAGGAAATCTGGCTGCTAGTTTTTTGGAAACTTGGAAGAATTATTAATATCGTTTTCAAAAAATATTTCTGATTTATTTCTATTTCTATTTTTGGATGTTGTAGCAGTTGAAGATAGAGAAGAAAGTTTTCGGGTTGTTGTTGTTGTTCTGGGTTTGGTATTTTGGTAAAGAATTGGATTTGACTGGGTGCTTTGACTTGCTGGGAAAGTGATTGTGGATTTTCTACTAGAGGTAATTGAATTGGGATAGTTGGTTAATTGTTTTAAGAATGAAGAATTTAAAGACGGATTTATCAAAAGATTTGGTTCCGGTATTGGTTCAGATGTGGTGGTTTCTTGTGTTAATTCTGAATTGGATTTTAGTTTTGTAGTTGAGGAGAGAGAAAGAGGTGATTGTATTCTAGTTGTTATGGATCTTGGAACTATCGTGATGGGATGAGTGAGTGATTGGGTGCTTGAACTTGAAAATTGGATTGTAGATTGTTTGTTTGGAACAGAAGAAGTAGTAGGGTGAATTGGTTTTACGGAAGGATTAATTGAGACATGATTCAGAATTAAAGGTTTGACAGAAGAAAGGAAATTTGGGGAAGAATTCAATTTATTTTCAGTTGGAGATTGATGATCAGGTGAGAAAACTGTATCGAATGGAACCACTTGAATCCGTGATTTTGGTTCTGGAACCGAGCAATGTGTAGTTGTCATAGGCTTGTTGGAATTGATTTCAATGTTGACAACTAGTAAATGTTGAATGTCATTCTCTTTTGAACTGACAGATCGCGATGGAAGCACTTTCGAGGAAGCACAGCCGAAGCCAATGAATTCACTATTGGCATTGAAGAGTGCCTCCAAATTACTCTTGTTTCTGGGTTCTGGTGAGATTCCATATTGGTTTATCCAAAAATCGAGCACCTCTTTTCCATCAAAAATATTTGTTGAAGATGCTCGATAAGAAAAGATCAGATTAGATCCATAAATGTTGTACGGTTCGTTGTATTGCAGGTTCCGGCTCGCAAGATAATTGGCCCAAACTTGAGAGTACTGATTGAGTTGGGAAGTGACATTCAGTGGGGATAGACCATTCTTCTGACGGAGGTAATTGATTGCGTTCAACAGAGACAATGTTAGATACTCTGGACAATTCCAACAGTAAGGAATCAGCTCTTCTGTTTGATGATTATTCGAAGGACAAGGACAAACTTCCAAACAATCAAACTCTTGTTCAGAAAAGGCGCAACCAGCAGCAACAATAAACAGAACACAAAAGCTAATCAGGAATTTCATTTTCAATTATTTAAAACAAATTTCCATCCTAAAATAACTTGTTCATCCACCATTCAGTTATGCAAATGCTCATTTTCATTGAACTTTCATTTAAAAGTAAATTCATAAATGAAAATTTATTCGGTTGGTTTATTATCTAAATGTGTTTTAGATAAATTTGAATATGAACTCAATTTGCAGATAAAAATAATGTAATGGTAGGTAATGTGGCGTTACATGTAGAAGACATTGAGATGTTACCTTTTGATATTACAAGTTGGACTCAAAAGTTTATTATTACATTTTAAGGAATTCAAAACAAGTTGATAAATACTTAAACCAACCAACAGTTCAAATATTAATTAACTTTTACCATTTGAATAACATGAGACAAAATTATTTATTAAACATGAGAGCTTTTATGTTCCCTTCAATTTAGCATGAAATTTAAAATTGTTTTCTGTTTATGTAAAAGTTTTACTTTAAAACATCAGTCAAAGTCAAAGTTTTATGTAAATACTATTTTTTTTAGTAATTTTCAGCAAAAACATTGCAAGAGCGTTGCCTTTCATCTGCTTGGATATTTGTACACCAAAATAATTCATCAATTCAATCGTCGATTGTTTCATCTTAGTATTTTGATAGGCTTGCAAAAGTACACAGACTACAACAATGTTCGTATGCTTTTTAGCCATTAATCATTTTGTAGTCATCATGCCAAGAAAAAGTACGGGTTTACATATGCATCTCTTGGATTGATTAAAATGATGACTTTTATTAAGGTAATTTGTGAGAATAGTAACTCACAATGCTAACAAACTATATTTGCAGTTTTGGATGCTTTATTTTGAATTTATTTTTTATTGGCATCAAAAATTGTCACACAAATAATTCTCTCTTTTAATCGACAGTTCAGTCAATTGTGCTCGAATTGAGCACAAACAAGAGTCAAATTAATTGGAGAAAGTTCTTATTGAGGTTTATAATTAATTACGATTGAAGATGCTAACAAATCTAATTTTTATTACTAATTTGACTAAAAGTTGAATAAATCGTTACAATTTATCATTAGATGGCAACATTTCTGTCATCTCCAAATATGGAAGCCGACAAATGATTACCCCCTTTTAGGATACTGGTAATGCATTCCATCGTTGATTTTCTTTCCATTACGATCGGTAGAATGAAAGTGAGGTAAATACATTTGCTTATTAGAATTGTTTGATTGATCAGGTTTGCTTGGTTGATTAGGTCTGCTTGATTGATCTGGTCTGCTTGATTGGTCCGGTCTGCTTGATTGGTCCGGTTTGTTTGATTGATCCGGTCTGCTCGATTGATCCGGTCTGCTCGATTTATGAGGCTTGGCAGTATCATTAATCGGCTTGCCATGACCAGCATTTCGGGACGCATCGTTTCCTCGCTTTCGACTTGGAAAAAGCCTAAAGTGCCAAATAGGTTTACCACTTGGTCCATTTGGGCGGATCCGGCGTGGAAGTCGAATTTTGGGAGCTTCATCGTCGGGAAGACAGCAGACCAAAGAAGCAATGCCAACCACAAGAACAAACAGCAAAACCAAAGAGAAACGCATTTTGAAGTGAATGCTTCAGAGTTTGTTTGAGTGATAAAAAATGCAAAGGACTTACTTGAATGATGATAGTTTGTCTTTTTGTATGTGTGTGCTTTTATACTCAAACTCATTCAACCAAATATGGGTTAGGCCAATTTGGTTGCTGATTGAACAATGGTTCTATTATTTAAAAATAAGGAAGACAGTCAATTTATGAGACTTTCCTTACTTCATGTATTTCTTGTTTGATAAGATCACTTGTGTCAAAACAAAATTTTTAAGAACGTATTCACACTTAAGTTTTGATGATGACAGATTCTTCCGGGCAAATGTGTTCCCTAGCGATATGCATGCAGTGAAATATGATTTCCAGGAAAATGTTATTTACGTTACTGTTTAAATGCTTGTCACTGTCTGAACCAATGAGCAATGCTTCAATTGGGTGATGATTGGCAAATTAAGGGAAACTAACTATCTAAAGATTAAACAACGATTATTATATTAACCCCATTCATTAGTGCTTGCTTGTCAACACTGCAAAAATCTATTGCGTTGTTTGACAGTAGATTGCACGAATAAAAGAAAACTTTTGTTTTGTCAGTGTGGGAAATCAGATTTCCAGGATGTTCAAAGCAAAATAAGAAAATTTGTTTTCATTTCTCAAATCACAATTTCTAACAAGACTACAGTTGCATCCAATGTATGTGTAAAGCTGCAATCATATACACCGGAAAAATGAATCGACAGTTATGCTGCATATAACGATTATTTTCACAGCGTGTCGATTCGCTGATATATAGAGAAAGACATTGTCCTAAGTTAAGTGAATTATTTGTTATTGACTAATTTGTTTACAAGTTACTGTGGACTTCCGGATTGAAACAATTTCAAAATCAGTCCCAATTCGAGTTCAATTTAATCTCTATATTCATCAATTGTTTTTTATCACTTTTGCCGTATTTTGCATTAACTCATGTGAAAAATAACTTTTAATTTTCATTCACATTGTTTCAATCACGTGCACAACAATACAAAAGAAATTGATTTTTGAGGCTATTGTTTAGCAGGGTAAATCTTGAGGTGAAAGTAATTAAAGAATACTAATTTTTAGATTAGCAGTTTTGGTTGCTGAAGTTTAAATTTATCCTTTATTGGTACTAAATATTTTTTGAAAAGTAGTAGTTCAATCAATTGTGCACACGAACAAAATAAGGCAATACCATTGTGGCATTGACAGTATGCTTGTAGCTTGGTAGCCACGTCCCTGCAGTCTGTGTGACATTATGCATTGTGCCATACACATTGTCATACCAAACTCCTTTGGGCAGATACACATTTCTTTGGTTATCGCCTTCCTTGACAATCGGAGCAACCAAAATATCGTCACCAATCATAAATTGATCAGTAATGAAGTTGGCTTCGTGGTACTCGGGAACAGCGTACCACATTGGTCGTATCAGCGGCTCTCCATACTTGATCCATTTTTCAGTGCAATTAATCAAAATTGGAATTAAAATGTTCTTCCGAAATTCGAAAATTGATTTAATGAATGCGACCAATTCTGCAGTTGGTGGTCCATACCTTGTTTTGCCATCTTTATTGTCAGTGTCGTACTCGCCATCAAATGGATTGAAAGGAATGTGCATTACAGGCATAAAGGCGGATAGTTGAAGCCATCGGTAATAAGGTTCCCTTCTGGGCGCTGGTCCAATGTATTTACAAACTGGGGCCACAAACTGATAGCCCGCAATCGATGCTGACAAAATTTGTTTGACCACAAATTGTAAATCCCCATTATTATCAATCAAGGTTACTTGAGGCAGTGGCTGCGTTTTGTAACCAGCATTAGTGAAACACACTCGATCAGCAGTGATGGGACAGGTTCGGACAAATTTAGATGTCACCAAATTTGGGTATGTTTTAATGAGCTCATCACCGAAAATCAATTTCCTTGATTTTTGATTAGGAATTTCATTTGGAACGGTCACCATAAATGTTTCACGATAAACAAAAAGCAGTGCAAATCCATCTATTTTATATCGATTTTGAAACGTTCTTAGCTTTTCAATAAACCATTCAAGTGTTTCTGGATCGGAAAAATCACATTCGTCGGATCCGATCAATTAAAAATTAAACTCAACAAATAAATACTTTTAGGTTCACAAAGACAATCAAGTTCCTCCATAATCACAACCATTTACTAATTGTCATAGAGGACTATGTTATCGGTAAATCTGACTCATGTCAATTGGAATGTGTTGATTACTAATCAATGATTAGTGCTAATTACATTGAGCCTCTATTGGACTTTACCTTTGCAATATCTCTAAAGTCATAGTAACCAGATTAGCTAATGTATTTGTGTTCAATCTGTCTATTGCATTTGTGATGTCGTCCATTTGTTGCTGAGAGCTTTTGTCTTTAAGTGCACAAATGTTGTCAAAATGGACCCATCCAAAAAGTCTAATGATTGTCAACCTCAACCCCCACCCCACATCAACGATTTGCCCGATCTGTGTCTTCGAGCAATCTTTTCGCTGCTTCCACTTGTGGATCTAATTCAAATTGCTCAAGTTTGTGTCTACTGGAAGTGCCTTCAAGGGATCGTTTGTGCCACCAAACGTGATGTAATCATCTTTATTGGAAGTGGTGCGGAATATTTGGCTACAATATCCAGATTTACAATTCTGCTTGCTGATGAAGTGATTACTGATGATAATGAATTGCGTAAAAATTTAAATCAAATTGCAATTTTCAATATTCAATATTGCCCCATTGCAATGTGAATCGTTTGAAGTTAATCTAATTGATTTTGTTCATCCAAATTTTATTGGTGCCAAGCAGATCACTGCTCTGCTGCCCAACATTACAACCGTCACCGTATCGTTTCATAACTATTCCTCAATGTGGAAACGGGAAGGAGAAAGTCGTTATAAAGACAGTAAAGTGATGGGAATCAATCAGATGATTTATCTTATCAAATTTTTGGTCTGCCAATTTGAAAACGTTGAAAGTTTATTCAAATTTACTTGATTATTCTAGTAAAACACACCACCAAACAACACGTGGCTTAAACCGACTGATTGGGCTGATCAACGCTTGTCCAGTGTTGGATCATTTGACAGTCGAAATTGATAGTAGATTTTACTATCATATAGAAAACAAAGATTGGCCAATCGTTTCTCGGCTAAGCGAATTCTATTTCAGTCTCTATGGTCTCCACTATGAACATTTGTATGGATTAAAGTTGGATTCACTGGTGAAGCATGTTGAGCAAAATCGAAAGCAGCACACAATTGGATTTAATGGCTTAACAGTTGAAAATGTCAAAAAGATGCTTCAGAAATGCACCGATGAAAATGTGTATAAAAAATTCCGCTTTCTGCCTGAAATAACACTGAGTCAATATGAGCCAATGTTCCCACTCAATGAATTCTGTGTTCGATTTGTCAATCTTCGTAGTATTTCCATTTCGCTTTGTTCAAACATTGCAAAATTTTACAAAATTGTTCATTCCTTGAAAGTATTGACAAATCTTTTTCATTTGAACATCTCGTATGACAACATCAATTTAGAAGACATTATACAGAATTCGAGCAATTCGAAATATTCAACAACGATTCCACAACTTGTTTCGGTAAAAATTTTTGCAAATATCAGACATTGGATCGCACGAAGATCTAAAGGGCATCAAGTGGAATGAAATGTTTCCAAATTTACAAATCTTACATTTAGACGAAAATACTTGCGCAAATATCTGTTACAAATTATTTCGAGAACTAGACGAACACGAGCCTGACTTTGCTGGTTGTATTCGTCAACAAGCTCTACCATTCAAGAATTGTACCAAATTACATTCTATTTACAGTGGGCATTCTTATCGTGAATTGGAAAAATGGTCACTAAATGAGTTGTTGTCAAATTAATTATTAGATTGATTTTTGTAAAATCTAATCAATAAATTTAATTAAATTATTAATGCTGATTTTTAAATGTTAGTGCAGAGACATTTGTACAGTCAATGAGCAATTCATAAATGATGTAATACGGAGATGACTCATCACGGAAAATCCCCAAGAGAATATTCAGTTCTGTTGTACCCAGATGAAAGCGCGTTTTCTTCTCAGTGCTCACGTAGTAGAGGGCATCAGCAGGACAGTGGGGGGAAGTGAGAGCGCGTCAGACGATGATGATGGATGACGGCAAGGCGGCGGAGGGAGGAAAAGCACGATGATGAGGCAGCACGGCACGGAGGGTTACAACAATAAAAAAACACAGTTGCCTGGACCGACAGACTCAAGAAACAACCGCTCACCGTACAATACAATAAAATACAAAATAAAAGATACCTAACAGGAGAGGTATCTTACATATATTACATTGAAAAAATTATGGCAACTCTCTTCATGGCAGGAAAATCGTGTGGAAATGCACGATGTAAATGTGCAAGTGTTTGAACAGTTTTTGTTCTATTTGTACACGGGAAAAGTGGATTTTGAGAGTTTTAAGGCTAAAGCACTGGATCTGTTTGTATTCGCTGATATGGTATGGAGATTTAATTTAAACTAAGCTAAGCCAACTAACCTCATGTTATCTTTCCCCAGCACTTTCTCTCCACCCTCTCCCAACTGTGTCTCTGTGTGTTTGACCAAACGCCCGAATCTGAGTACGAACAATTTGAACTCGCTGATTGAATTGGATTGACAGAGTGGAAACAAGTCTTCGCTGATAATATGAACAAGACCAACTGAATATATCAAAATGTCTTGGCTGTTTTCATTTATTTTTAATTTCAAATTTATTTTTGTTTGAGTCAGAACATTGTTCAAATGTTTTGTTTTATTTTTATTTGTTATCTAATCTATCGCAAAATTGTTTGAAGATTTTGTATATTTAAAAGTTAAGTTTACTTTAAAAGTTTAGTTAAGAAAGTTTAAACAACAAAATAAATTGTTTTAGTTCCTGTTCAAAGTTCAATTTTGGGCTCATAGAAAATGCGTGACATTTGATTACGGTCACAATAGTCATAGATGGTGATGGGCACTGGCTTGTTGTTCTCCACTCGATGGCTTCGGTTAGCAGCCACTGTGAGGCTAATCGATTCCTTTGTGACCTATGATGCAGAAAAAAGTGAATAGAGAAAACTTGAAATTTGTTTCATTTCAATGACACCTACTCGATCAAAGTAAACAAAAACTGTGCCTTCGTTGTTGCCCGTTTCCACACGTTTGATTGTCTCATTTCGATTTTTTGCGTTCAGTACTGCTTCCAAGTCGACGGTATAACCAGACGGTAGTTCCACTTCCAAAACAGTCATGTTGGTTGAATCTCCGTTTGTGTAGCTTAAAAATAATAAGGCAAGGCTAATTATTGCACGATTATATGGACAACAAATCTTACTATGTTTGAATATTCAAGAGCAAATAGTTTTCTGTAGAACTTTCATCTACTTGTGACTTCAAAAAGAAGGCAGGCTGGAGAGCTGCCTCTGCAATGTTGTACTGATGGGACACTTGAACGATTGCTGTTCCGCATCCGGACGCTTCCAACTCGACCCACTCTGTATCTGGCTCCAATTGCAACTGTTGCAGCACCAGTGCATTCTGTGCGTCAAATGTGATCACTTGTGCTTCATGGTCTGTTTTATGTTTTGTTGCGTAATTTCTGCCATGTTTCACCGAAACAGACATTTGTGGTGTTGATGTGCACATTATCGCAGCAATTGCACCCAACGCCTGTAGACCAATGACGGTGTCCTGTGTCGAGGCGAAGCCTCCATTGGAATTTTGTTTCGAAATCAACCAACGCAACGATGAAATTGCGTTGTCTGTGTCTGATCGCGCCACAAGGGTTAGCAATGCATAGGCCGTGGATTCGACATCAACAAAATTCACAGTCGATTGTGGTATGTTCTTCTCGTTCATTTTAGTAGTCCAATAAGCCAAACCATCTTCGCCCTTTTTCACTAGTTTTATTAGCTTTTGATAGGCAGCTTCTTTGTATTGCGAATCAGTAAGATGAAGTGCATGCGAGATTAGGGACACTTCATAAGGATTGTTCGAGACGGTTAGTCGACTGTTAATGGGCAAAAAATATACGATAAGACAGAACTCATAGATCAGAAACTTTTACCTATAAATGTAATTTTCTGCAGCAGTGATTTTCTCTTCATTTCTAATTCTTACAGAATTTGACTTATCTTCATGTAGAATGGCAATCAGTACATAAGCAGTGAATGCAGCTGCGGAATTATCCGTTGAGGTCTCTGGTTTATCAAAACCAGTCTCCTGACTCACTGCAGCTCCACCCTGAAGTGCCTTATGGTGCACTTCACCTTTCTCAACAAAACTTCCATTGGGAATCTGTTGGCTGAACAACCATTCAATAGCTTTGCCAATCACCGATTGGTCAATGTCAAGATAAGGACGAGCTTGAATGAACGATTTCACCACAAATGCGGTTAACCAGGTGGAACCAGCTCGATCAGAATTGCCAAAAGCAGAGAAAGAGCCATCATCTCGCCGATATGTCAGTTCTCGCTGGTATCCGGTGGAGATGTTTGCAAGAGCTTTGGATTTAATTGCGCCTGTGAGTCGATTTACTAGAGTCAGATACTTGAGGGCCACAATATTGGGCACAAAGTTACTAAAACAAAGAAAAGTTTCAACTATTTAAGGTAACGTAAAGCAATCTCGTACTTACATCATATTCTGCTCACCACAACCATAAGGCATTCTCAGCAAATCGTCAATATGATTCACAGTTGGACCTAAAATGTCCGAAACACCAGAAACACTGACTTTGGTAGATTCTGGAACTGCATTTTGTGGTATTTCAATAGAGAATGTTCGTTTGACAGTTTCACTCAAATTAGCATCCAATACGATGAACATTGCCTTGTTGAAGTACTGTGTTTGACCTTCTGGCTTTACCAGCAACTTCTTCACAAGAGCATCTCCAGCATTATCACATATAGCGCTGACACGAATGTCGATGTGACCTATTTTGTTTGGTGTAATCGTGAAACAAGTCGAACTTCCATCAAATGGACCAATTGAGATGTGTCGTTTGTGCGCTTCAATATGTTTTTGTTGTGTTGCATCATTGACAAATTTAAATTCGTTTTTAGCATTACTCATCACCACTTCTGCCTGCACAGGTTTGTTCTGATAGTTGAACACGAGAACCTGAATTTCCACCAATTCACCGCGAATGATCGAGTATGGCAGTGAGAGTTGTGCGAAAAATGGACGGAAAACGTTGATCTGGCAAAAAAATATGTGATTAATTTTTTAACTTTCAATCTCTATTTATACTTTAAGATTCTTTTCAGCTACTCCAAGTCCAGTTGCCGAGTCTATGGCAAAAGCGGAAATAATCCAGGAAGTGATGGAGTCGGGTATTTTGTCAGAATACTTCACCAATCCATCCAAACCAGCAGTAACATCTGCCCATATCCAAGTTTCTGGAAATTTTTGACGCAACTTCACCGGGGCAACTGGAATTGGATTTTCGCCATCAATAGCTACTTTAGGGGCTTGTTGGACGGAAGCGCCTTTAGTTCGATAACAGCTGCGAGTATCCAGTCGGCCAAGAATTTCGTATTTGAAAAAATCCGCGTTTGTATCTTTTGGATATAAATATAAAAATTAAAATTAATTTTTACATAAAAGTTGAATTATTAATTGTTCTGCATCTAAGCATTTGTTGCCCTACTGTTAAACAAAAATACATATTTTTAAGAAAATCGTGCGCAATTTATTTCTGGATCACAGAAGCACTCACTGTGAGTTTTCTTCCGACAAACCAACGCATTCGTAAAAATCACTAAACCGCAATAGTCGAATATCGCTGAGGACGAGCCAGAACAATAAAGTGGGCGGATAGATCTCCCGCGTATCCCTCTCCCACTGTCGTACGATTTCAAGTCTTGCAGAACAGCATCACGTGTCAGATCGTTGCCAGATTTGAGTAGTGAAATCGATTGATCAACCCCAAGTAGACCAACATAAGCTGAAGGTTGAGTCTGGACGGTAATGTCCACTTGAACACCTGGTTCTGTTTCGCTCACATTAGACGACATTTCCACTGGAGTACTGAAGAATCCATCGACTTTAAAGTTGAGTGCATCTGCTACGATTTCATGGTTCTGTTCCCGAACATAGTAAACAAGTAGACGAGCTTTTGGTGCCATTTGTTTGGTGATTTGAACTGTGAATTCGATTGTAGACGATATTTGATCATTGGTTTTGATTGTGCTCGCCAGGATAATATCTCCTTTGGATATGACTTTGTACACTATTTCGGCCATGGGTTCTGAACCAATTACCTGAAATGTGACTTGTTCCCCAACAGATGTCAAATTTTTGCCAAACAAATCCTCCAGTGTTGATTGATTCTTTTTGACTCTAACCTGAATGAACGAATTCGAAGGCGACTGGGCATTTTCAACCGATGGTAAGTCGTAAGTTCTGCCACGATATTCGGAAGTCCATTCAATAGTCGCGAACTCTTCGGGATTGACATTTCTCGGTGGATTCAATTCAACACGGACTATGCCTTTCACTGGAACTAGAGTCAACTCTGCTAGATCTGTATGAGTGAAACATCTCCAAGAACGGGTGAAATCACTTTCAGTATGACACACGAAGCTATACTTCAACGTAACTGGCGAACCATTGTCCTCCACCGGTTTATCGTCCTGGTATGTCACTTTCAAAAAGGCTGTACATTTGAAGCCTGGTTTGTACGTTTTAGATGTTTTCACCAATTCCACTTTTGTATCTTTTTGATAGATTTGTAACACTGAACTTGAACTATTCTGCTTTCCGGTGAGATCTTCCTTTACACTTGCGTGAAATTCTATTTGTTGGCTTATATAGCATGACGCCAAATTTAAATTTTTAGTTAAATTGATCGGAATCTCAACCACACCATCGTCTGTAATTTTAGTTTGGATTTGAAATTTCACTTGTTTGTCTACGAAGAACTTATAAGAAGGTACACTACCAGCCTGCACGGTTAAGGTACATTCGCCTTTGACCGGCTTTCCGTAAGTATAGTTGGCCTTTACAGTTGCTACCACTTCTGACTCGCTGTAGGTTACGTATGATGGAATTTGGACATCCACTGAGAAGGTTGGCAAAACATATTCGGCAACTGTGAATTCTTTTGAATATTTCTGTCCATGTGTTTCGACACTAATGGACCAGTTGCCCAGAGGTGGCTGTTCAGAGAGTTGAATTTGCTCAGAGAAGACGCCAAGTTGGGTCGAAACTTGTTTCCATTGTTTGATCAGATTGTTTTTTGGGATCCTAAAAATTTATTAAAAATGAAAATACTCAGAGTTAAACAAATTAAAAAACCAATTTTTACATGGACATCCAGAGTTGAAGAAACAATGGGAATCAAACTGGAATTGACCACAATCGCTCTAAACTTAACCGACTGGCCAGGCTTGTAGATGGCCTTGTCAGTTTGAACAAAAAATTGAACAACTTTTTTGGTTCAAATTTAAGCTTCTTTTCATCTTTAAATTCCAATTCATCCGATTTGCCCTTGACAGTCATTTTGTAGCTTTCACAATCTTGCCACTCACCAATTTTCAAGTTCAGAAAACTGCTACTTTCACAAGGATTTACACAAATTTTGCTTGAAACACAATTTACCGGTTGACTATTCTGTTCACCAGAGACTTCAACTTCAATGTCAACTGGTTTGGTTGTGTTGGCAAACTCGAGACTCACATGATAATCTGAATTGGGACGAATTTTCGCTGGAGCAACAATTGCGTAGGTTGGTTTAAGGGACATCGTGCTGATGATTATGATGACAACAAGCACAATGTAAATTCAAACAAGTCAAGTGGAGAAATTAGGATTCGTTTCACAGATTTGTTTCAATTTAAATAAGTTTGATGGCGCACCCAATGCAATGGAGAGAGAAAAAATAATATAAACATTTCCATATTGGTACAGTGCACACATCTGCTTCAGACAGATGCGGTTAACTTAATTAAGCCAACGGTTATGTGGTATCCCGTCTATGTTGTTGTTGCTATATACGTGATTGAGTGCAGCCGTGAGAAAAAAAAAACATAAATAATCCATTTATGAGTCCTTCCGAATGCCTGAGATTGAGGACGGATAAGATTTATTTGTATATATTTACTGTACAAATTCTTTTGGATTTCGCAGAATTTTTGTACATATTGTTCCAAATTTTCGATTTCCCCACACAAACACATAGTGTGTGTGTATGTCTGTCTGTTTTTTTCACACAGAATGTAAAAACAGAACAGCACAAAATAAATCTGGAATTTAAGTAGCAAGTCTCTGTTGAGATCTGTCCGAACCACAAACACTACCATAAATAGTAGCGTAGAATCTACGTCCTGAGGATCATATACAACAGTTTTGAAAGATAAACATTTTTTGACAAACACATGATTTAATTTATTGTTAGTGATTGACGTCATTGTGCATTGAGTTGAATATTATTATTTTAGAATATTTTTATTAAAAAAGTCAAATTCAATTTTTAACTGCATTGCATCAACATTTGCGATTTGTTTGGTGAACTTGAAAAATTGTCACCAATTGAGTCGCAAATTGACTTATGGTAGTGAACCAGGTTCACTGAACCTTGAACTTGATTTTCTTGAAAGTTGGATTACTAATATACGGGTGAGTAATAAAAAAAATAAACTTGCTGTGCACACTTTTCGACTTTTCGGCATTTTCCAAACATGCCAACCATCTGATTTGACTCACATACGCTCATAACTGAAAAACGTAAAATATTTTTGAACACAAATGAAATCAGTGTTTTAATTTAATAATGCATTAAAAAATACCACCATGCCATTCCAGTAGAAATGACATTTCATATTTTTTGAATAAATTTAGAGCAGAAAGAGACAGATTTACAGATTCACAAAATAATTGAAATCATAATCTTTCAAAATGGCCATTTCCGGGGAGATAAAGTACTGTCTGCATGTTGGGCGAATTTATTGCAATTGCAAATTTGGTCCGCTTGATACTCACGTTTTGTGTCGTGGTAAGTTTCAAATTGAACTTTATTTGTTGTAAATTTGTTTTCATATTTAGGATTTTCGAGAATTAATTGAAGAGAAAATTGTTATATTTATTGCTGCAGCGAATTTGTTAATATTCATTATTTTCTCAGCGTGTCGATTCACTTTAGTGTACCAAGAGTTACACATTGACTATAGATTAAGTGAATTGTTTGTTATGTTTTTATTTGCCTTCAAGATAGAATGGACCTTCATATTGAAAATGTATCAAATTCCGTCCCAATTTGAGTTCAATTTGATCTCCACTTTCATCGATTGTCTTTTTCATCACTTTTGTCTTATTTTGTATTACTGTGAAAAGTGACTTTTGATTTATATCCATTTTCAAATGTTTATTGTATATTGAATAAGCATGAAATTCACATTAGTTTTGGACATGGTAAACATACGTCAAGGTCAAAGTTTTATGTAATTTCAAAATGACAGTAAAAACATGTTTTTGATCAATTTTGCATTAAAACAAACAAACTTATCCAGGCCTACTCAATCTTTATTTGCTTGCAATTGCTTTTGAAATTTTGCTTGTCAAATATATTGCGTTACATTTGCCTGACTCACAGATGGAAATGCTCACATGTTTGGTTGGACAATTGAATGCATTCGCACTAACAAGCTTGTTCATATTCATAAACTATATTTGTTTTGTTTTTGGATGCTTAATTTTGAATTTATCTTTTATTGGTATCAAAAATTGTCCCAAAAGTTGTGTTCAATTCAAATGTACAAACGAATAAAATAAGGCAAAGTCATTGATACATTGACATTATACTCTGGTATCCACTTGCCTGAGGACGCAATCTGAGAAAAATTACTAATTTTGTCATAAACATTATCGTACCATACTCCCTTGGGCAGATAAACATGGCGCTGAATTTCATTTGGTTTGAGAATCGGTGCAACCACTATATCGTCACCAATCATAAATTGATCAGTGATGAAGTAGGCTTGATCATGATCGGGCGCTGCGTACCACATTGGTCGTATTACCGGTTCACCATACTTGATCCATCGTTGGGTGTAATTCAGAAAAATTGGAATCAAGATGTTTTTCCAGAATTTCAAAATTGCTTAAATAAAATTGACCAATTCAATAAAAGTCGGTCCAAATGAGGAAGTAGGATCGTCATTCTTCTTGTCTGTGTTGTAGTAATCATCAAATGGATTGAAAGGAATGTGCATCACAGGCATGAAGGCGGAAAGTTGAAGCCATCGATAATAAGGTTCCTTATTGGGCGGTGGTGCAATACCTCTACAAACCGGAGCCACAAACTGATAACCAGCAATCGATGCTGACAGAACTTGCTTAACAACAAATTCCAAGTTAGTGAAATCTTTACTTTCGATCATCAACACTTGTGGTAAAGGTTGAGTTTTGTAAGCAGCAGTGGTGAAACACACCTGACCTGCATTGGTAGGACAAGTTTGGGCATAATTTGAAGTGACTAAATTAGGATAAGTCTGAAAAAGCTCATCACCAATCAGTTCAAATCCATTTTCTCCAGGTTTCATAAAACTGTACACTGCTCCAGTAAGCTGAACAATTGCGTCAATTTTATATTCATTTTGAAGCAATCGTAGTGCTTCGTCAAATAATTCGCTTACACCAGACTTGGAAAAGTCAATATACTCGTTGTCTTCAAAACGAGGAAAAATTGAAAATGAAATTCTGAATAAAGATCCATGACATCTTTGGACCATTTCGGAAAGAATAGATTTTCTGAGAGATATAAAGACAAATTTTTTGCTAACCAGTCTAACACTTAAATCAAAATCAAAATGATAATTGATTCCATATTTTGTCAATCCTGAAGAGTTGTACCTGGGAATAAATTCATGAGCGTGATTTTCGGATCGAATCACCGGATTGTAGAATATGGATTTGGGTGGAGATGTACTGGGCCGTTTGGTATAAGCAAAATCGTTAAGCGCACCTTGATAAGCAATTTTGATGTTTTCCGCTACAAGAATTGATAATTTGATAGCGTTGAATTGGTCATAATTGGAAGGGTAGGTTTCGTTGCTGAATTGGTAAAATCCTGCTGAAAAGCAGAGGAAGTTGTCTTCTTTACTCAAATACCAAGGAATATGATCACTCAACATAATGGCAAATCCGTTTGTGTTCAAAAAGCGATGTTCAACTACGGGACCAACTTCAGTCTCTACCATACTCAAGAAACTGTTTGCATATCCTGATGATGTTGATGATCCTGCCGGTTTAAATTGAGTCAAATAACTTGCAAACAAATTTGTAGTATTAGGATTGTGTTCAAAACAAATTTGCTTTCTGTTGTCTGGTTTTTCGATAATTTTGCGATTTGTCGGTCTCATCTTCCAGTAGAATTTGTACTCCACCGCAAGGTCATTTTCTAGTACTCTTGATTTGGTTATTTTCACAGTTGTATCGTCGTACAGTAAAAAGTTCCACTGCTGACCATCTCCAAGAGTTGAATAGTTTTTGATTGGAATGTTAACGCCAAGTTTGAGGTGAAATTTCAATTGTTTCGATTTGGAATTGACCAATTCAAAGGATCCTTGTGAAAGATTGAATCTGAATTGAGTCGTCAAGAACGATTTTGTTGCAAAGGATCCTTGGAAGGTTAGATTTAGTAAAAGAAGAAAATTAAATTTCAGGTATAAAGGTTTGATGTCAAACATTATGATTTGTTGGTACAGTGAATCAAATCTAATACAAATTATTAAATTATTTTTTTTAATTACAAGCGATTTGCTTGATGGAACTTGCCAAGTTTTATTTGATCTTTTCCGACATTCACTCAAAAATTACAAATGCGCACAATATCCTCGATACAACAAAAGTGATTTGTTCCTGTTTCGGTCTTTTTGTTAGTGCAAACTCAAACTCATACTTGTTTTGTCGGTTTATTGTTGTGCAAACACTCAAAAGTGCACATCAAAGACATTTGCGCAGGTTAAAGAAAGAATTTCATTATTAAATTTATTTAATAATATCTATGCCATACAATCAAGGTCGATTCAAAGGTCACGTCTATCGTCTAATCGTTTACAAATACTTTAAACTTTAAACATGTTTTAATATTTTTTAAAATTAAAATTTGCTTTAATAAAAACAGTAAAGTTGATTGAGATAAAGTTTATCACAAACTTTGCCCTTTTGTGAGATTTATCTCTTTGACTGTACAAATATTCATGTCTGAGTACGTTCATAAGTTGAGTGACAGTACACAGTAATGAGTAACACCAGATAGTTAGCAAAGTAAAGTCAAACCAGTCGTCGTTGTGTTTGTCTTCTGTTTCACTTGTGTTTCTGTCTCTCGTGCAGTCAGTTCGTTCTGTCGTAAAAAGTATTTTTCCCAAGTGATCTGTTCTCATCTTTACCAAAATGATTAAACCATCTCAACCTGAAACTCATCAGATTTCTCACCGTTGGACCATCGATGCTTTCACCCACAAAATGGCCCAACAAAATCGGTTCTTTACTTCTTCAACATTTACATCTTCTCCTACCTCAACAAGTTCATCATCATCATCGCCACATTTTAAGCTCCGAGTTTATCCCAACGGACCGACTGATGATCTTAAGGATTACTTGTCTGTTGGTTTGGGTTTGCTTTCGAATGGTTTTGAGCAACAGAAACTTTTGGTTTTATGTCAAGTCTCGCTGATTGACATTGAAGGACAAAAGCAAAATACCAAAGGTTTGGGTGTTTGAGTATTGAAATGTTAGTTTGCTTATTTACTATTTCTTTTATTAAATCAATTCAGAATGGCTATGTTATTTCTATTCGGAAAAGATTTTCTGTGTGATTGGTAAATTTATCAACAAAACCAATTTATTAGAATCTCAATTTGTCTGTGATGACAAATTGACCATCGATTGTCAGGTTTGTTTTATCACTTACAAGAATAGTTATATGATATCGTGATTTTATTGTATTTATTCAGATTACCATTTTGGGTGAATCATCTTCGGTTGGATTTCCTGTCTGTTTGCCCGACTTGAACTCTATCGTAGAATCCAAACCCCGCTTGATAGTGAAATTGTTTCGTGAATTGGCCCAAAGATATCGAAAGAATGAATTTCCCGACTTTGCTCCACTTGATTTGGCATCATCTCAAATTCTACTTGAAGAAACCGTGACTCACCATCATGCTGCGTCCAGTCTTACTTTTGCATCGTTGATTGGTGATGAGGAGTATTCGCCTGTGTTTTGTCCTGACTCAAACCCTGATCTCAAATTTCAGTTCAAATGGAAGCTTAGTCCTGGTAAATCTTTCTTCACAATGTGCATCACCTATTTATCTACACCGAACATATTTGTTGACTGTACTGTGATTGGCAAGGAAATTTGTTGGCATTTTAAAAAAAGAAAATACTTACGACAGAAGCGTAAGTGTCATAATTTTTATATTTTAGTAATACAATTTATTATTTTATAGACTTTTTGCGGGAATTTTCCGAAGATTCAAATGAGATTAAAATAGAGTGTGGTATTCGTCTAAAATATCGTGAAGAAGTCCACATTAGTCTAAATGTAAGTTTGTTAAGTTAACATTTGAAACATTAGGCTCTAATTCTATTTCACTTTAGATGACTATTTACCAAGGTTTTTCTAAGAAATTCTATTTCCCTGAAATGAACTTAAATTTGATGTCACGTCAGCAACTTTTGTTGGATTTGAAGTCAATGTTTGAAGGCGGCAAGCACTGTGATGTTGTGTTACTTGTGGAAGGCAAGCAATTCCGTGCTCACAAAGCTATCCTCTCAGCTCAATCGAATGTGTTTGAAGCCATGTTCAGTCATGACATGAAAGAAAAGATTGAAAATCGCGTGGAAGTGCACGATGTGAAGGTGCAAGTATTTGACCAATTTTTTTCTTTATTTGTACACGGGAAAAGTCGATTTTGAGAGTTTTAAGGCTCAAGCAATGGATCTGTTTGTACTCGCTGATATGGTATGATTAATTTATCAACTAAATTTGTTTGAATTTTTTATCCTTTCCCAGCACTTCCTCTCCACCCTCTCCCAACTGTGTCTCCATGTGTTTGGCCAATCACTCACACCCGAATCTGTATGCGAACAATTTGAACTCGCAGATCGAGTTGGCTTGACCGAATTCAAACAAGTCTGCGTTGATTACATGAACAAGACCAATTGAACATTTGGATATGTCTTGACTGTTTTTATTTAATTTTCATTTCAAATTTTATCATCTTTTTGTTCTAAATGTTTTGGTTTTGTTGTTATACTTGTCTTCGAATCTATTAAAAATCGCTTGATGACTTTGATGGTTTATAATAAAAAGTTTTGTCGAGAAAGTCTAAACAACAAAATAAATTGTTTTTGTTTCTGTTCAAAGTTCAATTTTGGGTTCATAGAAAGTGCGTTACATTTGATTATGGTCACAATAGTCATAGACGGTGAAATATTTCATGAGAATATGCAAACAATCACTACTACTCGCGATTTGGCGAGATTTTGATCAGTTACGGTCATTGTTCAAATTGGACCAACAAACAAAAATCTTGATCCAATATTCAGATTGTTGAGTTCAGTTAATCAATTGAAAAATTTTGAGTTTAATTGGATCGTTCAATTTGACTGTAAGAATGTCAACAATTGAGTGTATTGGATTTAATTCCAGGAAGTTTGGATCAAAGCTGAGTATTCTCAACGTACAGCGATTCTTTCTGCTACACTTAACATTCTCAACCTGTTAACACCATAAACCATGTCTCCCAACATGAAAAGAAAGTTTGAGCATGCTTTCCATGAACACGAACCTAAAGCCAAAAGAAATGTTGGACACCCAACCAAACTCAAAACCAGTGACACGATTGACGATCAAGTTAAGAAGGAGTACCTTAATCGAGTGGGAGAAGCACTTCAAGTGAAAGTACTCGACTATTTAGCTGGAGGACAGTATGGAGAAGTGTATGCTTGCAAGTCACTCCAAGATGGGAAAAAGTACGCTGTGAAAGTGATCATATCAAAGTATCTCTTCCCGGAAAACAAACGAAGTAAATGGCAAGTTGATGCATTTGATGAAATTGACGCCCTGAAAGATTTGGCTCATGAAAACATCCTCAAATACTACGACCACGCACTTTTGCAGCATCACGAACATCAAGTCAACTGCTACCTGGCAATCAAGACCGAATTACTCGATTGCACCCTTGGACAGATTCTCGAGAAACGAGAACTTTCTGTTGCGCTCACTAGGTGGCGCTATATCGTTCATGGTGGATCCACCAAACATGTTTGGTCAATACTGTCATGTTTATGGCTTATGGTAGGGTTGTGTAATGCTTTTGTATGGCTAATGTGAGCTCTAAATGTTTACAAAGGTGTGAATTAGATGATAATAATTCCATATCGGTGATGCGTTGCGATAAACTAATGATATGGACAATCAAAGCGATGAAAATTGGCTGAATCTAGCCAATTTCCATTGCCGAGATAAGCTTGTTCATCAAAATAGCCGATACAATTGGTATCGGCCATGGAAATTGGCTGAATCTAGCCAATTTCCAAGGTATCGGCAATGGAAATTGGCTAATTGGAAATCATCATCACCACATCAGTGAGTGAGTGAGTGAGTGTGTGTCTGTGTCCAATGAGCATTTGGTATTTGGTATTTCACGTTTCATCGTATTTCAATTGGTATTGGTCGAGGATTTGATCATTTTGGCTAATTAAAGTGTCTAATCTGTAGATACCGATCCCATGAAGGTAATTCTTCATGCTCTACCACCTTTTGCACCCGTTTTCTAATGCTCTACAATCTTTTTGTATTCCCCCACTCACTGTGTGTTGACTGAGAGAGAACACATTGTGTGTTTGGTACACAACCCTACCATAAGCCAATCATTGATAACTTCCACTTGATGGGGTCCATTCCACTATTATATTTAAGGTCAAAAGATGGGTTAATTTGTTAGATTCAAAAACCCAAACATGAAATTACCCATCAAAATCAACGAAAAAACAGTTAACAAACTAAACAGTGAAACGATCTTCATTTTGTCATACAATTATGAAGATTGACCATTCAATGTTTTGTGTGTTTTTCAATTTGCTATTTATTGTAATTTAAAAACTGGTTGTTTTGATTGACGCTTTTAATGACGTTTGTAAATGACTCATAGAAATGCACTAACATTTAAACCATATGTTTTCATTATAATTACAAAACAGATGGTTAAATTCAAGCGCATCTTTAAATCATAAAAGTACGATTTCAGTACTATTTTATAATACGGAAGCAAACAAAATTTGATAACCAAACGAACACATCTGAATCCATTTACCATAACATGTCAATCGTATGACAACAGAAATGGATGAAATTCAAGCTTTAATTAACATTGTGGGGTCAATTACAGTACATCATTAAAATGGAAATATGAATTTTGGAATATGGAAACATTGTAAAATAAAAGATGATTTCAAAAGGGATTTCGAAAAGTTTTTGAATTCGATTTTGGTTTTTGTTTAACGATAAAAAGGGTTTTTCTTTTCTTTTCGATTTTGATTTTAGTTTCTTTTCCCTCGTGTGCTCTACGTTTCTCAAGTTTCTCCTGTCTCCCTCCTTTCCTCTCCTTCTATTCTCTCGTGTACATGGGCAAGAAAGGTTTCAGTACGGAGAACTGTTGCACGGAGCGTGGCATGTGGTGGACGGTGACCGTCTTCAAGGTGCTCATCTGCCTAATGGTCCTACTCACGGTCATCTGTACCATCATCCATTTGGTGTATCTGTTCAAGTACGACAACAAGAAAGCCATAACCAAAAAGCACGGTCCCACCTCCTACGGCATCCTGGTCGCGGTCTGTTTCCTCGTTCTGCTCGCTCAGATGGCTCTACTGGCGACACTCGTGCTCGAGCACTTCTGTGGACTGGTGGTCACCCTCATGGTGTTGGCCGTCTGCTTTGGCTTTCGCATCTATAGCATCAGCAATGAAGGCGATCCCAAAGCTACCGCAAACAAGGCCTCCTTCGGATTTGAGCTTTTCGAAATGATTCTACTCAGCAGCTATTGCATTCTACTGTGGTGTGCTAACAAGGACAAGGACCCTAAGGACAAGACAGGAAAAGCCTGAATATTATTAATATTCCATATATGGATTGATAGTTTGTCATTATAATTTACAGTATTAAAATTATTATTATACGCATGCGTTAATTCTTGTATCTATCAATCAGATTGCGCTCTACTATAAAAATTTATCTTTTTTATTAAAATTCCTGTTTGTTACAAAAAAATCGTTTTTGGAAAAATATTGTTAAGCTTAGATAAGTTAGGGGTCTTTTAGGATTGGGTTTAGGTTAGGTTATTAGGATTAGGGAAGTTATGGGTCGTTTAGGACTGGGTTTAGGTTAAATTGTTAGGCTTTGGTAAGTTAGGGTTGCTTTTAACGCTCAGACTACACATCATGGGTATTTTTTAAGCCCAAGGTGTACCTATTATAAGATATTGCCTGAATTAAACTTGTTCAAAGTAAAAATTCGCATTTATAATTGTCTACATAAGATTTTTTTTGTCAAAAGCTGATTAAAATGAAATTTGAAATTTGAAAAATTACATAAAAACGTACAAAATACAAAAACAAAACGAGAATTAAAATTTAATAATGCAGTAATAAATGTAGAATTTTGCTAAGAATTTCATAGCCCCGAAATCCGGTTGCGTCCATCACTTGCTTGTAGTCGAGTGCTTGTGGCCCACCTTGTCTTGTCCCATCTAGCGTCGTCTACTACTTCTGCGTCGTCCATTACTCGAAGCATCACTGACCGCAACCGCAGTGCAATAGCCACAGCAGCACAGCACAATCGCAATGATGATACAGGGCGAGCAGGTGACCAGAATTATGAGAATCAGCACAAACACGAAGGCAACCATAGACATGCCCCACATTCCACCTGCGGCAACCGCCGCGTCGTGTTCATTATTGTTGAAATCGTTGTTGAAATCACCCAGACCAGCTTGTTTGCGGTGATGCAGGGTAAAGTTGGTTCCATTGGTGGCGACCAGAATAGCGGACTTGTTCATCGGGGCACTCGAGGACCGAGTGGAGATGACAGAGGCGGCGCCACCGTGCGAGGAAGAGATTGCAACCAGAACGGTCCACAGGAGGAGGACAAAGGCGAGAATATGCTTGAGAGTAGCCATTTAGAAATAGAAATGAGAAAAACACGAGTAACGCTTACGCTAAAGTAGTAAGACAAATAAAAAATCGAACGTTCGATAGTTTTTAATACACGTTTAGTAACCAAATCTGTTTTAGTTCGTTTTCGCGCAAAACATTAAAGATTTAGTATTTAATAAAAATAGCCGTTTATTAATTAAAATAAGACAATCACTTTCAAGAAGTCACAGTTTTAAGTCTCGAAGATCGAACAACCAAATTCATGACAACATAACCTAGACCAAACAACACAGCACCAAAAATAATCAAAGGTGACAATATTGCGAGAATTCCAAGGATAAAGATGAAAAAATATATTCCTATGGTGAATCTTGAAGAAATCTTCGTATCATCATTTTGATCCAGAAACTCTTTTATCGGGTCGGTGGACAAATGTTCAGATGTAGAAAGAATATTCAGGCAGCTTGACGAGACAATCGTGACCTCACAAATATTCCAAAACAAAATTAAACACAGTAAATGGGTAAAAATAGTCATTTTGAATTATGAAAATCAATTAAAATGTCAATTTTTTTTGCATTAACGTCCATTGAAATGTAATGTCAATGTACCTTATTATCATATTTGCAAATGTTTTTATGTCGATTTTAACACTTTCAAAAAGGAAATTGCTTACATCCTGTGAGAACTTTTTTGTACATAAATCAGCATATTGATTTAAAATTATTTATTTTATCAATTAAATGCTAAAATTTGAATTTACAAATACACATGTATTTGTCATGTTGTAATTTTTACAACACTGTTGGAATCATTTAATTATATTTTTGTTAAAATTTATAATTAAATGGTAACGATTGCTTATCAATCGAGAAATCAGATTCGCCTCTTTCTGAGTCATAAATTGGCAAGAAAGGCGATGATTTCACTTGGTGCTGGGTCATTCTCAGTTCGAATTTAACGTTGACTCATCAATCGCTTCATTTCTCACTGAAGTGATATCTCTCGATCAGCGCATCATTCGAGCTGAAGCGCCATAAAACTATTTCGTTATCATAAACGTTAGTCGAACGTTTCGTTGTTTACTCTTCCCATCCCTCTATCCTCTCTCCTCTCAATTGTCCATTGAACAAAATAGTATAAAACCATGCTGCTGTGCCTGTATTTCGCATTCTGATTTTACCTTGTCAGAGTCGTTGTTGTCCTGGCAAGATGGCAACTAAAATCAACATCCCGAGTTTCCTCGACGACCCGACCTGAGACGATTCCATCACTTGGTTCATGGAGCTGGCTCATATTCACGCCATTCTGTGTCGATTCGATGTTTTGGACCAGGAACAGGAAGTTCCATTTTGGAACTCTCACTTCCGGTGATCCAAAAAAATTTAATTTTTTCGCCAAAAGTCATAGAATTGTCCAAAAACATAATTCACATCAAAAAACCCAAACCGGAAATGGCTTCCCGGATATCGATCCAATTGGAACTTTTGAGTAGTGAGCATACCTCCGACAGACCATAGGAGCATGTTCCCAAAATTTCAAGTCGCTATGTCTAACCGTTTGGTCTGGGCACAGGCGCCAAATCCTAGCATCCTAGAGGTTAATTGTCCAATTAAAATCGTGTACAAAAAAATATGGATTTTGATGTGATGAATTCGAACGGAGTAGGAAATTAGAAAAGTTTTCGAATTTGTTTTTGCTTTGCTGAGTGATCAAAAGGTTTTGTTTTTCGATTTCGATTTCATATTTTCTTGTTTCTATTTGCTCAGCGCTCTAAGTTTCTCAAGTTTCTCCTACATTCCTCTTCTTCTCGTGTGCCATGGCCAGTTCCAGGAAAGGTGGCCACGGCAGTGGTTCCGACAGCGCCAACTGTTGCATGGGCTGGATCATCACCGTCTTCAAGGTGGTCCTCTGCCTAATGGTCCTACTCACCGTAATCTGTACGATCATCCTTCTGGTGCATCTGTTCACGGGCGAGAACAAGGACGAACTGATCGCCAAGCACGGCTCAACCGCCTACTGGGTCACGGTGGTCATCTGTTTCTTTTATCTGCTCACTCAGATCCTACTGCTGGTGATGCTCGCCAAGGAGCAACTCTGTGGACTGGTGGTCACTTTCGCGGTTATGGCCTTCTTCTTTTGCTTTCGCATTTATAGTGTGAGCAAGAGTGGCGATTTAGGCCATGCCACTGCAAACAAGACCTCCTTCGTGTTTGAGTGTCTCGAACTGATTCTACTCGGCTGCTATTGCATTATACTGTGCTGTGATAACAAGAGCTAGCTGGTCCCAAGTGAGGCCTAACCTGTATATCATTATTCCATATATGGATAATAATTTTTGTCATTATAATTTACATTATTATTAAAATTATTATAATACGCATGCGCTTGTTATTATTAACCTCAAGTAAATTACCTGCCAGCGGATATTTGCTAATTTGTCATTTTGAGGTTCGACGGACTTTGTAGTAGCGCAAAGTTTTCGAATTTTGCTTTGCTGAGTGATCAAAAAGGTTTGGCTTTTCGATTTCGATTTCATATTTTCTAGTTTCTCTTTCTTTTCGTGCTCTACGTTTCTCAAGTTTCTTCTGTCACCTTCTTCTGCCACCCTCCCCTTCTCGTTCTTCTCGTGTAAATGGCCTCAGGTTACACTCGAGGTACTAGCCGCAAGACCAGTGGCAAGTCCGCCCGCGCCGACTGTTGCATGTGGTGGATCGTCACCGGCTTCAAGGTGATCCTCTGCCTAATGGTCCTACTCACGGCCATCTCCACCATCATCCATCTGGTGCATCTGTTCAAGCCCGAATTCGAGCAGGACTACGTCTCCCATCACGGCTCAACCGCCTACTGGATCCTGGTGGCCGTCTCGTTCTTTGTTCTGTTCAATCAGATCCTACTGCTGGTGATGCTCGCCAAGGAGCAACTCTGTGGACTGGTGATCACCCTCGTCATTATGGCAGCCGTCTTTGGCTTTCGCATTTATGGCATCACCATTCGCATGAAAGGCGATGACAAGGACGATACCGCAAACAAGACCTCCTTCGGATTCGACTGTCTCGAACTGATTCTACTTGGCTGTTACTGCATTATACTGTGCTTTGCTAGATAAAGTTGGACCCAAGTGAGGCCTAACCTGCATATTATTACTCCAAATATGGATAGTAATAATTTGTCATAATTTACATTATTATTAAAATTGTAATTATACGCATGCGCTAATTTTAGTATTAACCAATCAGATTGCTCCGTTATAGGAATTTATCTTTTTACATATATTTGAAAATGTCATGTTTTTTGCTATACATAACACGTCTTATCTTTTCTATACATGACGCAGCTTACATTTTTCTAAACATTACGCGTCTTTTAATTTCCGATTCGTTTTCGATTGCGATTTTCAAAAGTTTAAGTAACTTTTTACAAAGTTTACTCATTCTATTACTTCTCTCTCAACTTTTATCTTTGACCCTTTTCCCTTCAAGAATGTCTCGTTCTTATTCGTCCTCCTCAACCTCCTCTTCACGCGGTGACTGTTGCATGAAAACCCTCGTCCTCGTATTCAAGCTCATACTCGGTGGTCTCGTAATCGCCAAACTCGTCTTCACCATCATCGATCTGCTCAATCTCATCAAAATGAAGCAAGACTACATCGAACGCAATGGCGCCCTCGACTACTACATCTCACTACTTTTCCTTGGCTTTGCGATCCTGAATCTACTCGCACTGGTACTGCTGATTGTGCTCGAACGAGCGTGCGGCCTGCTCTGGAACCTAGCGTACATGGTGGTGAATCTCGCCTGGGAGGTGCACGTCAAGACAAGGGCTGGGGAATATGGCGACTATGTTCACACGGTGGGATTTGTCTTTCATGTGGTGCTGTGCATTTTGCTAGGGTGTTACATTATACTGATTTGGTGTAAATGATAGGGTTGTTTGATTTTTGATAATAAAAGGAAATTCTTGTCTAAAAGGGTGGATTTTGATTTGTGCTGTTTTGATGGGTTTTACGTGTGTAGGTGATAAGGCGATTTAGTAAAAAAAAGTTAAAAATCAGCTTTTTAACACGATTTTATTATTTGACATCAAACAGTTAAAGTGTCTCTTTGTGTCATAGTGTAAAGATGTCCTGTAAGGGTCTCACAAGTGAGAAGTCAAAAGCTTTTGCATGAAAGTTTTGTCTTTTGGAGACTTGTCCTTGGTCGTAGCTACTTTGGTTTTGTCTTTGGAATCGTCGTCTTTCGTAGGTTCGGGTGCTTTTCCTGAAAGAGACAACGGTTTCTGGTCGCCTTTCTTCTTCATCTTGTTCGAGGACAAAGATTTGGATTTGGACTTTTCGGCTTTGGCGGATTTGTCTTTCTTGTGCTTCTTCGACTTGGACTTTTCTTTCTTTTTGCAGGACTTGGATGAAGGCGACTTTTCTCCGTCATTCTTTTTGCTGTTCTTTTTCGATTTTGGCGGCTTTTCGGTGCCATCCTCGGCCACAGATGGAGCCTTCTTTGGCTTCTTGGATTTGGAGTGAGACTTTTCTTTTTTGTCCTTCTTCTTGGACGAGATGGAGGAAGATTTCTTTTCCTTGGTTTCGTTGCCTTTTTCTTTGTTCTCCGACTTGTCCTTAGGGTCCTCTGACTTGTCACTAGAGGTCTTTGACTTTTCCATTTTGTCTTTCTTCTTGGACAAAGACGAAGACACAGACTTTTCGGATGTACTCTTATTCTTGTCCTTGTCCTTCTTGTGTTTCTTGTGGCTCTTTTTCGACTTTTCGCTCCCAGAAGTGTTGGACTTTTCTTTCTTTTTGGTTGTCTTGGAAGAAGATGCGGTGGAAGTACTTGAAGCAGACGTCTTGTCCTCGACTTTGTCCTTGTTTTCGCCTTTGTTCTCTTGTTTACCGAACACCTTTGACCACCATGACTTGTCATTAGGGTCCTTTTCTTTTTTCTTTTTACTCTTGGACAAACTTTTACTCTTGTTCTTGTCCTTGGCTTTCTTTTTGTCCTTCTTGTGGCTCTTTTTCGATTTTTCGCTCCTAACAGAAGACCGTTCTCTCTTCTTGGAAAGGGAAGACGACCGTTTCATCACCTTTTCCTTGCTTCCACCACCATCAGCGTCATCTTTACCGTTACGACTTTTAGTGAGTATCGACCACCAGGACTCGTTTCCGCCCTTCTTCTTCTTACGTTCAGAGGACACGTCACCGTCATCATCTTCATCGTCTTCTTCGTCGACCACCTTCGGTTTACCACAACAGTTACACATCAGGACGGGACCCTGGAGGAAGAGGGGCCCGGAGTAATCACAAGAAGGAACCAAAAAGGAGGTGGGAGAACGATCTTGGGTAAGGAGTCACAAGGGCAAAAAGATTTAGAAAGAGAAAAGAAGAACAACTCAAAACGAACGAATGTGTTGAGATATTTATAGAGATAGATTTGTTCCATCGCGATTTCGAAAGAAAATTTCGATTTCGAAAACCAAAAACCAAAAACCAAAAACCAAAAACCAAAAACCAAAAACCAAAAACCAAAAACCAAAAACCAAAAACCAAAAACCAAAAACCAAAAACCAAAAACCAAAAACCAAAAACCAAAAACCAAAAACCAAAAACCAAAACCAAAAACCAAAAACAAAAAACCAAAAACCAAAAATATTTTGGAAAACTGACTTTTGATCAAATTAGTTTTGATTCAATAAAATTTTGTTTTTGCATAAAATTTTACATTCTTAAATCTTTGATTCTTGGAAATCAATTCTTATGGATTCAATTAAGTAAGATTCATGTTGGAGATCCTGCAACAATAGGGTAAAATGAAGTTAAGATTCGGGCCTTTTGGTCCTAAGACAGCAGTTTTTCATCAGCATCGAAAGCGAATCTTGAATACTGCGAACTTGCTTCAAAGTTATTTCACTGCTTTTCACATCTGTTTGATCCGCTCGTCCTCCTGTCATTTGTACTACCCCTACCCTTGACACGACCCTCTTCCTTACATAATGACCGATTTCCCCGTAACTGGTCTAAGGAATATCGGAAATGTTTGTTTCATCAACACGATGTTCCAATGCTTTTCATCGCTCAAAAGCATTGAAGATTTCTTGCAAGTTCAAGTCAATGGATCGACCCTTCAAGCGAAATTCTTGAAGATGGTTCAAGAAGATCTGAGTTACATGAAGGATGCCGAAGGATGTACGATTCAGTTGAACCATGAATTGCTTCAACATATCTACTCGGCATATTTTGGCAGGAAATTCAACAGCCAGCAAGATATTAGCGAACTGTTGATGAAATTCTTTGAAGCCTTGCAAAATGTGGCGCCTCAAGTGTACCTCAACTTTGGCGTTTCGGCTACCAACATTTGTGCACCCAACTTTGATGGCGTCTCCTATACCCTTGAGTTATTTGTCCAGGAGCAAGATTACTCAATCGATATTGGCGAGAAGTTGTCCAATGCCATGTTCCTACAACCCGATCAAGTATGCACCTGTGGACAAGACCGAGTGCACTTCTATGGAGAAGTGCCCAAGTGCCTCATCATTACCGTGCACAAGTTGGGCGACTACGACCGCGTGAGCGAATGCCAAAATATTCGTAGAGACGTCCAGATCAAGTGCCAACCCAACCTCCGAATCAATGGGCAGGAGTATGAAATGAAGTCAGCTGTCCAGTACGTTGGAGGTGACGGTAAAGGTGGTGGCATTGGCAAACATCTTCGTAAACTTCTCTGCATTCCCAAGAAGTCGTACAAGAAATTGGAAGCCGACAAAATTTTCAGGGATTGGGAGTACCGAAGAGCTGATTCCGAAGAAGCTCATTCAAGCCCACCGAAGTTCGAACATATCCTTGAAGCAGAATGCTCTCCTGCCCTATATTCAAGTCCACCGAAAACCGAACCTGTCCTAAAGGCTAAATGCTCGCCAATTCCTGTCTCAAGGCCAATCCTCAGACAACAGGTTCAATTCAGTTCAAGCCCCCGAAATCTGCCTTACATGAACAATCTTTCGGGCCACTACACGAGCTACGTAAAACGTGGCGAAGAATTCTTCTACATAAGTGATGCTGACGTGAATCAGACTTCTGTAGTCCACACAGACGATCTCAGCGTTCTTTTCTATGAACGAAAGTAATTTTTTATTTTTGATTAAAGTTTTGTTTATTTGAATAAAATTTTCTCTTTCTTTACAACTCTTCTTGTTCATTTTTAATTGTTGCAATTTATTACAACATTTTTGAATCCACTCAAAAGCATATTTTGAAAGCTAAACTTGAACTAAAACTTCCAGTCCAAAGTCAATTTGTTTAAATTAAATTGAATTAAATCACATTCTTGAATCCTTGATTCTTGAGAAAATTCTTTGAATCCAATTACAAATCTGGTCTATTGGGTCCTGTAACAATTGGGTAAGATGGAGTTAAGATTAGGACCATTTGGTCTTAGGAGAGCACTTCTTCTTCAGCATCGAAGGCGACTCGAGACTCTACTGCGAAATTCTTTCAAAGTTATCTCTGCTTCTCAACTGTTTGATCACCCGTCCAGTCAATTGTACTACCACTACCTTGACTCGATTCCTCCTACCTCTTACATCATGTCCGAAATTCCTGTAACCGGTCTGGTGAACATCGGAAACATCTGTTTCCTCAATAGCATGATGCAGTGCTTTTATTCACTCAAAAGCATGCAAAGCTTCCTGGAAGCTCAAGTGGATGGCGACGAATCGCCAGAACATCGATTCTTGGAAATGGTCCAAGAAGAGCTTAAGCGCATGAAGAGTGGCGAAGGACAATCGATCCTTCTGAAGCAAGAACTACTGGAATACGTTTATTTCCAGATCTTCTACGCCATATTCAACTCTCAACAAGATATCACCGAACTCTTGATGAGATTCTTCGATAACTTGCAGCTGGTGGCGCCAGAAATCTATTTGGACAACTTTGGCTTCATGGCAACATACGATTGCTCAAGACCAACTGAAAGCCTCTGGTCCCTCCGGTTCAGCGTCACACCTGAAGAAAACACCATCGACATTGGCGAGAAGCTGTCCAATGCCGTGTTCCTCCAATCTGATGAAGTGTGCACGTGCGGACAGAAAAGAGTGCACTTTTACGGAGAAGTCCCAAAGTGCCTCATCATCAACGCCTACAAAGTCACAGACTTCGATCGGGAATACGGAATGAGCTTTGTCCGTCAAGACGTCCAAATCAAGTGCCAGCCAATCCATCGTATCAATGGGCAAGAATACGAAATGAAAGCTGCTGCCAAGTACGTTGGAAAGACCGGCAAAGGTGGTGGCCTTGGCAAAAGTCTCCGAAAGCTTTGGTGCATTCCAAAGAAATCCAACTCGTACAAGAAATTGGATGAAGGCGAGATTGCCAGGGAGTACCGAAGAACTGACGAACAAGCAAGCCCACCCAAGTCCGAAGCTGTTTTTGTGGGCGAAAGTTCTCCGATTCAAGACTCAAGGCCACAAGTCAAATTCTGCTCTGTCTCCCGAAACCTGCCACGCATGAGCAACGAGTCTGGCCACTACACGAGCTACGTGAAACGTGGCGAAGATTTCTATTACATAAGTGATGCCGAAGTAACGCCTACTTCAATAGTCAAAACCGACGATCTGGTCGTTCTTTTCTATGAACGAAAGTAATCAAGACGATTTTATGTTTTTTCATTGAATTATTTCTTTGTTTATTTGAATAAAATTTTTCTTTTCTTTTACATTTTTTGTACCAATTTACTATTTTGAAATGGGGAAATGAATTTTTTAATGGAAAGTTACCAAAAAATGTCTTTCAACTTTTTAAATTTGAAATTGAATCAAAACATTCTTGAATCTTTGATTTTTGTACAAATTGATTCATTTAAAGTTGGGTTATATCGTTAACAATTGAATCCTTAACAGTTGAATAATTAACAATGGGGTTAGATGGAGTTAAGTTTCAGACATTTTGTACCCAGAGAGTCATTCTTCATCACCGAAGGCTACTTGCGAATCACAACTTTGCGATTTTCACTGCTACAACTCCCCCCTACTACTTCTCACACCATTTCGTCCTACCCGACCTACCCACACAATGTCAACCATTCCCTGTTGTTGGTTTGATAAACATTGGAAACATCTGTTTCATAAACAGTGCTTTCCAGTGCTTGGCTTCACTCAAGAGCATGCAATCGTTCTTGACCACTCAGTTCGGCGACATTGCCGAGGAGCAGATATTTCTGCGAATGGTACAGAACGAGTTGTACCAGTTAGCCGAGCCAAGCCAAGAAAACCCGCGTCAACTGAGCCACGAACTGCTGCGGTACATCTATGAGAGGATTCTATTTGATACATTTAACACGCAGCAAGATGTTACCGACCTGTTGAGGGGTCTGTTTCAAGTGTTCAAGATTTGGGCGCCAAGAACATTTGCAAACTTTCAAGTGACGGCCACCACCGAGTGCTATGGTTCAAGACGATTGGATGCAAGTTGGGGCCTACAATTGAACGTCTCTGAAAGCGAGAACTCGATTGACATTGGCCAAATGCTTTCAGAAGCCATCTTCCTAGAACCTGGACAAGTGTGCAAATGTGGACAGAATCGTATCCACATTTACGGCGCCCTTCCACAGTGTCTAGTGATCACTGTGATCAAGCTAAAGTTCAACAAAGCCCTCCAAAAAGGCTTCGTCCGTCAAAGTGTTCAAATCAAGTGTGAACCAACGTACAAGATTCAAGGACTGAAGTACGAGATGAAAGCCGCAGTCAAGTACATTGGCGCAGATTATATTGGTGGCGGAAGTGTTTGCAGTGGACTCAAGAAAATAACCTGCTGCGATAACAAGAAAGCAAAGCGACGTGGAAGACTCGATCGAGAGCATATCAACATGAGAAGAGATTTGCTCAATTTTGCTCAATCAAGATATTTGACACAACCTACTAATGTTGGTATGTGTCCAACTTTGGAAAAAATCGAAGAAAAAACAAGCTTCGATCAAGTGTATCAAGCACCCAAAGAATTGAATACATCCGTGACTTCTGTTGAAGAACAAACAGGCTTCAAACAAGTTTCATCAAACGAAGTAGAAGATTTGGAAAGCTCGCAAGATGAAAACTTAGATAAAGTTACTTCGAACCAAGAAGATTTGGCTATCCATAAAGAAAGCGAAGACGAACTAAGCTCCGATGAAGAGTTGATGACAATCGAAGAAATGGAGAAAAAATGGAAACACGAAACTGTTGCAGCCGAAGAAAGCTTAAGTGATACGAGCTTTACAATCTCAGTCAGCAGCGTTAGCAGCATCAAAGAAAATGAAGTCTTTTGGCCTGAAAAGGATTCGTCCACTGTTGAAGAATCGAGCTTCATTGAACCGTGTTCAAACTTAAGATCAAGTTCAACAAGCAGTGGCAGCAATGAAGAGGAACAAGCCATTTTCCAGTCCAAACTACGAAATAAGCCACTTGCCGATCCCGAAGCAGGACATTACATGAGCTACGTGAAGCGCGACGAGGGCTTTTATTACATAAGTGATAAAGATGTGAGCAAAGTGAAAGTGGTCGAGACCGACGACCTGTATGTTTTGTTTTACGAGCGAAAGTAGATGTGATTTTAATATGATTTTTTATTTGTTCAATAAATTATTTAACCTACTCTCTTGAACGATTTTCTAATTACAAAATTTATGGGAATATTCCTAGAAGTGTATTTTGCGAAATCGAAAGTTTTTTGCATCTAGTTGGATTCTTGATAATTGGACCCTTAACAATCGGATCCTTGACAATTTGATCATTTACAATTGGGCTCATAACAATTTGATCCTTAACAATTAGGATCTTAACAATCGGATAAGTTGGAGTTAAGTTATCGACACAGTTGGACCCAGAGAGTCATTCTTCATCACCGAAGGCTACTTGCGATTGTCAACTTTGCGATTGTTACTGCTTCACCCTTACAACATTTCCATCATTACGTCCTACCCGACCTACGCAATCATCAAAATGTTTTCATCCCCTGCTGGATTAATGAACATTGGAAACATCTGTTTCATAAACAGTGCTTTCCAATGCTTGGCTTCACTCAAGAGCATGCAATCGTTCTTGACCACAAAGTTTGGCGACATTGCCGATGAGCAGAGATTTCTGCGAATGGTACAGAATGAGTTGTACCAGTTAGTTCAGCCAAACCATGAAACACCGCTTCTTCTGAGCCACGAACTGCTGCGGTACATCTACGAGAGGTTGCTCTTTGATACGTTTAACACGCAGCAAGATGTTACCCAACTGTTGATGGGTTTGTTTCAAGTGTTCAAAGTTTGGGCCCCGAGGACCTATGCGAACTTTCAAGTGACGGCCACCACCGAGTGCTATGGTTCAAAACGACTGGATGCAAGTTGGGGCCTACAATTGAACGTCAGTGAATACGAGAACTCGATTGACATAGGCCAAATGTTATCTGAAGCTATCTTCTTAGAACCTGGACAAGTTTGCACATGTGGACTGAATCGTATCCACATTTACGGCAACCTGCCACAGTGTCTAGCGATCACTGTGGTCAAGCTAAAGTTCAACCAAGCCCTCAAAAAAGGCTTCGTTCGTCAGAGTGTCCAGATCAAGTGTCTACAGGAATACAAGATTCAAGGCTTCGAGTACGAGATGAAAGCCGCCGTCGAGTACATTGGCGCAGATTATATTGGTGGTGGTGGTGTATGCAGTTCGCTCAAGAAGATAGCGGGTTGTGATAACACGAATATCAAGAGACGAGCAAAAATCCAAGCCGGGCGTATCAACATGGTGCGAGATAACATTGCACTTTCAAGATATTTGACACTTCCTACGAGTGTTGGTATTATGTCTCAAACTCCCAAAGTCAAAATCGAAGAAGAAACAAGCTTCGAACCGATGTATCAACTTTCCAAAGAATTGGCTACGACTCCTGTTGAAGGAGAAAGAAGCTTCAATGAAGAGAAGTCATCAAGCGAAGAAGAAGAATCGGAAAGCTCACTGGATGAAAGTTTCGATGAAGCGACTCCGAGCCAAGAAGAATTGACAATAATCCAAGAGTTTCTAGCTGCAAACGAATCGATCAGCTGCGTGACAAGCAATGAAGCCACGTTCCTGTCAAAGCCACGAAATTATAAACCACTAGCCAATCCAGATGCAGGACATTACATGAGTTACGTGAAGCGCGAAGATGGTTTCTATCACATCAGTGATAAAGATGTGATGAAAGTGAAAATGATCGAGACTGACGATCTGTATGTTCTGTTTTATGAGCGAAAGTAGATGAAATTTCTATATGATTTTTATATTTTGTTCAATAAATTATTTATCCAAATCTTTTTTGTATATGATTTTCTGATTGAACTTTTATGGGAAAAAATTCCTAGAATGTATTTTGAAGTAAAAAGTGCCTTTTGCCCTTTTGCCTTTTTTGTCAAACTTCAAAAACGTCAAACGCGACAAAAAATTATTCAACACTATATAAAATCTGGTAAAAACACTCTTTAGGAAAATAAAAATAAAAATGTCATTCAGGTAAAATTTACCTGATAAATCACATGTATCATAGATGAATTCATATGTCTAGCTGGATTCCTATAGAACCACCTCCTGGAACCAAAGTAGAAATATTCATTGTTGCAAAATCTGTTAAAGTTAATCCTTGATTCTTAGACAAATCCCACTTCTATTAAAATTCAGGATCTGTTGAATCCTTAACAATTGGGTAAGATGGAGTTAAGTTTCAGGCAGTTTTGGTCCTAGAGGGTCATTCTTCGTCACCGGATGCTACTTGCGATTCTCAACTGCGATTATCACTGCTACTTCCTTCTCCCCTTATTCTTACATCATTCTGTCTTACCCGACAAACCCATCACCATTCAACATGACTTCATTTCCTGTTATTGGTATGAAAAACATTGGAAACATCTGTTTCATCAACAGTGCGGTCCAATGCCTGGCTTCCCTCAAGAGCTTCAAAACTTTCTTGGAGGAAGAATTTTGCTCGGTATTGGATGAGCTAGAATTCCTGCAAGAGGTGCAACTCAATATGCACCAAATGCAGTATTACGAAGAACTAGAAGAAGAAGAACCCTTCGTGTTGAGCAAAGAGCTGCTGAAGTACATCTATGGCAAGATGTTTCGTTCTGGTTTCAACACGCAGCAAGATACTGATGAATTATTGACGCTTCTGTTTGGTTTGTTGGAAGATCATTCCCCGAGTACGTTCGCAAACTTCAAAGTTATGGCAACGACTGAGTGTAAAAGAGAACGTTTTGAAAGCTGGAATTTGAGGTTGAACGTGCCCCAACACGAGAATTCCATCGACATTGGTCAAATGCTATCAGAAGCGATCTTCCTGAAACCTGGACAAATGTGCACATGTGGACAAAACCGACTCCACATCTACGGCAAGCTTCCACAGTGTCTAGCGATCACTGTGAACAAATCTCTCGCAATATCCGTCAAAGCGTCCAGATCGAGTGTGCACCAGCGTACAAAATCAATGGTGTAAAGTACGAAATGAAAGCTGCAGCAGAGTACCTAGGAAAAGATTATAAAGGTGGCTGCGACACGAATGAGACTAAAGTGAAAAGCTTCAACAAACTGCCTAAAGAATGGCAGATTTATTTTGAAGAATTGGCTGAAGCAATGGTTCCAATACAAGAAGAATTGGAGACTCGCGGCGACACCTGTTGAAGAAGAAGCAAGCTTTAACAAAGTGCCTAAAAGCGAATGGCTAATTTCTTTTGACGAAGAATTGCCAACCCCAGTTCAGGTTGAAGCCATTGTTGAAGAAGATGTGTCTTTTTTAGTCCAAACGCCGAAATTTGCCTCCTCTCGTTCCCCTAACAGGACATTACAAGAGTTACGTAAAGCGGGGCGAGGGCTACTATCACATTAGTGATCTAAGGCAAAAGGCAAAAGGCAAAAGGCAAAAGGCAAAAGGCAAAAGGCAAAAGGCGAAAGGCAAAAGGCAAAAGGCAAAAGGCAAAAGGCAAAAGGCATTGAACCTATTATCTCAATACTGGAACACTTGAAATCACCATGCGAACAATCGCTTGGTTCAAACCTCACCACCACATTTTTTTTTTTTTTTTTTGTTTGAAAACCCCATCCGGGTATCTTTATTGATTAGACTGCCAGCGAACGGGCTACAAAAATGTGTTATGAATTACAGTTGGAGTCAGAGGTTTACAGAGGTAGTTTGGTTTTTAAGAAAGATTAGTGGTTTTTTGTGATGCTATTTACAATATAATACAAAATAAAAAGGTGGAAATGAAAATAATATTACAAATGTACATATGAGATTGAAATAGGGATGATATTTGCAATGCTGAGGTTATGGTTGATTGTGGAAATGAGATCATAGGTCGAATGTACCAAGTTTGAATCATTGGGACATTCGAAGGTTGGCTGGGACTCGGTGTGGGCTGTCACGGTATTCGTGGAGTCTGTCCACAATAAACTTCTTGACTTGACAGAGCCGTTCGAATTGAGGTTCCGAGAAGATCCAGTGCCTCAGGTTGTCAATGTCGCCCAAGTAGCCATCAGACCTTATGTCCTCAAATAGTGGGCAGTGGATCATGATGTGTTGCACAGTTTGAATTGATTGTCCATCACACCAGCAAAAAGGACTGTAGATTCGATTATTTTCGTCGCGTACCTTGAGGCGATTCAGATATTCTCCAAAGGACCCGTGACCACTGAAGATCTGGGCCAGGAAGAAATCTGGAACAATGTACTTCGGAATTTCAGTCCAGTTAAGAAAGAATTCCTTCAAGGTTGCATTTGCGAGTACTTGAAAGCGAGTTGTCATTTTCTGGTTGGTGATTGATTGGGCCACCTTTTTGGCGCTGTGCTTCGGATATTGTTTGTAGCAAGATTCTCTGTCATTTTCCATCGAAATCTCTCTTGCTTTTTGCTTCACAATATTCATACAGGCGTCTGAGGGACTAGCCATAGTAATCACCACTGGAAGCTCGAGTAAGTTCAGATATTTGGCGATGGTCACTTCGATTGGGCTGAGTGCGACGGAGAACTTGGACAAGTTGGTGAGGATTGTTCTGTTTGTGGTAACGATTGTGATGGAATTGATGCAGGAGTATTCGTCAAATCGGTGCGCATGAATGTACTTCAGTGCCCTCATGATCGAAAATTGTTCGCTTTGATTCTTAGGAACGTAAGGATCAAAGTAGAAGGTGGCGGTCCTTTTGTCCGATCCTCTATTGATTGTGACCGCTCCTCCTGCCGATGTGCTGTTGTAAAAACCAAAAGAGTAGATTTGAACTTCGTCAGGTTTGATCGGCATGTGAATCACTGATGTAGATGTGATGATGTCGTCTGTCGATGGTTCTGGTTCTGTTCGTTCTTTTTCTCGTTCTCGTTCGCGTGCTTGTCTGTATCTCCAAGCCTTTCTTCGAGCACTTTCTTCATTTGGATCAGAACTTTCTTCTGGCGAACAGATGATTGATTCTTCAACATTTGAATTCGGCGCGTCAATATTTTCGTGCTCCTCAAAGATGGTGCCATCATCCAGGATTTTGGTAATCAAGAATCCTCCTGGGTCTTGTGGAGATGGTTGAGGTTGCATTGGTCGGTTTGATTTGGTTGGTTCGCTTGTTTCTAAGGGATGGACTCTTTCCGTTGGTGGAGGAGTGTAGATCTGTTCGTATGGTATCGTGAAAAAGAGTGCTCTTTCTTCCGGTCGGGCATTGCTTAAGATGTTCAGTTCTGTACTAGAGCCCGGGGCGGGTGCTTTCCTCATGAGTTCGTATGTTGTTTTCCTTTCGAGAAGGTAGAACCCAATATACGGAGTTTTGCTCAGTACTTCGCAAGCAATTCTACTGATTGTTCGGTAGCCGCAGATTGCATTTCGGAGACATTGGTGTTGGGTCGATTCCAAACGCTTGAGAGTTGTTTTCTGTTTGAGCATCTTTTCATGAAACCAAATCTCGCATCCGTATGACAACATTGCGATGATGACAGTAAGCACGATTTGTAGTCGTTTGCTGGTGTTGATTCCGGTCAGATTACGGCAGTAAAGGAAAAGTCTGTTCATGAGAGGAATCACTTTGTTGATCACTTCGTTGATGTGTTCTGAGAAGGATCGCATTCTTCCCTGAAAAGTCACTCCTAGAATTTTGACCTTTTTCACTGTTTGTAATGGTTCCGTTTGGTTGAACTGGTTTGTTATGGTGAGCATAGATGATAAAGTACAAAGAGGTAGAACTTTTGTCTTTTCCGAGCTCAGAGATAGTTTGTTGTCTTGGCACCAGTTTTGGACAAAGTTGATTGCTTCTTGTGCCATGTCCTTCAATCTTTCAGGATCTTTGTGTATGCAAAGTAAGGAAAGATCATCGGCGAAAGACAGTACGATCACTCGTAGAGTTTTCATTTTCCTGAGAAGATCAGATAGAAGCAAGTTCCAGAGAGTTGGTGATAGGGCTGAGCCTTGGGGGCACCCCTTTGTGATTGTTTTGCTTGCTCGATATCTGCTATATGATGTTGATACAGTTCTTTTAGCAAAATAGCTTTTCACTAGAAGAATGAGGTATTTGGGAAAGTTGAGTTCATCCATTGTGCGGAGAATGGATGACCACCACGCATTGTCAAATGCACCACGAATGTCCAGGCTGATGACAATTGCCTTCTTTCCATCCATTCGGCTCTTGTCGATGGTCTCTTTGATCATGTAGAGTGCATCGATTGCTGATCTGTTTCTAGTGAAGCCGAACTGGTTTTCACCAAGTAGCTTATGCGGGTGGGCGAACTCTTCTATCCTTGTTTTGATGATTCGCTCGAAGATTTTCCCCATGATTGGAAGGAGGGTAATCGGTCGGTACGAGCTGATTTGAGTAGGATCTTTGCCCTTTCCCTTTGGAATGAAGATCACTTCTCCCTGTTGCCATTCGTCCGCAAAATAGGCCGTTTCGAGACTGTTGTTCACTATTTTGAGAAGCAGTTGTAAGGAGGTAGAACCCGAATTTTTGATCATGTTCACTGTGATATGGTCAAGTCCGGGTGCCTTTTTACATCCCAGCGAGTCAATGATTTGCTCGAGTTCGGGAAAAGTGATACTTCGAGGTTGTTTCTGGTTAGATAGACGGAGGTTCTGGAGGTACTCGCGTGTTTCAGTTGATTTCGGAGTGTCGTCTTCAGTTGTATCGTCGGGAAAGTGGTAATCCATCATTCGCTGAAGTGCTGGTTGTCTTTCTCGTGCTTCCAGGGCTTCCAAGTATTCGAATGAAATCATCTTGTCGAGAGCCGCTCTGATCAGTTTGTAGGTGTTCCCATATGGAGTCATGACTCCCGCTTCAGTCAGGAAGTCCATGAGGCATTTGTATCGCTTAGTTGAAGCCATCTCACTGAATTTTTGCTTTTCGGCAAGAAAAAGTTCTAATCTAATCGACTTGCGATTACTGTTTACATTGCTCTGTCTGAATCGTTTTCGAAGCCAATTCACATGCTTGAGTTTTGCTTCCAATTCAGTGTCCCACCAAGGAATCGGAATGCCTTTTTTGATTTTGAGTTGTTCATATGGTCCTTTGCCTCTCACTAAAGTAGATTCGGCAGTTTCGACAAGATGTTCTCTCAGAATGCGAATGTGAGTTCTGATTAGTTCGTCATTGATGGTGCAGTTTTCCTCCGTTAGGTTATGGAGTAGTAGAGTGTCGATCTTGTTTGCATAATTGTCCCAATTTACCAGGTATGCTATTTCAGACCATTTCCATGTTGACAAGTGGAAAATGCCTCGCTTGATGTTATTTTTTCCGATATTAAAGTCGAATCGTTGTATTTTGTGGTCGGAGAAAGTGATGTCATCGTCGATGTGCCAATTTCGGATGTTTGAGTACGCAGATTGATTGGAGAAGGTTAGATCGATAAGACTTTCCCCGTTGTGGTTACTGAAGGTTTTGGTTCGGTTGTTCTTTAGTAATACTTTGGTCCGTAACATCCAGTCTACCACTTCAGTACCAAATCTGTTGTTGACAGGCTCCCACCAGGTCGAGCTTCTCGCATTAAAGTCTCCGGCGATGATGACTGGAGAGTTGGATGATTTTGCAATGTCAAGTATTCTCCTTGCATTGGCTAGATTTTGTTGAAGAATGTGGAGAAAGTTTCCAGGCGGCGAATAGATGCTAACTAAGTAAATGGTGGATTTTGTTGTCGTGATCTTAAGAGCAACAAAGTAGTCACTGCAATGTTCCTTTATGAGTTCCACCTTGAGGTTGCACTTCTGTGACACTACGATTGCGGACCTTGTTTCCCTGGTGAGATGGTTGCATCTGTAAGTGAGCTGTTTTGGAAACGGAATCAGTCCTCCGTTTGGTCCATCGGAAACGTAGGGTTCTTGGAGCAGACCTATGTCGATTTGGTTGTTGTTCATGTATGTGAGCATTTCTGTGTTGGCATCGCGACATTTTCGGAGATTGATTGCGCAAATGCGGATTATGTTTTCTTTTTGTTTGACATTTGAAGACATATTTATATTAGTGGGTTTGGTATTGGGTTTCGGTTGGTTTATTGTTGGCTTGGGTTGGCAAAACTCGAGCAGTGTTCGACTGTGTTGTTTGATTGCAAGAGCAGTTTCTCTTTTTCTATTGAGGCAGCCTTTGCTTCGTTCAAAAGTTTGGCGATAGCTTCACTTGTTTTGTTCGGCTTGTTTGTTTGTGTTCGCTTGTTTGAGTTGGTGAATGTGGCGGTGCGAATCATTCCGTTTGGATCAATCAAAGGACGTTTGTGCTCACTCTTGTGAGTTGACTGGGTGATGGCGGATTGTGGAAAAGGTAGTGGGTGGGATGATGGTGTTGCTTTGGGTGGATCGTCATAGACCATGTTTGGAGTACCGTAGTTTGTGTTCTGTTCTGCAATTTCGAGCTGATGAAGATAAAGAGGGCACTGGATGCAGTTTGGTCTGTGTGCAATTGGAATTGGACAATTGACACATCTCTGCATCTTCTCGCATGGGCTTTTAAGATGATTTGCATCGTACTTGTCTCCACATTGGACGCAGATTTTTGGGACATCCTTTCGACAGGAGGATGTGGTGTGCCCAAAATGAAAGCATTTTTGGCACTGCTTTACAATTGGCTTCCTCTCCACGTAGTTGGCAGTGTGTTCCTCGGAGAACACTTTGAATCTCATTTTTGCTATCAATTGGAACACTCTCGCTGACACAGCAAAGATGACATTAGTGCTGAAGTCATTACCACGACCATATTCTCTAATATAAGTCATTTCAGTGCTATCAGAGTTGTTCAGATAGTGTGTGTGCTTTCGGATTCTCTCGGCAACGAGGTATCGGTCATTTGTGTCTACGGGGATATGTTCCCGTCGAATGTTTTTGACCAAGATGGTGGGAAGTCTTGGTTTTGGTATTTTTGCTTCCAATTTTCCACCAAACTCTGGAAAATTGTTTATGCTAGATGCAGCAGCCAGGGCGTTGAATGGTGTGTCGAAGTAGAGGATGCAGCCTGTTTTGGTTGCCTCCATGAAGGTGAGACCAAGAACGTCAATGTCATTTTCCTTGATGGTGGAAAATACGTTTCTAGAACGAATATCAAGATATGAAAGTGATTTGACTATCACTTTGAATTTGGTGGTAGACAGTTCTGAGCTTGGCTTTGGTGGTTTAATGATGGGCGCGCGTTTGACACACTCAGCAAACGTGTTGTGTGAAAGCATGACATTTGTTTTGATTTCGGCTAGTTCCGCCTTGATGTCTAGATTTAATTTCACCACCACATTTAATAGATTTGTTGTGTTAATTAAATCCATTGTTGAGCATAGAGCACATTACTGTTCCCAAGGAGACGATTTCAGATAAAATCAAATAAAAGATGATTAATGAAAGCAGTGATAGTAAAAAAAACTCCCTTCAATAAAATGAAACAAAGTAAAAAATTTTAGCTAATTTGCATTTGCCATTCTGGCCAAAACCGGTCTATTGTAACAAAATTTGTAGTCGAAAATTTAAAACTGTTACAAGACAATCGTACAATGTCAGACTTTTCAACCAATGCCAATTTTGTGGTCAAGGAGACTGCTACCCTCAACTGGACAATCGATGATTTCAGTAAAATAGAGAATCAAGTTTATTCTGACGATTTTTCACCACGAAATAGTGAAAACAAATTTCGTTTGTATTTAAATTCCAAAACAAACTTTTTTGATTCTGAACAAGTTTGTATCTATTTGCGTTACTATGAAAATGAAAATAAACTACTAATTCGATATCGAGTGTCGATTGTGAATGCAATTGGCGAGAAGCAATACACTCAAGGTAATAATTATGACGATGATTTTTGAATTATAAATGTATTAAAAATAATTGTTTATTGGTTTGTTTTTTAAAGAATATTACTGAGATTATAAGAAAGCCAATTCAAACAACCGATATAGGAATTTAAATTTTAACAATTTTATTGATTACACTGCATGTCCAAAATATTTGGTTGACGGAAATATGATTTTGAACTGCCAGGTTTGTCAAACCGATTGTCATTAATGGTTTAACACTTTTTTCCTAGGTGGATTTATTAGGAATTGGGAATGGTCAAACCAATTTACAAAGTGACTATAAAGCACTACTCAAAAACTCAGAATTCAGTGATGTCGTGCTTTTTGTGAAGGATAAAGAATTTAAAGTGCACAAGGCTATTCTTGCTGCTCGATCTAAAGTGTTCCGAGCAATGTTCAGTAATGACTTGGAGGAGAAGAAGCAGAACAGAGTGGAGATTACGGATGTGGAGGTGGACGTGTTTGAGCATTTGTTACGATACATTTACACTGGCAAAATCCCGGAGATGGACGAATATGGTTTGGAGCTATTTGTTGCTGCTGATAAGATATTTTATAACATGTTTTTGAATAACATTAACAAAAGTTCTACAGTATCAATTGGATCATTTGAAGGCCGTTTGTGAACAATATCTTTCTTCAAACTTTGCAATCAAATCCGTGATCAATGTTCTTGTGATTGCGGACATGCACAATGCGAATGAATTAAAATCGAAATGTATCGAGTTCATTACGTCGAATTCAGATGAAGTAAAAGAAACAAATTTTTGGAAAGAGATGAAATCACGACCAGCTTTGCTGATGGAATTGTTTGACAAATTATCTATCAAAATGAAATCGCTATCAATTAAATCTTAGTGTAAATGTTTGAGTGTTTTTTGACGCTCTATAAAAAAATCAAATAAAATAAATATTGTGGCGGTGAGGTCACCGCTTAGCCAATGTTCTATGTTCGACTCATAGGAACAAGGCTTGTTTAAGACGACTCATTGTGGAGCAGGAGCCATTCGATTCAATTCCAATTCGACCTGCCCTTTCGAGCTGTAACCTCCTTTCAGTACACTCGAACCTTCAATAAAGTCCTTAAACCAGTGCTCGTTGCCTTTACTCGCCCTCTACACGTTTACAACTATATTGCTTTATTTTGTCAGAATATTTACAAGCAAACAAAACAAAACAAAATTAATCATATATTTTGCGTTCTCATTCATTCGCTGTATTGCAAGATGGAGAGAGCCTGGAGTGATAATCTCAGTGATTTTTGGAATTAAATGTGAGATGAATCGAGGTCAAATCAATAAAACCGTCCCATCTACAAAGTTTATCTTTAAGCACATTCTACTGTTGTCGTTTCATTATTGCACTGATACCGCATGTGATTAGATTTGTGAAGGCAAACTCTAATTTACTCTATGTGTTGGCGTTTGGAGCTACGCTCGTGTGCAATACAGTGGTTTGGTGCTTTACTAAAGATATGGTCGGCAGATTGGCTCGAAAATTGCCCAAGAACTTGGATTCTTCTAATAGTTGTAAGAATATTTATTCAGAAATTTCGAAAATTCAAAAATTAAATCATTGTTAAATTATTTATTGTTACAGAAAGATATATTTTGCAGTAGATTATTGCAATGTTTCAAAACCATTGACAGTTCAAACTCATTGAAAGAGTCAAATGATTGTTCCAAAGGAGATACAGAGACAATTAATGTGCTTGCTCAATGTTCATGACAACAAGTGTATGTTGTGCAGCGTGCAAATAAAGTTCTCTATATGCGAGGTATAAAGATGGTATAAGACATTCAACTGCGTACAACTCAACTGTGTACTATGTTATATTTGTAACATCTTTTCCTCTGTTTCAAACGCAAGCAACTTTTTACAAAAGTAAAATTAACGTAAAAAATATTTTTTTAAACCCCCAGAAATGACATCAAATTTACCAACCAATGTTAATTTTGTGGTCAAGGAGACTGCAACCATCAACTGGACAATCGATGATTTTAGAAATATCTCAAATCAAGTTTATTCTGAAGATTTTTCACCACCAAATAGTGAAAACAAATTTCGTTTGTATTTAAATTCCAAAACAAACTTTTTTGATTCTGAACAAGTTTGCATCTATTTGCGTTACTATGAAAATAAAAATGAACTACTAATTCGATATCGATTGTCGATTGTGAATGTAATTGGAAAGAAGCAATACACTCAAGGTATAATGATGATGATTGTTAAATTATAAATGTATTAAAATAATTGTTTATTGGTTTATTTTTTAAAGAATATTACTGGGATTATAAGAAAGCCAATTCAAACAACCGATACAGGAATTTAAATTTTAACAACTTTTTAGACTACACTGCATGTCACAGATTTTTAGTTAACGGAAATATGATATTGAACTGCCAGGTTTGTCAAACCGATTATCATTAATAATTTGACATTTTTTCTAGGTGGATTTATTAGAAATTAGATGTGATCAAACCAACTTACAAAATGACTATCAAACACTTCTTGAGAACTCAGAATTCAGTGATGTTGTACTTTTGGTGAAGAACAAAAAATTCAAAGTGCACAAGAATATTTTGGCCGCTCGATCCAAAGTGTTCCGAGCAATGTTCAGTGCTGACTTGGAGGAGAAGAAGCAGAACAGAGTGGAGATTACGGATGTGGAGGTGGAAGTGTTTGAACATCTACGATACATTTACACGGGCAAAATCCCGGAGATGGACGAATATACATTGGAGCTATTTGTTGCTGCTGATAAGGTATTTTTATAACATGTTTTTTGAATAACATTAACAAAAGTTCTACAGTATCAATTGGATCACTTGAAGGCCGTTTGTGAACAATATCTTTCTTCAAACTTTGCAATCAAATCTGTGGTCAATGTTCTCGTGATTGCAGACATGCACAATTCGAATGAATTAAAATCGAAATGTATCGAGTTCATCACTTCGAATTCAGATGAAGTAAAAGGAACAGATTCTTGAAAGAGATGAAATCAAGACCAGTCTTGTTGATGGAACTGTTTGACAAATTAGCTGTCAAAATGAAATCGTTATTAATTAAATCATAGAGTTAATTTTTTAGTATGTTTGTGCGTTTGATAAAAGTTAAACAAAATAAATTTTGGATTTTTCTTGTCAGATTAATTACAACAAAACAACAATAATAAAATTAATTTGATTCTTTGTCTCATTCAATGGCTATACTGCAGTTGGAATTAGCTTTGCATGATTATATCGATGATTTTTGGTATTAAATCTGAATTGAAGGTCAATAAAACTGCATAATATATTGAGTTTATCTTTGAGCACATTCTACTGATATCATTTCATTTGTTTGCTCTGATACCACAAGTGATTAGATTTGTGAAGGCAAACTCTAATTTACACTATGTTTTAGTGTTTGACATTCACAATGCGAGTGAATTAATGTCTAAATGCATTGAGAACATCGCTTTTAATTTAGTCAAAGGTACTGATGCTTGGAAGGAGAGGAAATCAAGACCAGTCCTGTTGATGGAGTTGCTTGATAGTTTTTCTGAAAAATGAAATCTTTGTCAAATAAATTTTAATTTTATTTGTATAGTGTGTTTTGATGTTTCAAAAATGTTTAATTATTTTTTTTTGCTAATTTTGACTTTACTTTTCAAATACAATTTGAGAGCGTAAAAAATTACGTTATCAAGAGAGTGGGGGCCCAGCACTTTATATAAAATGGTTATATGATAATTAAAATGGTTCAAGTTAATTTGGATCGGGTTAGAGTGTTTTTAGTCTCAGAAGGATATATTTTGTTGTAGATTTGCGTTGTGTTGCTAAACCATTGACTGCTAACACCATTGCTCGAGTCTTGAGATTGTTTCTAAGGAGACAACAATGAGGCATTAAAATAGCTTAAATTACCTTAATGTCTGCAAGTTTATGGTGTGGCGTGCAATTATAGATCTCAAGATACGATTAAAAATATAAAGATGATAAGACGCTTTATTACGTACTATGTTTGCGATATTTTTTCCGTTTCCTAACTAACACCCACAATTTTGTCAACTCATAAAAAAATTATTTTTTTAATTTTTTAATTTGAATAACTGTATTCTGAATTAAACATAATGACATCAAACTCTTCAAGAAGTGATTATGTGGTCAAGGAGACAGCCACCCTAAACTGGACAATTAATGGTTTTACTAATCTAACCAGTCTCATTAATTCAGAACAATTTTCACCGCCAAATAGCAAAAATAAATTTCAATTATATTTGAAATCCAAGACAGCGTTTTTTAATTCCGAAGATGTTTACATCTCTTTATATTATAATCAAAATGAAAGTGAATTGCCAATGCTATATCAAGTGTCGATTATGAATGCAAATGGCGAGATGCAATACACTCAAGGTAATTAATTAAATTGTTGATCTAATAAAAACACACAAGAGTTTTACATTTTTACAGAAAATTATTGGAAATATCGCAAAACAGTTAAAAATGAATATAAACATAGAAATTTTATAAATTATATAACATACCATAAATGTTTGCAATATTTGGTAAATGGCAATTTGATCTTAAGCTGTGAGGTTTGTTAAAAGGATTGTCATAACTAAAAAATTATACATTTGAAATATCTTTAAGGTGAATGTATTGGACAGCAATAAGAAGGTTGCACACAAAACTGTTGAAACTGACAATTTACAAAACGACTATCAAGCACTGCTTGAGAACTCTAAATTCAGTGATGTCGTGCTTCTGGTTAAAGAAAAAGAATTCAAAGTTCACAAGAATATTCTTGCTGCTCGATCTAAAGTGTTTCGAGCGATGTTCAGTAATGACTTGGAGGAGAAGAAGCAGAACAGAGTGGAGATTACGGATGTGGAGGTGAACGTGTTTGAGCATTTGCTACGATACATTTACACTGGCAAAATCCCGGAGATGGACGAGCATACATTGGAGCTATTTGTTGCTGCTGATAAGGTACATAGATTTATTAGTTTTGTAAATGTATGATATCTTTATATTTCTTACAGTACCAACTGGAACACTTGAAATCAACATGCGAACAGTCGCTTGGTTCAAATCTCACCACCGAATTCGTGATCAAAGTTCTCGTAATTTCCGACATGCATAATGCGAGTGAGTTGAAATCTAAATGTGTCGAATACATCACTTCCAACTCAAATGCAGTCATTGCAACCGACGAATGGAAACAATTGAAATCACGACCCGACTTGTTGATGGAACTTTTTGAGAAGATCTCTACTAAGATTAAATAAGAAAAAAATTTGTAATATAATAGATTTGTTGTGTTGGCTAATTAAAACTCAAGATTGCTTGTTAGGATTGATATTGTATAAATTACAAGTAAAAATAAAAAATCAATAAAAGTAGTTTTTAGCATTTTTTGTTAGATGTCTATGTCCGAGTAAAGTAATTTGAGTTTAGTTGTATTTTGACCTGCAGGCTAACCTGCAAACCAAAGAGGGAGGGAGGGTTTTCTTGTATTTTGCTCACTACTTTTCCGTTTTCTAACGCATATCTTACTACAAATGTTTTGTGTTCATAAACATTAGCAGTAGGACAAAAATAAGAAAAATTCCCATTTTTTATTACGAAAAATCACCCAGAAAGCCAACACAATGCCATCAAACTCATCAACCAGCGACGATTACGTGGTGAAGGAGACTGCCACCCTCAACTGGACAATCTTCAACTTCGCCAATCAAAACACCCAAGTTCTGTCCGATCCATTTGCACCACCAAACAGCCGAAAAGAATTTAAATTATTTTTGAATCCAAAAACAAATATTTTGGTTTCTGAATATGTTTTAATCTATTTGTCTTGTAATCGAACTCAAAACGAGCTGCCAATGGAATATCGAGTGTCTATTTTGGGTGCAAATGGCGAGAAACGTTACACTCAAAGTAAGAATGATTTTTTTATTTTGTAAAAAATGTAATTAATTTTGTATTTTTTTCATGCGAAGAATATCGTTGGGTTTATAAGGAAGCGGATACAGCTAACAACCAATTCAATAATTTAAATTTTACTAATTTTATTGGCTACAATTCTTGTCTAAAATATTTGGTTAACGGAAATTTGATTTTAAGATGCGAGGTTTGTTAGATTTGTGTGTCATAAATTAAGGTTTTAAATTGTTAATTTCTTTTCATTTTCAGGTGGATGTATTGGGTAAAAGTCATATCAATGGTCAAGTTGACTTACAACACGACTATCAAGCCCTACTTGAGAGCTCAGAATTCAGTGATGTTGTGCTTTTGGTGAAAGAGAAGAAAGAATTTAAGGCACACAAGGCGATTCTTGCTGCTCGATCCAAAGTGTTCCGAGCAATGTTCAGTGCTGACTTGGAGGAGAAGAAGCAGAACAGAGTGGAGATTACGGATGTGGAGGTGGACGTGTTTGAGCAGCTTTTGTTCTACATTTATACGGGTAAAATCTCAAAATTGGATGATTATGCATTGGAGCTATTTGTTACTGCTGATAAGGTATTGACTCGATTGCATATTTTTTTGTATAATTCATAAAAATTTTTACAGTACCAACTGGATCACCTGAAATCAACTTGTGAGCACACTCTTGGTTTAAGCCTCACCACCGAATCCGTGGTAAATTTTTTCGTAATTGCAGACATGCACAATGCGAGTGAGCTCAAATCGAAATGCATCGAGTACATCAATGCGAATTCGGTTTCCGTGAAGAAAACTGAAGAATGGAATCAGATCAAGTCCCGACCAGCCTTGCTGATGGAGTTGTATGACAATGTAACTGCCAAACTAGAATCGATGTCAATCAAATAATTTGAATTCGAACTTTCAAGTTCATAATTGTTTTTGATTTTGTAATCGAGTTGCCTATATGTTGTATTTTAAAACCAAATTGTGCATAGGATTGCTCCTTAGTAATTGCAATTTGAAATAATTTTTGAATAAAAACAATAAAAAAATCTTTTCTTTTCGGAACAAACTTTTTTTTGAGTAATAAATTTTGAGACTATTTGAACTTTGAACTCTTCAACTCAAACTTGAATTTTGATCATATATCTGTCCAACTATCGAGTTAGTTTGTTAACTTTGACTTGTACTTTGACCTGTACCTACGTAGGCCAATCACTGTTCTATGCTTTTAGCATGTTTCTATACAGAACACTAATGCAGAACTCCAGGGGAGTCCCAGTAGGGGTAGTATGTCAAGATTAGCTTTGGTTTAAGAATAACGTTTACGAAACCAAACAAGGCCTATCGTGTTTACTGTGCCTCTACTCCCTCGGTGGTTTCGATTTTGAAAATTAATTTTTTCTTATTGTCTTGTTTTGACTTGTTTGTGCTATCATCGTGACTGTCATTTAGTAACGAGCAAGTGTTCTTTACTATACATTTGTTTTGTGTATGTGATATATTTTCAATGTTAAGCGAAATTTTTGTTGTTCAAAATCGATAAACTATTTTTGTTTAAAAATGACATCCGACTCATCAACGAGTGATTATTTTGTGGTAAAAGAAACTGCCACCCTCAACTGGACAACCAATGGCTTCACTAATCCGCACATTAGTCACATTGGTTCGGGCGAATTTTCACCACCAAATAGCGCAAATAAATTTGAATTATGGTTAGGATTCAAATTTGTCAAAGATAAAATTTGTGCAGCTTTATATTATTTTGAAAATGAGCGCGAGCTGTCAATGCGATATCGTGTTTCGATTTTGAATGAGAATAGTGAGAAGCAATATACTCGAGGTAAGGATTTTTTAAGAAAATCTTGAAATTTATTAATATGAAAAAATGTTTTTATTTTTGATTTGTTTGTTTGAAGAATATAGATGGCATTTTAGTGAAACGAGTGCTCACCAAGATAATCGAATGAATGTTCATACTTTCATAGACTCTAATTCTGTTTCGAAATATTTGATCAAAGGAAATTTGATTTTGTATTGTGAGGTTTGTTTAATAATTTTGTTATAAACTCAACTATTAGTTTAAAAATTTTATTTCTATATCTTTAGGTGGATGTATTGGAAAAAGATAATCACCAAGTTGAATTGCAAAACGACTATCAAACACTGCTCGAGAACTCCGAATTCAGTGATGTTGTACTTTTGGTGAAGGGGAAAGAATTTAAGGCACACAAGAATATTCTTGCAGCTCGATCCAAAGTGTTCCGAGCCATGTTCAGTAATGACTTGGAGGAGAAGAAGCAGAACAGAGTGGAGATTACGGATGTGGAGGTGGACGTGTTTGAGCATTTACTACGATACATTTACACGGGCAAAATTTCCGGAATGGATGAATATGCATTGGAGCTATTTGTTGCTGCTGATAAAGTATAAATTTTATCTCATGATTTTGATCGATTGTTCATAAAATTCTTATACAGTACCAACTGGATCACTTGAAATCAACCTGTCTACACTCACTTGGATCAACCCTAAAAGTCGAATCCGTGGTCCAAGTTCTCGTAATTGCAGACATGCACAATGCGAACGAGCTCAAATCGAAATGTTTGAACTTCATAAATGCGAACTCAAGTGCAGTCATTGCTACGGACGATTGGAAGCAGATGAAATCACGACCAGACTTGCTGATGCAATTGTACGAGAAGAAATCGGACTTTGATAATACTAAAAAGCAGCGAACAAAATGAAATTCAATTATTTAATTTGACTAAAATTCTGGAAAAAATAAAAAACGAAAAATTGTGACATTTTGTTATGTAATCATATATATCTTTTGGCATATCAGACTTTGGGGCCATACTTTAATGACGTCATCAGCATAGGGTGTATGTGGGTATTTGAGTGCTGATGACGCTTTGATGACGGTGAGAGAGGGTGTGTATAGCCTTCGATGACGTCATCAACGTTTTTTATAAAGTAAAGCAAAAACTCAGTGAAAATATAAATTTTAAATTTTTGTATTCAGAAAATTGATATGTGTTAAACATACCACATAAGGCCATTTCTTAAACATAGTTTTTTAAGCACTCAAATATATCATTCACAAAAAAACACTCAAATATAAAATTGAAAATTTTTTCTGGGGGCATGTTGCCATTTGTATCTTGTTGTTCTGAACGATAAACAAAAATGCGCCAATTCAGCAATTTAGTACATCGATCCAGACGAACAAAAACCAACAGTACAGTTGCAAAATGAAAAGTGGATAGCAAAACACGTCAGAAGTAGTAAACATTTGCTTCAAATAGTTAAATGCAACGACAAGTGTTGTGAGCCATTTCGAAGCAGCATCATTGTTGCAAGATCGTTTTTTGTCACCTCCAGATTTGTTAACTCAAAGAGAAGAAGAGATTTGCATCTACTGACATCGAATTAGAAACAGGTAGATTTTCTCTCTTCAACAAAGAATGTGCTTGTCATCGTTCCTTCCATCTACAGAATTCAAGTCTCCACAATTTGATTACTATTGTCCATCGGTTCATCACAAAATCAGATCTCAAGTCTGCAAAAAGTGTGATGTTGATTTTTGTTCACAGAAAGCAATGAAGTTGTATACTCTAAAATGTGATCTTGATGAATCAATGTCAGAATCGGATCCAGAAACTGATGACGATACTGAAATCGACGAGGATACTGAAATTGAAGATAATTTTAGTTTTGATGAGGCAGCTGGTGATTACAACCTCGAGATAGTACCTTAATTTTGACGATTGATCAAATTACGACTCAGCTTTAAATGAAAGAAAATCCGAACTCAGCATCCGTTCCTGGACCTCAACCGCTAGTTCTTGCTTTAAATGAGGATTCATCAATCATCAATGCATTAACTAAATATAATATGTTTATGATGACGTCATTTTAGGGGGGAGGGTATGTGTATGTCGGATGATGACGGTTTGATGACGAGGGAGTATGGGTGTATCGAAAAACCCAATTTTGTGATGACGTCATTAAAGTATGGCCCCTTTTGAGTAAATAAATTTGAACTTTGACATGCAACCATCTGCTCTCTATTAGGTTTTTATTTGTCTTATCAATTTCTTTAACCTTAAGCATATTTCTATAGACCATTATAATGCACAGCTGGCTCAAGCAGTGTGGCTTGATATTAAAATCAAACAGAGCTTTGGAAATTCAAAGGCAAAGTCTGTTGAGTGTTGTGATTTGATACGTCTTCTGTGTGCGACCCGCTGTTGTGTGTTGTTGTGTAGGAAGAGGAAAATGCGAGAGTAGCGTGTTAGTCTGTCTGTGACTGTGCCTGTGTGTGTATGTCTGCTCTGTTGTGAGCCGAAATAAAGTTTCTTCAACCGTTTTCTTTGTGAATCTCTGTGGATTCTATGTGAATCCTGGTTGGTTTTAGTGACCATTCTTAGTGTCCTACAACAAAGTCTTCCAACTACCTTCCTAAAAGCGTGTTTTTATGTTTGTGATCGTGTAGCAGTGCAATCGTAAGCAGAAATTTTTAGCAAAATCTGCCTTTTTGAGGTTATACTACAAAAGGTCGAAATTACAAAAGATCGAAAATTAGCATAATGAACCTATAAAATTCGACCTCTTGTAAACCAAACATAACAAAAGGTCGAAAGTTGTGTTTTTTTATTAAAAATCTTTTGAAAGCTTTGTTAATCGTATTAAATTGGGGTTTCATGTTCTTGACTCGTGGATTTGTAAAATTAATCATAGATTTTCCGAAAATATTGAAATAGATTAAACATTAAACTAAAATAGTGCTAGGAATAGGAATTGTTCTACATTGTCGTATTAGATTTTGTCCACCAAATAGATACATAATCCAATAAAAATCATATGAAATGTAGTCGATTTGTTGTATACACAAAAACAAAACAAAATTTTATTAAGCACATGTTGGATGTGACACATTATGAGCGAGAAAAGTAAACAAAACAAACATTGTGCCAATTTATGCATGCTTTGTTAAAAGTTGGTCACGCCTTCTTGAGTGTTTTGCTAAAATCTTTTCTTGTGTTTTGATTTAGGGGAAATGTTGAAGATTTTTGTTTAATTCAAAGTTTACCATTCTGTAAGACTAAAGTGCAGTGAATAAAAATAATTCTTATACGATTATTTAGAAGTTGAAAATATCTTGAATAATCACGTGGTGAAATTTATTATCATAACTGTGAGATCAAACAGAAAATAGATTTTGGGCATTAGTAGAACCTGAACAACGTATTTTAGCTTTACTAGATCAATAAATCAATATTCAAACTAAAAATCAACTTTCTAACTTTTTCGACATTTTGTAAGCCAAACATAACAGAAGATCGAAAAAGTTCGAAAATTTTCGAAAATTTTGAATTGATTGGGCGCACACAATACCACCACAAACATAAAAACCACATTTTAGTGAAGGAATATTCTATTTTATAATTCTATAAACTGCTAATTTTTGGTTTCTCAGAATTTCTTTATCCAAATAAAAATTAAATGCCAAGTTGAGTAAAACCATAAATTATATTTCAAAATTTCACATGATGCACATACGTACTTTATGGTTTCTCCTTTGGTGTGTCACTGCGATACGAGCACACAAATGGCAGCTTGAGCTTTTGTTGTTGTATTGGTGAATGAGTAAACTCAACTGGAAATTTTTTGGTTTTGTATGAAGATCGGTTTTGTCTACCTTTTACTGGTTAAACTTGTTTGATTTATTACTTAATATGGAGTCGAGTAATATCAATGAAAATGCTCAACACATCAATGTAGACAACTCCCACTACGTTCAACAGTTTCCTACATCTTTTAATTCCTCGTTGTTTCAGCCAATTCAATCTATGCCATTTCATTCGATGCCATTTCAATCAATTCCAATTCAATCGATTCCAATACAATCAATACCAATGCAATCAATGCCAATGCAATCTATCCCAATTCAATCAGTTCCTATTCAACCTTTTTCAATGCAATCTTTAGCATTTCAGCCTATGCCTATGCCTTTTCACACCTCTGCGTCAATTTACAATATTCCTCAAGCACAATGTACTCCAAGTGCATATCAAATGTTCCCGCCAGTCTATCCATTTCAACCATATTCAAATATGCCTATGAATTACCAGCAAATTCAGGTCAATCCTCAATGTGCACCATTTTGCTTTCCACAACCACAACAAGCTGTACAAATGTTTCAACCAGTTTCGACCAATTACAATCAACTTTATCTCAACCCTCAATCACAATCGTTTGCTCCACAGCATGTTTATTTGGTTCAGTCTAACCAAAATCAATTCTGTCCAGATCAAAATCTGCCTGAACAGACGTCATATAATGCTCAACCGCAAAATAAAACAAATATAGATACTTTAAATGACTATTCTGAATTGAATCGCAATGTTGAATCAAACCAAATGGTCAATGATTTTCAGTTGGATTGCATTCAGCAAACTGTTGAAAATTCTGTTCCTGTCAATGATCCACAAGGTCTAAATGCTGGAATTATTTCAGCTCCATATCTCAATCGTGACAAACTTAAATCTGCTTTAAACGCTTTGAATGACTGTTTGTTTGCCTCAAGATGCTCCAAAGCTATTACCATTAAAAATGAAATGAATTCTAGTGAAAGTCAATCACTAGTTGACCCAATTAATGACGATTTTTCTCTTCGGTCATTTGGCTCAAATGAAATAAGTTCAAATGAAGATAGTGATTCACCAGCTGAAATATTTAAAAATTTTGATAAATCATCTAATTCTGACTCGTCATTATTTTCTCATGCATCTTTATCTTCTCTGTCGTCCTTATCATCTATTACGACATCTTACCAAAAGGCAAAATCTGAAAGAAAAGTAAATGCATCTAGCAAACAAGTGAAAAAAGTTAGATTTGCAAATGAAAATTCTAGTTTTCAAAACAACTCGAAAAAAGTTGCAAAAGCAAAACAGAAAACCAATAGACAATTTGCAAATTTGCAAAAGCCAACAACCACAATTGATCTTGCCGAAATTGACCAAATTGAATGTCCCCAAACTCATGTACCTTACCTCTTGACAAAACGTTCTGAACTGTGGCAGCCATTTGAATTTGGAAATTTTTTGCCTGGTTTACGAAATCAATTTAGTGGAGGTGAAGGACTCAATCATTCTAATCAATGCGTTGGCATATCTGCATTAGCGGTAATAATGTCTCGTTTTGTGGAACCGAATGTATGGATTCCGGAATTTAGTGACAAGGTTCTCTGTGGTGGTGACAATTTGTATGGCAGGACAATTCAACATCATAACCTTTCTAATGGCACATTAATCCAAGTGCGAGATCTGCTTCTTAATTTTAAAATTTATGATGAAATTTCAATTGAAATTCGCACTCACACACTTAAATATGGTCAGCGTGATCCATGGGCTGTTGGTCCAATTCAAGACAATCCGTCAATTCCAGGTGAAATGGCTTTGGTCACTGCATTCGTAGATTGGGATATTTTTCATGATGATTGTGCAGGTGGAATTATTATTGCAAATGGTACGGCAAGATCACTTTTCAAATCGGATGGCAAATATTACATATTTGACTCCCACCCTTCACATTTGCATTGCAATGCTGTATTGATTGAAATAGATTCCATTATGAAAGCATATGATACAATGATTTCCCTGCTTGGCAATTTGAATGGAAGATATGACTTCGATTGTATTCAAATCTACCATTATGAATATATCGATGGCGATAGCGATAGAAGTAAATCAGCTAGTCCAGCTTTGAGCCTTGATTCACACCAACCAGAAAAGTCATCTTCATCCTCGTCTAAATCACTTGAATCGTCGTCAGATTCATCGGACATGTCATCAGATTCTTCTCGTAGTACAAATAAACCAAAATATAAAAGTAAAAAATTGCCTTCATTTTACCCAACCAAAAGAAATGTCAACTTTCACTTTCCGCTTTCGCATGCAATTGAAAACATTCAAAAATCAATTGAAAAGGATGAGTATTATACTTCGCACGGAAACAAATGCAAAAGAATTGAAAATCATTTGTTTGTCCAAAGCAAACCAGGAAAAGACGAATTGTCCAATTCTTATTGGAAGTGCATTAAAGCAAAACAAATGGGCTGTCCAGCACGATTGATAGTTCCACCAGTTGGCGAACCTTTACTTTCTGGTAGAGAAGAGCACAATCATCCAGTCGATTTACAGGATTTGGAACGGCGAAAGCGCCATCAAACAATAAACATTGCAGGTGGAAAATTTATGTTGGACGGAAATCTTGATTTTCGTCATGCTTGCAATGAAGTGTGGCCAGAGGAAATGTTAGAATATAATGAGGATGCATTCAATATGATGATATACAGGGCACGAAACAAAGTACTGCCAATGAATCCTGCCAAACATAGATCAGAATTAATTATCGATGAAATTTATCAAGTAATGAATTATTTATTTTTGAATTATTTAAAAATTTGCTTAATTTTATTCCAGGAAACTGAATTTGAAGAAAATTTCTTAATGTTTGATTCAAATTGGGACAAAAAGGCTAGAAAGAAATTTGGTCCAAAATTTCGGCTACTTATATTTTCGACAGTTAAATGCCTAGAAGCGTTAGCTCTTTATTCGGCATGGTACGGAGATGGGACATTCAAAATTTGTCCCAAATTGTTCGGTCAGCTTTACACATTTCACTGTTGCACAGATCGTTTATCAATTCCTCTAGCATATTGTTTGCTCCCAGATAAAGAGGAATCCACTTACAAATATCTCTTAAAGAAAATGAAATACTTAGTACGAATGTATGGTGGCAACAGGAAGTGGAATGGTCCGAAAACATTCACAATTGACTATGAGATGGCAACACGAAATGCAATTGAAAGCGTTTTCCCTAAAACGCACATTGAAGGTTGTCGTTTTCATTTTGGAAAATCTATATTTTCTCATATTCAACACAATGGCCTCAAAAAGTTATACGAAAATAACAAAATTTACCATCGAAAATTTCGAACACTTTTAGGCCTTGCATTTCTTCCTGAAGAAGAGGTTTTTGAAGCATTTCATCACCTCGTTAATACTAGATATTTTTATGATAGTTCAGTGAAACTGTCACGTCTTGAACAGGAGGGTATCAAAAAGGTAATTGTCTAAACTTTGACAAAAGTGACAATAATGTTTTTTTATAATTATAAAATAGCTGCTAGAATATGTCGGAAAAACATGGATTGGACGAATTTTGAAAAAAGGCACAAAAACGATCTATAAACGTCCTCTTTATCCTATCAAAATGTGGAACTGTCACAACAGAGCACTAAAGAAACGAACACTCGATACAAACGCACTTGAGGGGTATCATACCGAAATGGGAGTCTTCTTTAAGAGAGCTGGAAAAAATATCAACAAATTTTTTAGCTTACTTAAGGTCCATCACATGGACAATAACCGAAAATTATGCAGATTGAATGTGTCGAAGAAAAAGAGTCGAAAGTACCACATCAAACAACGTACCGAAATGTACTTCCAAGTGAATAAATACCACAACCAGAAAAAGATGAACCAGATCAACGAATCTGTTGACAATTATGCTTCGAATCCACTCAACAACAGAGAAGACTTTCTACGCATTATCTCAAATTTTACAAAGTTTCCTAGAGCTCGAACCAGAAAAACCAGAAGCAAAAAAAGAAATCCCAAATAAAATGTGCCTTGAGGTGTATTCAATTATTGTTTCAAAATTACATCATTTTTGTAATGAGAATCAAACAATGTCTAACAAAGTATATTACTGAATTGAAAAATAAAAGTTATATATAAAATATATTCGCTATACCCCGAAAACTATTTAGAGAAAAGATCAAAACATTCTGTCAAACAGCTTGAAGTCTAAATAGACTCGATACAATCGATAATTATTACATATATCATGATAAAAAAATAATGTAATGAAATTCTTGTCTATGAGCTATATGCCCTAACAAGTGAATTTGAAATAACTCAGTATAAAATTTGCTTGTTGGCGTTTACGTTTTTAATAATCGAATACTTACCTTGAATACAAAAAAGATTAAACTGATCTTTTGAAAAGCACGATGCAAAACAACTTGAAGAGCAATCAGTTTCATTTTTATTGCCATAAAGCACAAAGTAATACTAGTAGTAAGTAGAGTTTGCTTCGTAGACTAAGCAATCCAGTAGACATAATCTGACTTGACAAAATGTTCAAGTTATATGTTGAAGTTGACAGCACAACACAAAACACAAAGTAAAGCACAACGCTGATCCAGTTGTGTCGAGTTTATTTATGTTGAGCGTACGAAAGCGTGATGTGAGTGGCAATAAAATTGGCACAGTGGAACATAAAAACGTATTCGAACATATAACTTGACTAAAATAATCAATTACTAAATAAAAATTAATTTTCGAACTTTTTCGAACTTTTTCGAACTTTTTCGAACTTTTTCGATATTGTGCTAATTCTTATTTTAATCATTTTTTATGTTTGTATTGTATTTCAAACAAGATGTTATCACATTTAAGACAAATTTGACTAAGGACAAGATTATCTGAGTATACTTTAATAATTATAATTTATGACAACATTTCATATATAAAAAATCTTGTGTTTGTGTTTGCGTGCTTGAAACCAGAGTTAAATAGATTTTTATTTCAGAATTTTCAGCAAATTATTTTGAAATAAAATTATTATTAAAATTGTAATTTGATTTTTAAAAGAAATAACAATAAAACTTGAGATTATAGACTCAAAACTTGATTTTCGATCTTTTGTTATGTTTGCATTACAAGAGATCGAAAAAGATCGAAAGACCCTCCTCCCATTAATTTAGTGCCTAAGCACTACAGAAGTAGAGAGGAGGTGGAGTGTGCTAACACTGCACAGCCAATCAACGCACAGTGCATTGTTGAACAGAGAGCGCACTCGTTTGTCTGTGCCTGCTCGCCTGCAACCACACAACAAATCTGCCGAGCGAGTGTGATTTGTTTACTTACTGACTAAGCAGTAGCTAAATACTGATTTATTTTGACGAACGTGTTTTGATTCGCCTTTTGTGTATGATTAATCAAACCTAAATTCGGGACAAATTTACCAAATTTAAATTTGATCAGTGGTGAAATAGTTCACAGGATGAGCTATGGCTGCTAGATAGTATCGATGATTTGAATGAAAATCAACTTAACTGATTTATCTCATTCATCAAACATAATCTCTCACTCATTGTCTACTGCTATTACTGCTGTTATTGTGTTTTGTTTTACTTTGATGTATCAAATAAACAAAGAGCACAAATTGTTTCGTTAATCGTCATCAACCTTGCCAACAGTAAACAGTAAACAGGATTTGTTTTTTCCCGCAAAATGTCTTAAGAATCTCCAATTTCGAAAGTAACCCCAATAACAAATTTAAAATAGCTGTTTAAAACGTTTTTAAGAGCTACAACAACTTTCGATCTTTTGTCAGGTTTGGCTTACAAAAGGTCGAATTTTATAGGGTCATTATGCTAATTTTCGATCTTTTGTAATTTCGACCTTTTGTTAGTAGACGCTTTTTGAAACAAGAAAATGGCTTCCAACTCTTTTACAAGTGATGATTATACGGTCAAGGAGACTGCCACCCTCAACTGGACAATCAATGGCTTCACTAATTATTTTAATCTAAGCAGTAAAATTCTTTCAGACCCGTTTTGCCAACCAAAAAGTGAAAATGAATTTCAATTATGGATAACATCCCAAATGAATCTAGATGACATTTATATATCGTTATATTATGGTGGAAATGAAAGTGAATTGCCAATTCGATATCGAGTCTCGATTATGAACGCAAGTGGAAAGAAGCAATACACTCAAGGTAATTTGATTGTTGAGGTTACAACAAAAATGTATATAATGTTTGTTTTTTGTTTGTTTGAAGAATATAAATGGAATTTTAATTAAGGCAAATTTACACACATTAGAACACCATTTTTGCCGTATAAATGATGCAATTTTTATTGCCTGTAATTCCTTTGGTAAATATTTAGTAAACGGAAATATGATCTTGTACTGCGAGGTTTGTCTAATTGATTATAACAAAATTCAACTAATTGAATAAAATCCTCCATTTCTTTTGACTGCAGGTGGATGTATTGGAAAAAGTCAATCATCAAGTAAACTTACAACGTGACTATCAAGCGCTGCTTGAAAATTCAGGACGTAGTGATGTTATATTTTTGGTGAAGACGAAAGAATTTAAAGCACACAAAGCTATTCTATCAGCTCGATCCAAGGTATTTCGAGCAATGTTCAGTGATGACTTGGAGGAGAAGAAGCAGAACAGAGTGAAGATTACGGATGTGGAGGTGGACGTGTTTGAGCATTTGCTACGATACATTTACACGGGCAAAATCCTGGAAATGGACGACTGTGCATTGGAGCTATTGGCTGCTGCTATTAAGGTGTAGTTTCTATGACAAGTTTTTTAGTATAATATTCATAAAATTCTTATACAGTACCAACTGGATCACCTGAAATCAACCTGTCTACAGTCACTTGGTTCAACCCTAAAAGTCGAATCCGTGATCAAAGTTCTCGCAATTTCAGACATTCACAATGCGAGTGAGCTTAAATCGAAATGTTTGGATTTCATCAATGCGAACTCAAGTGCAGTCATTGCAACGGACGATTGGAAGCAGATGAAATCACGACCAGACTTGTTGATGGAACTGTATGAGAATAAATCTGACCTTCATGATACAAAAAAGAAGCGTACAAAATGAAATTCAAGTATGTAATCTGAATAAAATTCTTGAAAAGATAACAAAACAAAAAATTGTAATATTTTTATTATGTACTCGTTTGTGACACATCTTTCTAAGACATTTCTCAATCATTTTTAAAACATTCCTCCTTTGGATAAAATTTGGGACAACTTTGAATAAACTACAAAAGCAATGCCATTTCTTTTTGAATAAAAGTCAGACCCTTTAGTAATCAATTTTGAGTCAATTTGAACTTTGACCCTCGACCTTTGTTCATTAGTTTGTTAATATGTCTATTGCCTTACCTATGAGCATATTTCCATGGACCAAAACAGCTGGTTCAATCAAAGTGTGGCATGATATGATATGATCAAATATCGCTTCTGACATTCAAAAGCAAAGTACCACTTCTACACAGAGAGCTTCAAGGTCAAACGTTGCTATGGCCAATGACAATACAAAACCAATCAAAGGTTAATCGTGTTTACTATAGTTAGTCTAGCTGTGCCTCTACCTCTTGCTTTTCTAGCTAACTTTGTTAATCCTAAACACATGTACGTGTCTACATATGTTTGTAATCTTTTCATTTGCTTTTTCATTTTTAAGCAAAAAAATATATTTCAAAAACTGCTTTCAGTAATCCAGGCACCATGACATCCGGCTCATCAACTCATCATCAACATCAAGATGATGATGATTATCTGGTCAAGGAGACTGCCACCCTCAACTGGACAATCCAAGGTTTTAGTAAACTACAAAACAATCGTATTCTTTCAGATTCATTTTCCTCGCCAAATAGCGGAAATAAATTTGAGTTATGGTTTACAGCAAAAACCAACCCTGACGACATTCCAATATCTCTACATTATTGTGGACATAAACAGGAGTTGCTAATGAGATATCGAGTGTCGATTATGGATGCAAATGGCAAAGAACAATTCACTCAAGGTAGGAATGATTTTTTGAAGTTAAAAAATGTTTTCAATGTTTGTTTTAATTTTGGGTTAAGAATATAGATGGAATTTTAAAAGAAATAATGCCAAACAATATCCGCGTATAAATTCGGGCAATTTTATTGGCAGTAATTCTTTTGCAAAATATTTGGTACACGGATGTTTGATTTTACACTGTCAGGTTTGTCATAAATCGAACTGATTATTTCAAATTATTAATTGAATATTCTTTTTAACTGCAGGTGGTTGTATTGGAGAAAGTTGATCTCCAAGTTAACTTACAAAACGATTATCAATCACTACTTGAGGGCGCAGAATTCAGTGATGTTGTACTTTTGGTTAAGGGGAAAGAATTCAAGGCACACAAAGCTATTCTTATTGCTCGATCAGATGTATTCCGAGCAATGTTCAGTCATGATTTTGAAGAGAAGAGACAGAACAAAGTGGAGATTACGGATGTGGAGGTGGACGTGTTTGAGCATTTGCTACGATACATTTACACGGGCAAAATTCCTGAGAAGGGCGAAATTGGATTTGAGCTATTTGTTGCTGCTGATAAGGTATAGATTCGATTACATATATTTTAAGACAAATATTCACAAAAATTCTTACAGTACCATCTGGATCACTTGAAATCCACCTGTGCAAAATCACTTGGAGCAAACCTAACCATCGAATCGGTGGTTGCTGTTCTTGTGATTGCAGACAGGCACAATTCGAGTGAGCTCAAATTGAAATGCATCAAGTACATCAATGATAATTCAAGTTCAGTCATTGCTACCGACGAATGGAATATGCTATTATCACGACCCGACTTGTTGAAGGAACTGTACGAGAAACAATCTGACGTCAAAGAAACCAAGAAACGTCGTACAAAATGAAATTCAATTATGTAATCTGAATAAAATTGTTGAAAAAAAATTGTGACATTTTAATGTGTAATCGTTCGTGGCATATATATTTCTAAGCCATTTCTGAAACAATTGTTCCTTAGAATGTAATTTGAGATTTTTGAATTTAAAAAACAACTTTTTAGTAATAATTTTTGAGTAAGCAAATTAGAACTTTGACCGGAAACCATCTGCTCTCTATTAGGTTTCTATTTGTTTTATCAATTTTTTTACCTGTAAGCTTAAAAGTTTGGCATGTCTTCAAACTATCTAAACGCGTGTGTTTTATTTTTGATAGCAACGAGAAAACAAAGCACCGAGAGACTGGTTCTGTACAATGTATCATTAAACATATAATACAAAACACCCAGAGACAATAAACTTTATTTCGCACAGATGTCAGAATTTTGAGTCTATTTGAACTTTGATCTGCAACCATCTGCAGTCCATTAAATTGTTATTATGCCTATCTATTGCTTTACCTCCAAGCCTATTTGTATGGACCAAAAACAGCTGACTACATGATCGATCTTTGCTTTGGTCATACAAAGTCAATCAAAGTTAATCGTGTTTATTAGTTAGTATAGCTGTACCTCTACCCCTTTATTTTCTAGCTAACTTTTTTGGTCTCAACCTCACGTACAGCTAGGTCTACACAAGTTTGTAATCTTTAAATTTGATTTTTTGTTTTTTATGTAAATATATTTTTTCAAAAACAGCTTCCCGTAAACCAGGCACCATGACATCCGGCTCATCGACTCCTCAACATCAAGATGATTATCTGGTCAAAGAGACTGCCACCCTCAACTGGACAATCAAAAGTTTTAGTAATCTACTAAACTGTCGTATTCGTTCAGATTCATTTTTCTCGCCAAATAGCGAAAACAAATTTGAGTTATGTTTTACCGGCAAAACCAACCCTGACGACATTCCTATATCTCTACATTATTGTGGACAGCAACAGGAGTTGCTAATGCGATATCAAGTGTCAATTATGGATGCAAATGGCAAAAAGCAATACACTCGAGGTAAGGATGGTTTTTTGAAGTTATTAAAATGCATTTTTAATGTTTGTTTTAATTTGGGTAAAGAATATAGATGGAATTTTAAGAAAATTAATGCCAAACATTATCCGCGTATAAATTCAGCTAGTTTTATTAGCAGTAATTCTTTTGCTAAATATTTGGTAAAGGGAAGTTTGATTTTACACTGTCAGGTTTGTTACAAATAGAACTGATTAATTCAAATTATTAATTATATATTCTTTTTAACTGCAGGTAGATGTAATTGAGAAAATTGATCTCCAAGTTAACTTACAAAACGATTATCAATCACTACTTGAGAATCCAGAATTTAGTGATGTTGTACTTTTGGTTAAGGGGAAAAAATTCAAGGCACACAAGGCTATTCTTTTTACTCGATCAAATGTGTTCCGTGCAATGTTCAGTAATGACTTGGAAGAGAAGAAGCAGAACAGAGTGGACATTACGGATGTGGAGGTGGACGTGTTTGAGCATTTGCTACGATACATTTACACGGGCAAAATTCCGGAGAAGGGCGAATTTGGATTTGAGCTATTTGTTGCTGCTGATAAGGTTCTATTGAGCATTTTTCTGAACAAATATTCACAATAATTTTTACAGTACCATTTGGATCACCTGAAATCAACCTGTGCAAAATCACTTGGCGCAAACCTAGCCATCGAATCAGTGGTCGATGTTCTTGTGATTGCAGACAGGCACAATGAAAGTGAGCTCAAATTGAAATGCATCGAGTACATCAATGCTAATTCAAGTGCAGTCATCGCCACCGACCAGTGGAATCAACTTATATCACGACCAGACTTGTTAAAGGAACTGTACGAGAAACAATCTGACGTCAAAGAAACCAAGAAACGTCGTACAAAATGAAAATCGATTTTTGTATCTAAAAATATATTTTTATAAAAAATCTTTTTGTTAGTTAAAATACAATTTATTAATAAACTCGGCCATTTTATTATCTAAATAGACGTCTTGCTTTTTTTATTTGTCGACTCAATGCTATTGTTGACTGTGATTTATAAGCATTAAAGTGAAACTCATTTGCGTAATTATCACCAGCAGAGTTTGCAGTGACGAAATCCAAATTTAAGTTTTGGTCTGGGTTGAACTTAAAAGCAGGCATTGCCTGTGGAGCTCTACTCTGAGCCTGCAAGGCCAAAAACTCTGAATTTTTTTTAATTTTTTCAGAAGTTTGTTTTGAATCAACCTTTTCGCTATTTAATGATGAACTTTTCTCGTTTGTACTTTCAGCGTTTTTGTTTGCATTTGTCACTGTATAAGTAATTTCATCATCATTTAAGCCTAGCTTATTAAGTTCGCGCAAATATTCTATGATTTCATTGTCTGAAAAGTATGTTTCACAGGTTTGTTCCATTGAAACAATCTAGATATGACAATTTTGATTATTAGATCATTCAAATTTATTAACTTACTTTCAACTGCAAAGTCATTGTGTTACTGTCTTGCAAAAATATTGATTGAAATTCTTCGGAAGTCAGCTTATCATTAAGTTTTATTGGTGCGATTACTCGTCTAATAGGTTTCTTCGCATCTAAGACAATCGATTAATATTAAGGCAACATATTACGGCGTATTAATCATTCATAACTTACTCAAAATAATTTCATTTCCATCTGCACCAATAATCGAATATTTACAGCAATAGAATGAATATTTAACATTACTTTCTTTGGCAACGTTTAATTTAATGGAAACGTTGTAAATAAGTTCTTTGTCAGATAAGTTTATTACCACCTCTAGTTGAAATTTTGAACCATTTGAATTTGGCGATGAAAAATATTCAGATTTTAAAGATTTGAATGGATCTAAAAAATCTCTCATGTTTAAATTTTTTATTGTCCAGCGGTGGGCACATTTGGCGAATTTGATTGAATCGTATGATTGGTAAATTGTTTGAAGTGCAATTTCGGTTTGTTCATTAGGTTTATTTGTGCAAGAGGACATTGAAGTTGCTGAAGCGTTGGACGAATCAGAGCTTGTTGAAGTAGGGTTTGTTAAAGTAATGATTTTTGATGCAAGAAATTTTGAAATTTGGCTCGTTGAAGAAGAAGTTTCCGAAACAGTACTTTTTGAAGTAGCGCTTGATTGAACCTTATCATCACTCATTTTTGGCTTTACATTACAATAGCTCTCAGAGATTTGACTTGGTGACTTGTGATTGATTTTAAGTGTGTTTCTATCTTCAAGAATTTGAATCTAAAATTAATCTTATCATTTATCATTAAATCAATTGTAAATTACCTCGCAATTGATGACCAATTTGTCATTCGTCAGTAGTCCTTTAATTTGATCGAGAAGTTGTGCTACCGAAACAAAATCCACAAATCCCCAGTAATCGTTTGTGCCATGAAATTTTCTTTGACGAACTGAAATTGAAAATTGTTGAATTTTATCTCATACAGTTTGAACATTAATCTCAACAAACCTTTAGCATTATATTTCTGTCCTTTTTCATTCAAAATCGACATTTCAAACCGAACATTCAAATTAACTTTTTCCTTTGAAGAATGATACAAAAATAATGAAAGACTATTTCGATGCTTTTTGTAATCTTTGCCATTTGGATATAAATGAAGCTGAAATTGAATATCTTTGTTTGACAACAAGAAAAATTTTTCTGACACAATTTTGCTTAGAATTTGTTGATTTTGATTATAAAACTGTCTAAAATTATCAATTGTCCACTTGTGGACAAGCGAGTCGCTTAATGTAGGTTTGGCGTTTGAGTAACTTTCCGATTCGTGGACAATTGGACTGTTTTGCAATTTGGATTCACCAATTGCATCTTCAATTGTTTGAATTTCACAATAAATAACCAATTTGTAATTGTTCAAAAGATTCTTAAGGTTTTCAAGAAAATTTGATAGTAAAAAAAAGTCAACAAATTCAATTGTTTTCTTTTTCGAGCAAAATGTCTCTATTCCAACACGTGTTAACATTTTGTGACCTTTTTCATCGAGTATAGACAGTTTGAAGCGAATTTTTAGTTTATCCAACGAAAAATAATTCAATAGTACTGAAAAATCATTTCTTGATTTGAACAAAGAGAGCTGAAACTGAAGTTTTTCGTTGAGACTTGATTTGAATTTTTCCGATTTGAACTTATGATTTTCTTGTTCAATAAAGGCATAATTTAAAGCAAGACTGTCAAAATTATCAATAGTCCATTTATGGGCAAGCGAATTAATTACTCGAAATTTTGCATTCGAAAAACTTTCAGATGCAATTTGGTCGAGTAAATTTGAATCAAGCTGGCTTTGGTTTTCATCAAGAATTTGAATCTACATAAAAAATTTAGCAAAAAAATAGTTTTTAACTAAATTTAACTTACCTCACAGACAATGTTTAGTTTATTATTTAAAATAGATTTATTTGAATTTTCATGCAAGTTTTGGGTTGAAAAAAAATTGTCAAATCCCCAACAATTCTCCTTTCTAGTAAAAATATTTTGTCCAACTGTTCAAAAAAAATCTTTATACAATGATCAAAAATCTATATTTTACCTTTATAGTTTTGATATGCATTTTTTTGGACGTCAATTAAATAAAACCTGAAGCGGGCACAGATTTCGTCTTCAGAGTAACACTGTAGATAAATCCCAACAGTTTCATTTGCATTTTCACGCAAAATCAATGAAAATTGAACATTCTTAGTTGAACCAAATTTTTCCGAACAAATTTGATTAACGCCCCAATTTGTTTTATCATTAAAAAGATAAGTAACATTCGCAATTGTCCACTTGTGCTTGATTGATTCGATGACTTTAGGTTTTGCATTGAAATAATTTCGCACAACCGGGACAATATGAAATTGGTCTTGATCGTAGTAAAGCCCGTCAAGCAGATCCACATGATTGAGCTCAATTTCTTTATAATCTTCTACGATTACCATCTTTAAAAACCAAATTCAAATCAAATTAAATCAGATCAAAATTAAATTTAAATTAAATTAAAAAACTTGAAAAATACCTCACAAAAAATACTCAGAATATTATTAATCAAAACTTGATTTTCTGGATTTAAAACATATTTCAAATCGAAATTATTTTCCAAAGAACATTTCTCGAATTTCCTAGCAACATTGCAATTGACTAAATTAAATTAAATTAAATTTATTAAATCGAGTGAGCTTCCAAAAAATTATTTACCTTTACTAAAATGCACATTTCCAATACCGTCCAAAAGTGTTAAACGATAAACGACCTTGAAATCGCAATTATCCAAATTTTCAAAACAAACAAAAACACTCAAGGCATCATTTTCTTCATTTGGACAAACTTCAATATTGGACATAAATTTCTTATTTGACTTTTCAGGTACAAAATCATTCGTAATGATCTGTGCATGTTCCCAATCGTTGTTTTGTAGAAAGTGAGTAAAATTTACAATTTTTAATTTATGCGCAAAATGAGTGACTTTTGCGTATTTTGGTATTTCATCTTTGAATTTTGTGAGTGTCAAATTGAACTCGTCGTTTTCATTCTTGATGGCGAATTTCATTTTGTCATTTTACTGATTTTTGGTATGACAAAAATTGTACAGGTGGAACTTTCTTGTAGTATAACGTTGTACAGCAATCATACTAAAATCCTACATCACACAGTAAGTCACTTTTTGTGCAATCAAACACGTAAACCTGGAAATTATCAGTAATAAATCAAAAGTTAAGCCATTTTCTCCTTCTCTTGTGTATACAGAGACTATTTACAATTGATTAATAAGATTAAAGCTAATGGTTGATAAGATTTTATCGCATTCATGTCTTTGCACAGTAGGCAATAGCATTAGACAATTTTACATTTTTATAATTTTTGATACAAGAAATCTTGGTTCAATTAGTTTGTTCAATACATTTTCAAAATCATTCAAGTAATATAGTCGATAAAGTAGTATGATTATTCATAACTAGATGTCGCTAGCGTTTGCAAAAATGTTTTTTTAAATTTTCAAATGAAAGATGCTACTTAATTGACAATTGCGCAAAACAATCTTTTATGAACACTTACACATATGTCGTTACTCTACTATTTGTAGTAGTTGTAGTATTTACTATATAGTTTGTCAAACCGTTTGTTACAGGTTGTTCAAACCCGTGAGCTCAATCCACTCTAGAGTCTACACGATCCTCGACACAATGTCTGCCTCAAACAATTCGCCAATTCCTAAAATATATTCCGAAATAAACTCAAAAGCACACCGTTTCGATTATCTATTGGTTGTTGACAAATTTAGGAGCCTCCGTCTGGAAAAAGGCTTTCGTTCGGATCACTTTTCTCCTCCTGGACTGGCTGAACCAAAATTCTGCATTGAATGTTGCCAATATAAGAATGCTTGGAATAATGAAATGAAAATTTCTTTATTTGTTTGCGAAGTAACGCCTTCTAATGTGTACGTCAAATTTGATATCAAAGGATTCGACCAAAGGGGCCAACAACTTTTTGGATCAAATGGTATGGTTTTGTTAAAATTAATATAATTTTTAAAATATAAATTGACTGGTTTTTACAATTTACAGCTTCTGGCAAACACATCCAACATTCAAAACCAATTCATTTATGTGATTTCAAGTATCCCCGAAACATTTCTGGGGATAAATTAAAGATTCTTTGTGAGGTACCGGTTCAATATTGTAAATATTAAATAAAAACAAATTAACAATTTTTTTTATTTTTTTAGTTTACATTTGAAATTGACACTTTTGTAACGAAAATTGTGTCGCCCGTTAAGGTTTTGATTTAGTTTTTAAGTTATTTATAATTAATTTACAATTAATTTAATTAATTTTCAGGCAGACAAATTGGTGAAAATGATAAAAACTATAATTGAAACTGAAATTTCTCGAGACTCTATCTAAGACAATCTCGGAGATATTCATCCATTAACAAAAATGTTTCTAGATGATCTTCCAAGTAAATTAATCGAAGCAATGAAATATCATGATGAGCAAAAATCAAACGCAAAAGGCTTGAAACGGAAGCTTTAAACAAATTTAAAATGTCATTTATTTGTTAAAATTATTATTAAAACAAACAAAAATCATCATTTTTTGTGTAGAAATTAATTTGGGGTAAATTAAATTTCGCATGTTTTCACATCGGTCACATATCGAATCTAAATATTTCGAAATTAATTCAAACATTATTAAAGAATTTGAAAAAAAATTAAAATTAAATCACTCACCCGACACTGGACAATAAAAGGTTTGTCATAGTGAACCAGAATCGTATTTCCAATTTTCAATGGGGAAAGTAGTGATTTGAGGAAAAAATCAACCCATCCCCAGGTTTGACTACTAGGTTCACCTGTTTTCGCATTTTTGTCATTTTTGCCAAATTTGGAAGTACCATCTAATAAAAAAAATGAGAGAAAAATAGTAATTTTTCAAATATTTAAAAATATATTTTTGCTTACATGTATTGAAATGCCAAGTTTTGATACCCAACTTGAACCACAAGACAAAATCTTGTTCAATATTTGATTGCAGAAATAGAGACATTTGGCCTTTGCGTTGTCGTCCATCACCGCCTGGATACAGTTTGAGTTGGAATTCAATTTGCGGATGATCTGGTGGGGAGAATTTGGTTGATGTTAGAAATTTTCCTTCTTCCATTTGAAGGATAGACATATTATCGATTGTCCATTCGTGTTCGAGGGTTACCACACGAGATGAGGTTCGGGATGAGGTGATGATGGATTTGGGTTTGGTTAATTTGGTAAAGAAATTGAACATTTTTTGCTGTTAAAAAGTTAAAATGTTTACGAAAAAGCGAAGTTCAGTTTGAGTGTTGTCCTTTGTTCATGTTGGTTTGTTATGTTGCTATGTACTCTATTCGGCCTTGGACAGTGTACTAAACTCGTGAAGCCAAAAACTCGTTTGATGGAGAGGGTCAAAGGGCAAACAGAAAACAGTGCTAAGGGTGGCCATAAGTGTTTATGCACTTTGAATTTTCATTTAACTGTTAAAATTGATTATGTTTGTTTACATTTTTGGGAAAAAATCGCCACCGTTAACAAATTAAATTTATTAAAAAAAATTTAATTTGAAAATTGTCATTTCATTTCAAAAAAAATTTTTTACAAAAATTAACATATATCGTTACTCTATTGGTAGTACTATGCAACAGTCGCATGTTTGGGCGCTGCAGTGCAGCCCTGCACCGCCAAAACAAATTCAAGTTACCATGGTACACATGTACTCAGCCAAAAATAACAACAAACAGCTGTTGTAAACTAGCTTACACGCGTGCTTCACTGTATTCGGTCGAGTTATTTCTTCGTGTTGTTTGCTGTGCTAACTTGATTTAAAAAATAATCCACAATCATGTCTGCGCCAAACAATGTCCCAATTCTTAAAATATGTTCCGAAATAAGCTCAAAAACGCATCGTTTCGATTATCAATTGGTGATTGACAAATTTAAAAGCCTTCGTCAGAAAGGCTTTCGTTCGGATATGTTCTCTCCTCCGGGATTGGCTGAACCAAAATTTTATCTTGAATGTTCCCCAGAGGCCAATCAAGCCAAATATGACATGAAAATGTCTTTATTTGTGTGCGATAAACGTTCAAACGTATATGTCAAATTTGATATCAAAGGAATCGATGAAAGTGGCGAACAACAATTTGGATCAAAATGTATTTTGTTTAGTTTGTTACAAATTAAGAATTTGTTTAACTGATTTTTATCTATTTTGACAGCACTTGGTAAGAGTTTCCAAATTTTAAAATCAATTGTGTTATGTGAATTTTTCTACCCATGGGGGTTTTGGGGAGATAAATTAAAAATTCTTTGTGAGGTATATCCAATATCTATTAAATCTAGAGGTTAACAACAACTTATCTATTCATAGTTTACAATTGATATTGACTCCTATGCAACGCAGACTGTGCTGACAAGCCTTGAATCATCATCAAATTCTGTGAAAATTAGAGAAAATATTCAAGGATGCAACAGCTTGAGCAGTACCCATCAATCAGCCCAGGATGTGGATACAATGCTGGATAATGGAAAATTTTCAGATGTTGAAATTGTGATTGGCAACAGATCGTTTCATGCACACAAATTCATGCTCGCAGCTCGTTCCCCTGTGTTTGCCGCAATGTTTGAACATGATTTCGAAGAGAATCGGTCCAACAGAGTGGAAATTACAGATGTGGATGAGGACATTTTCGTGGATTTACTCCGTTACATTTATGCCGACGTTATACCGCCAATGCACAGTAATGCAGAAGATGTTTTAGCTGTCGCTGATAAGGTTTTGATTAACAAGTTTTAATTGATTCATTATTTATTTAAAATTAATTCAATTTTCAGTATGAACTAAACGAACTGAAAGATGCTTGTGGAGATCGCCTGGAGAAAAAGCTGACCATAGAATCAATGTACGATATACTGCTACTTGCTCACACGTACAATGCTGACAAATTGAAGAATAAAGCAATCAATTACATTTTGTCACATTTCCCCAAAGGAAGGGACGATTCACAGAATGTTGCACTTACAACACTTTTTCAAAATCATCTTTCAGCCAATTTGATTGAGGCAATGCGCAACTTTGATCAGGAGGCAAATAGAAAAGACTTAAAACGAAAGTTTTAAGGAGTAAAATATGGTGAATTAAATTATTTTGCATGTCTTCACATCGGTCACATAGCGAATCTAAATATGAAATAATTCGAAAAAAAATAAATATTTAATTAATTAAATAAAAAATTACCTTGCACTGGACAACAACAGGTCGGTTATTGAGGTTAATGATTTTTCCCAGTTTCATTGGTTTGAGTAGAAATTTTGGAGCAACACTACCCCAACCCCAGCCTTGAACTGGTGAAAATTTTCCCGTTTTCGTATCTTTAATATGACTACCAAATTGGGCAGTACAGCCTAGAACAAAAATTGTTATTTTTAATGCATATTTTTGAATTTCAAGTTTCAATAAAATTTAAATTTAAAAATAGTTACTTCGACTGAAAATAAATGGATTTTTAATGTTAATCTTGAACCATAGAACAAAGTCCTGTTCAATATTCGTCCCAAGAAATAGTGATACAAAGCCTTTGAGGTGTGGACCCCTGTCCCCATCTGGATACAGATCAATAGAGAATTCAATATTTGGATGGTCTGGTGGATAGAATTTGGCTGATGATATGAATTTGTCTTTCTCTATATTAAAATGAGAATAATGGTCGATTGTCCATTCGTGTTTGAGGGTGACTACACGAGATGAGGTTCGGGATGAGGTGATGGTAGTGCATTTGGTTGATTTGTTTTTGTAGGATTTGGTGGTGAAGAAGTTGAACATTTTTAGATGTTTTTGGTTTTGGAAAGTTGGTTCGTTCAGATGTTAACATTTAGGAGAAAAAAAGTCAAGTTCAGTTTGAGTGTTGTCCTTTGTTTATGTTGTTTTGTAATATTGCTATGCACTCTATTCGTTCTTGGAAGAGTACACTTTGAAGGCAAACTCGTTTGATGGGAGGGTCAAAGGTCAGACAGAGAAGAGGGTGAATGGTGGGCTTTGGAGGCGCTGCCGCTCTTTTTGAAAATCGTTACTCTACTATCGATCGTATTGTACTAGACTTTATGTTTGGGACCTACTGCCCACCGTCAATAAACATTCATTTGTTTATACTGCAGTCTCTGTCCACTGTCTACTCGGCTGAACGCTATTTTCTCGTTTTCTCGCAATCGTGTGTTTGTTGTCGTTGTGCTAAAACCAGAGAACCTCAATCTCCGCATCTCCAAAATGTCAAAAAACGAACCAATTCTCAAAATATGTTCCCAAACGAACCTGAAAACATATCGCTTCGATTACGAATTGATAATCGACAAGTTTATTAGTGTACGCAAAGGTGGATTTCATTCGGAACACTTCTCCCCTCCAGGAATGAATGTACCACCAAAATTCTATATTGAGTACTTGCCTCATGAAGAAACGAAGGATTGGATTGAAATATATTTATTTGTGAGCGGTAAACAAGTATCAAACATTTACGTCAAATTTGATATCAAGGGTTTGGATGAAAATGGTGGAAAATTTTTTGAAAACAGTAAATAGTTTTGATTTTGAATATTTAAAAAAATTATATATGGTTTATTTTTTGTCACAGCTTCGAGTGAATTTTCTCGACTTTCAAAATCAATTTTGTTGTGCGATTTTCGGTATTCAGAAAATATTCGAAACTTTTCTGGTGATAAATTAAATATTCTCTGTGAGGTAAATATCAAATATATCTATACTTACCTCTAAATTTGAATATTTAATTAATTAATTAACATCTTTATTTATTTTTACTTTATGAAATTAGTTTACCTTTGAAATTGACTATTTTACAACAATGCCTGTACTGTCCAATGTTTACTCATCAAAATTACTTGAAAAGTGGCAATTTTTATAAAGTTTAAATTGAAATGTTAAATTGAAAAAACACATTCCATTCATTTCAATTCATTTACATTTTATTTTTATTATTCTCTAAATTTAAATTTTTATAATTACAATAATTATTCATAGAAATTGAAAAATGTCTTTAAAAACTTTAAAAAAAACTTTAAATTTTTTGCCAAACAAATTGATTGAAGCAATGCGCAGATTTAAAAATTTGAATGCGTCAAAAGCAGATGAGAATATTTGATTGTTGTGAAATCCCAAAATTAAATGTCAAATGTCTTCACGTCGGTAACATATCGAATCTATATCAAAATTAAAACAAATAATTAAATAGATTTTAAAATAAAAATCATTGGACTGCACCTTGCACTGCACCACAATTGGTCCATCAAGAGAACTTTCTCTTAGTTTCAACGATCCTAATAGTCGTTTGGGCAGAAAATTAAACCATCCCCAGCATTTTGATTGGGTGATTATGTCTGTATTGGGGACTTTCTTTAATTTGCCAAATGTTGCAGTATGCTCTAAAATTATTAAAAAAATTTAAAGTAGTTCTTTAATTTTCCTTATTTTTAAAAACAAAACAAAATTTAAAAATCTTACTTTGACTTCGAATTTCAGTGGAAGATTTCTTGAAACTGAGCTTGAACCACAAAATGAAGAAGTCCTTCTCAATGTTTGATTGAAGAAATAGAGACATGTAATCGCTTGGCCGTCTGCCAAAGCCACCTGGAAACAGTTCGAGGTAGAATTCAATGTGCGGATAGTCTGGTGGGGAAAATTTGTCTGAGGTTATATATGCTCCTTGTTCCATATTAATGCGAGCTAAATTGTCGATTGTCCATTCGTGTTGGAGGGTGACCACACGAGATGAGGTTCGGGATGAGCTGATCGTTGATTTGGGTTTGTTGGATTTGGTGAATAAGTTGAACATTTCTGTTTGTTTGTTTGTTTGAAAAGTTAGTAGGACATTTAAACGTTAAAGTCTGCCCATTTGTGTCGATCTCTGCACTCAGGACGAGTCCATATGCGCGTCAAATATTGATGGGTGGTTCTAGGTTGGCACAGGAAAACACAAAGGGACATTTAAAAGGAAGGGGGCACTGCTGCCCCTGTTGGGTCCTCCTCTTTCTTGTATTGTTGTGTGTTGTTGCCTTATTGTGTCAAAGTCGTCTGTTCAAATTAGTCAAAACTAGTGTCAAAACATTAAGTTTAGAGCCCAATAAGGAAGCCCAAACAAATCATAAATTTCCAAAATGTTTTTTAATTAATTTAAAAGTATTTGGTTGGAATATTTAAAATTTATTCATTTAAAAGAAAAATACATTGATTCATGGAAAATTGAGTAATTCTAAGAAATTTTATGTGATGAAATATAAATGACTAGATTTATTGTTTTATGTGATTGTTTTGATAAATCAATCAAATTTCAAATGTATTTACATCAGTTACATAGCGAATCTAATTAAAAAATGGAAATAATTATTAATTTGATAAATTAATTTAAATTTTACCTTGCACTGCACAACAACTGGTCCGTTATTAACGTTAATTAATTTTCCAATTTTCCATGGTGAAAGTAGCAATTTAGGCACAAAGCAACCCCAGCCCCAGGACTTGGATGGAGAAAATTTGTCCGTTTCAGCATGATTGATAAGACTACCAAATTTGGCGGTGCAGCCTAAAATTTAAAAAATATAATTAATTATATTTTTAATTTATTTTTGAATTTGAATTTTAAGAAATTTTTTAATTTTTTAAAATCAATCATATTTACTTCGACTTAAAACTAATGGATTTTTAATGTTAATCTTGAAATATAAAATAAAGTCTTGGTCAATATTCGATGCAAGAAATAGCGATACAAAGCCTTTAATGTCATTCCACCCGTCACCATTCGGATACAGTTTGAGATGGAATTCAATGTTTGGATGGTCTGGTGGGGAGAATTTGGTTGATGAGATGAATTTGCCTTTCTCCGTATGAAGGAGAGACAAATTGTCTATGGTCCATTCGTGCTCGAGGGTCTCGACACGAGATGAGGTTCGGGATGAAGTGATGGTTTTGGTTGATTTGTTGTTAGATTTAGTGAAGAAGTTGAACATTTTTGGTTGTTTTTGGGATTTTTGGAAAACTCGGTACTTCAACGTTGAAAGTTTAAGAAAAAGTGTAGGTTGGTTTTGAGTGTTTCCTTGGTTATTTTGGATCTCTCTGTGTGCGTTACTCGGACGAGTCTACCTTCAAAGTGTGCGATAGGAAGTTCCAGAAACAAATAAGCAAGAGAGAATAGTAGGCATTATAACTCAGATTATTCACAATCTAAATAAGAGAGGGCGCTGCTGCCCCGTTTTTGGTCAATAAAATAATGTCTGAGCGAGAGTAGATACAAAAGGGAAAGTTGAATATTAATTGGATGAATAAAATAAAATCAAAGGGGTACTGCTGGCCCCGTCTAGGGCAACAATCAAAAAGTGAGCGAGAGTTAAAGTACAGAATAAAAAAGGTGGAATTGTCTGTAATTTTTATTTTGTTAAATTTTTAAATAAAATTTGTTAAATATTTTGGAGATATGCATAAACATGAGATTGAATAAATTGAACAAAATCAAAGAGGGCGCTGCTGCCCTATTATGACAAAAATTTAATATCTGAACATTTGAAAATACAAGAAGAGTAGTATAATGGATTGTTGTAATTTTTTAATTTGTTATTAATTTTCGAAAAATAGCTTGAAAAATATCTTGATTTTCAGTAATGATCATGAAAATAGATTAATAATACTTTATTAAAAAGGGCACTGCTGCCCCCATTGGGCAAAAAATCTCAAGTCTGAGCGTGAGTAAATACAGAAAAAATTATTGCTGTAGTTAATGTATTTTGTTATAATTTTTTTGTTGAAAAATAATTTGAAAAATATCTTGATTTTAGGAGATATAAATTGAATGAAAGGGGCAAAAAATTATTCAGTTGTCTGAACGTCGGTCACGTAGCGGATCTGTAAAATTAAAATTTTTAAAATATAATTTTTTGTAATAAAAAAATCAAAATTACTTTGCACTGCACAATCAGCGAATCATTTTCACAAAATAGCCGCTTTTCCACCTTTGACATGACCGCCCAAGACCGATGGACAAATCGGGCCCAGCCCCAGCCGTTCCATGGCTTGATACGGTAATTTTTGCCAAAAACACAGACGCTTTCTAAAAATTTAAAAAATATTAAAAATATAAGTATTTTAATTTTTTTTATTTCAAAAAATAGTTTACTTCTATCCCGAATCACAAATTTCGACGAAGTCTTCACGCTCATCTTAAACCAAAACGGACACTCCTTCTCACTGTCCGAGTAAAGATACAGTGAAAGATAATTCTTCGAGTGGTCATTCTTGCCACAAGGATACAATGCCAAACGGAATTGAATATTCGGTGCGTCTGGTTGACCAAAACGAGCCGATTCGAGACAAGGCTCGCCTTCAATAGTGTCGACAGCATTGCCGAGATGACACAAATCGAAATGGTCGATTGTCCATTCGTGTTGAAGGGTCACTACCCGAGAGGAGGTACGGGACCGGGTCACGGTTGTGGATTCAGAATTACGTTTGAAAAGGTCAAACATTTTGAACTTATCCTGATCCAGAACGTAGAATGTTCTGTGATTGAGCAACAAACAGAAGCAGTGAGTCAGAGACAAAGAAAGAAGAATAACAGCATAACAGTTGTTGGATCGATCAATATCAAATGCTCATGAGCACACTCATGCTCATGGTGATAGATTGTCATGATCAAGACATGAAAGAGAAACATATGGAGAGTGTAATTCGATCCAGAAAAAGTAGAGGTACAATCATAACAGAAGCAGGATACCTCTGAACGATATATAATCGCTCGAATTTGGGAGCCATTCACAAATACGTCAAAATATGTTTGAATATGAGAGAATAATGTGCAGGAATTTATTCGAATATATTAAAAGCTTTAAATTTTTATAAATGAGCAATTTAAAAAAATAAGAATTAATTAAAATGATTTTTAAAAAAAATCAGGAATATTAAAAAAATCAAAAAAATCAAAAAATTTGAAAATCTAAAATCTAAAATCTAAAATCTAAAATCTAAAATCTAAAATCTAAAAAATTAAAAATGTCAATAATAAAAATATTAAAAATTAAAATCTGCTTCTTGGTTTTATACGTTATATTTCTTTGATTTCAAATGTCTCGACATCAGTGACATAACGGATCTGCAAAAACATTTAAAAACAGCACAAAAAATAGTTTACAAATTTTAAACCAAAAATTCTCCTTACCGTGCACTCGATCATCACGGAGTTATCCTTAAGATCCTTAATGACAAATTTGGAGAAAAACATTTCTAGCCAGCATCGATCAAACCAACTAGACACAGGAAAATATGTCTTTCGGCTTGAAATGCCATTCGCACTTTTGCCTTTAAAAAATTTGATTTGAGAATTGCCTAAAAAATTATAATATTTTAAAACATTTTTAGCTCAGTTTCCGGATTTTTTGAAACATAGAAAGTTTATGTGATTGAGCAACAGACTGGCAAAGTGGAAGTGACACAACAGTTGGATTGATATCGATAATGCGCATGCGCATGCACATGCTCAGATTGTAGATTGTTCTGATCGGACATGGACAATCATATCCGTCATCGATCATGTTATTCGATCCAAAAGGATAGAGAAGCACAATCATGACAAAATATTATTGAATGCATGCTATATATTCGCTCCATCAGGTACCATTCACAAACAGAATATATATTTGAATATGAGAGAATAATGTTCAGGAATTTACTTTATTTAATTTGATTTTTTAAAATTATATTTGGACAAGGATTTTTGCAAAATTTATATATGATTGATATTATAATATACGTATATCGTAAACTATTAAAAAAATCTCAACATTCAAAAAAATTTAATTTGATTTTTATTTTACCAATTTAAAAATAAATTGATTGATCATTGATTAGCAGTGATATCAATTGTCTAATTTTGTTTTAAATTATACAATTGATTTCACTGCCAATCAATAACCAATCAATTTATTTTTAAAAGTAAAAATTATCTTTGTAATTTTGGTAATTCAAGTTTCAATAGTCTCGACATCGGTGACATAACGGATCTGCAATTTTAAAAAACGTGAACTTATTTTTAAAATTTGCTCCACAAAATAAATTTACCTTGCACTCAGCCAAAACGTAGTTGTTTTGGCTAAAGATTTTGCTAAAATAATGCGACAAACTTGGTCGATCGAACCAGCTAAAAGAGGTTGTCATCTGTGAGCCTCCCCGTGAATCGCCTTTTATGCTGTCATGGGTAAAGCTAAAAGATTTTCTGTATGCTAAAAATATAAATTTGGGAAATTTTAATATATAATTTAAATTATTATTTTTATCATTACATATTAAAAATTTAATAAAATAAAATATAAACCTTCAGTTTCGGTGCTCCTGAGAGAACCTATTAGTTTCAAATGGTACCAAAATGGTTTTTTGGTGTTTGAGATGACATACAGGAGGATGTACTTGCGGTTAGGTTCCGAGTAGCCTCCACGTGGACAAATTCTCAGATGAAAGTGCATGTCTGGCTGGTCTGGTGGACCGAATTTTGTCGAGTCTAAGAAGGCGCAGGATTTTACATTTACGCTCTGATGACACAGATCAAAGTGATCAATTGTCCATTCGTGCTTTAGGGTGACCAGTCGAGATGAGGTTCGGGATGAGCTTACGGCTGATTTTGTTTTATTTGGGTTGCGTTTTAAAAAGTCGAACATTTTTTCTCCGAATGAACGAAATTTTACTTCAAGTTAGATCGTAAAGTGAGGTTTTGTCTGATTATGAGTCAAAGTGAGCCCCTTCAGCTGTAGTTGTTGTTGTTGTCCTTTGTCTGTGCGGGGGGGACGAGTCCATTTGAAGGGCTCAAGTTCATAGGGGGAACTCGTCCGGACCTCCTCTATTGTTCACGTGACAAAAACAAGGGGAATTACAGAGGAACAAATTTTTTTCATTTTAATTTTTAAACTTTTGACTAACGATTTAACATTTAAAATTTTTACAAAAATATTTTTAAAATCTTTAGATTAATTAAGTAATTCCATCAAGATTATAAACCATGTAAATTTATTGAAAGCAAACAAAAATAATTTCCATTGAAAAATAAATTTTGTTTTAATTGAATTCAAATTTTAATTTCTATTACTAAATTTTCTAATGAATAAAGATTTGAATTGTCATGAAATTCAAACGATAGAATTTAATGACAAAATTAAATTAAAAAAACAAATTTCTAATTATTTTAAGTTGGAACAGTCTTGACAAGTTGTGCTCTGCATCTCCAACTCTAATTCTAAATATTTCTTAATTCTAAAGCTTGCAGAGTTCAACTCCTTCAAGTACAATTATTCTCATACCCTGCTCACCCATAATTCTCAAACAAAAATTCTCACTTTCCGATATTCTCTAGGTATTGATAAAAATTGCCTACGCTTAATTCTCACCTTAATTCTCAATTTATAATTCTCAAACTAAAATTGGCTGTTTGTGGTTTGTGACTTTTCTTGTAAACTTTGCAAATACACAATAAAGATAAAGATAAGAACAGTCTTGACATCGGTGACATAACGAACCTACAGAAAAAAATCAATAATTTTATACACATTCGCAAAACTCAACTTACCTTACACTCTACAAGCAGCTGTTCATATTTGAGAATTTTTTTATTCCAACCATCAAAACCCCATAACGGACGAACATACCCAACAAAATCCCAACTCGGTGAACAGTTGTTCTCTTTACTGCCAAAGGCGCATTCATCACTTAATCTTGTGATTACCTTACCAGTCGAGGCATCTTTCAAATTAAAACTCCACCAAAGATTAAATGGTTTTGTAGCATTTGTATTGAGACGCAACAAATCTTGGTTATCTATTTCCGAACGATGAAGTGTGATATAGAAGATGAGTTTATCATTTTGTTCATCATCTGGCATAGAAAATTTCGTTGATCCTAGAAAGGGAAAATTGTATTTGCTATTAGCGCGCAAATAGCATCGATTGAAATGGTCAATTGTCCAGTCATGCTGGAGGGTCACAACCCGAGATGTGGTCCGGGACCGGGTTACGGTGGATTGGACTGAGTTTGGGTTGCGTTTGAAGAAGTCAAACATTTTTGTTAGAATAACGAAATAGAGTTAGGTGAGTTTGAATCAAACTTTGATCGATTGTGATTGGGACAAAGTTTGAGTATTGTATGACATAAGTTGTGTCTTTTGTCGTTGTTCCAGTTTGTTGTTGTTGTTGCTAGGAGTTAACTAGTTACTGTTCCATTTAGAAGTTGTGAAAGAGAATCCAATTATCTGATTGGTGAGCGCATGAAGGTATCCTAGGTATCCTAAGGTTTGTTATGTGTAGGATTCTAATCGATCCAAATTGATCGAATTTATATATTGAGTATGGAGTGTGTTGTTCCACTTCTATATTTGGATATTAGTTAGTTCTTTTCATTTATATATGAGTACTTTACGTCATAAAATTAAATATCCATAATATCTAATATCTACTAAATCTAATAGCTACGTGAACTAGGATCCATAAGATTCTAATATCTAAAACATTTTAAAATCCTACAATCAAATATCCAAAATATTTAATATCTAAAATATCGCATATCCAAATGATCTAATTTCCAAAATATATAATATTCAAAATATCTCATATCCAAAACATATGGAATCCAAAAAATTGAATATTCTTATGATTTAATGGTCATAAGATCTAATACCAACAAAACTTAATAACCAAAACATTTAATAGCTAAAACCTAATATCAATGAAATTAATTAACAATTAGTTTTAGGAATGGACATAAAGGACATTTATTGATTTGATTAGATTATTATGATTAGACATTATGGGGGTGAGAGGAGAAATTACACACGACAATATATATTGTGATTAGATTAGTTTAGAGATAGTTGAGGTAATAATAATACCCTGCAAAAAATAGATTTCGTAATCCCAAGCCTTTGTCCAAGCATTTACTTGGCCTCCTGGTTTCCATCCTCCGAGTCCTCATCCTCGGAACCCTCCGAGCTGCCATCCTCGAGTGCACTGTCAGCCGAAGAGACCGAGTCGTCCTCAGTCTTCTTCTGTTTCACCTCCTCATCGCGTGAGATCTGTTTGACTGGGCCAGTGGAAGGATCCGAGGACTGGGTCAACAGATCCGTGACATACACGACCTCACAGTGGAGGGTGAGTTCATCGTTGGGCAGATAGCCCGGGAGCAGAAGCTTCTTGAGGAAGAAGCGATCCAAGACGGAGGAGCGTTCCATGTACTTTCGGTAGCCCCAGCCATTGCCAGCGGAAATCTTGTGTTTGAATTCTAAAAAAAGAGAAGAGGATTAGTCAAATTGTTTTTAGGGTTCCTAGGGTCCTAGAACCCCAAGGTCCTAGAACCCTAGAATCCCACTTACCGCTGGTAAAAAACTTCAATCCAATACGATTGACCACCGAGAATTTGCATCCCACAGTAATCGAATCAGTCCCCTTCTCCTCAGTACGAAAGTTGAGATACAATGACAGGTTGTTCTTGGCCTCATCCTTGTCCCCATTAGGATACAGACGAATAAAGAACTTATTCGCCGGATCCTGTGGCGAGGCAAACTGAGCCGAGTCGATGAAAGTGGAATCTCGCTGATGGACACGGGAGAAATTCTCCACAGTCCAAAAGTGTTCCAGCTTGATGACTCGCATTGAGGTGCGAGAGCGAGTCACGATTGGGGGAGGAAGATCCTCCGAGGTCTTGCAGCAGCAAAGCATGATGGTTGACTTTGAGTTAGGGAACTTAGATACCCAAGAGAAAAAATCTTAAAGTCAAGGTGGTTCAAGAACGGAGTTTGATTCGCAAATGAATTCAGTTGACGAGTGAGCTTCAGTTGAAGTGAAGTGTAGTCCTTTGTTGTCTCGCTCTCTATCGCTCTCTGTATTGGAAGAGTCCAACTTTGTGCCACTGCGCGCATAGATTCTACAGTAGAGCACACTCGCACAGGTCTCCTTGCTGCTCCTACAAAGTACGCAGGCTCTCTCTCCCGCTAGGACCCCCCTTGTATGACAACCCCGGAAAAATAGCGGCTATTTAATGAGCTTTTAAGTGTACTAGACCCCCCTTATACTTTCTCTATCGCTCTCTTTCGCTCTCGTAAATCATATTGAATCGTTTTACGATCGATAGAACTTTCCCTGTTTGCATATGCTACATACATAGCTAGTGCTGAACTCTACTCTCTCTCCCTTCTGTCATGTCATGCATATGATCGGTAGTACAGTGGACAGTAGTGCTACCCCACAGCTGTAAATCCCTTGAGAGCGCTCGAGCGCTCGCTATCTCAACAACAACAAGCGGACCAACCACTGGGCTTTACTGAGTGACCAAACACAACAACAAACAAAGCAAGCGAACAAACATAAAATTGGTTGTTCAAAAAGTTTATCGTTTTATGAAATTTTCAAGCTGTTTTGGTCATTTAAAGTAGAAAACTTTCTTTGACAGTTGTTGTGGAATTGAAAGTGCATTTCAGCACTTTGAGTACTTCAAGTACTTTGACTAAGAAATTTTGAAACTACGTATAAAAACATTTTGAAACAACTCGAATCAGAAACTTTTAAGGTTTCGTTAGTTCGGGAACAAAATCGAAACGGAGCAACTTTATATACGAAACCCTACACAAGCTCAAGCTGTTTACTTTCCCAACCCACTCATAAATACTAACGTTTTGTTCTGATTTTGCCCAGCAACAGCAGAACTGAACACACGTACGTACTAGTTGGTAAGTTCGTAGTTGAAAAAAATCTATTCAAAAAATTTCTCAATCATTTCTGTTCTTATCGTAAATGTTGTTTGATTTTTCTAGAAACTTTTTGAAATATCAACTTTGAACTTTAACCTTTTCAAGTTTCGATCATTAAATGGACTAGCCCGTTTTCTTTTAACTTTAACTTTGCCGAGTGGAAATAGTTCGACAAAATCCAAAAAGGTCAAAATATTTCCTGATCAAAATGTTCAAATTTTTCAAACCTCGAAAACCTCAAGAATCCTCCATCTCGAAATCGCGTACAACCTCCCGATTCACCACCTTCGAGCACTACTGGACCGTGGACCACTTTGCCCAATGTCATCTCGCTTGCGACTGTCTCGGTTCGGAGGAATTCACCTCACCCGAAAATCCTGAACTAAAATTCTGGATTCAACTACATCCAGTTTCAAAATCCAATGATTTACTCGAGCGTCCGAATATGTCAGTCTTTTACCTAGGCTGTGCCTCGGACACTGTCGAGTGTTTGCAGTTGCGGGTGAAGTTAGGCTTTATCGGAGCAGACGGTGGGAAACATTATATTTCGGGTATTTTGAATTTAAATTTTTATTTTGAAATTAACTAATTTTCCCTATTCTTATTAGATCGAGACTACAAGATCAAGCCCGCGTGCAAAGCCAAAAAACGTCGCACAATCTTCTCGGGCAGATCAATCGCCTGTGGGCGAGAATTTCTTCTCAGACCATACTGGTTCTGCAAAGTTCTCTGTCCCAATGTGCTTCCTGAGGGCAAGTTGACCATTTGGTGTGAGGTAAGTAAAAATTAAAATAGTGGCGCCATCTAGTGGTTCAGAATATAACTAATTTTACAATTCTGTTTCTATACAGGTCTCGTATGTTGTTGAAGTGGAAACTAAAACTATTGAATAATAATGGCAATTATTTCTTTGATTTAAATTTTTTAAATTTTTGTTTTGTTTTCGTTTTCCCCTTAAATTGTGCCAATAATACGCTATCTATTGGTTTTGAATACAAATTTGATTGGAATTGGAAACATTGGAACAAATATTACGATAAACTCAACAAATATTGCTAAATACTTTGTATTATAATAAGTTCAAAATTGTACACGACAACCAGCGAATGTGCCCAGATAGCTCAGTCGGTAGAGCATTAGGCTTTTAACCTAAGGGTCCAGGGTTCGAGTCCCTGTTTGGGCGCTAAAATTTTTTATCATTAATTTTTTATATTTATTTTAAATTTTATATTTATTTACGTATTATCGATTAATTTTATTTTTATTAATAAATAAATCATAAATATCAATAATAATCGCTGTAATTAATCAAATACAAAGTGCCTTTTGGTGTTAAAAAAATAACTTTGGAGTTAGGAATTAGCCAAAAAAAACTTGTGACAAAGCTTGATATATCTTAGTTTAAGTCTAGTACTTTTTCTACGTACTACGTTCTATCTCATGCAAGAAGTGGTATAAATGAACGTAAATCAGCTCCGATAAATGACACAATAGTTTTGTCTATGTGCTACAGTAATTCAAGGCAATCAAGACAATTCAATTTCAGAACAATGAAATACTTAAAGCTTTTCGCGCTTTTTCTTCTAATTTCATGTTACGGTAACTCTATTTAATGAAATTTTGATATTTTTAAACAGTTTTCGTTTTTTGTAGAAACTGCGGATCTATCATGCGGATCCGACTGGGAAGCGTACAAAGACGAAAAGTGTATCAAAGTGCTCGATCAAACTATGCGAACATTTGTTGAAGCTGAAAAAGCTTGCGCTCTACTAGATAACAATCCAACTTTGCCTGTAATTCATTCTGTTGATGAGCAGAACTTCATCTCGAATTATCTGTTTAAAACTCAGAAGAAAGTCAACAGTTTTTGGATTGGTGCCAAATTTTTGAATGGACTCAAATGGATAGACAACTCGAGCTTAAGTTTCACCAATTGGGACCCCAAGGGTCCGAGAAATAAACCAAACCATTGTGCGGAGATGGAGGCTGATGAAGCATTGGTGGGAAAATGGCTCGACGAACCTTGTGAAAAGATGAACTTGGTTGTGTGTGAGAAGATGCCAACCTGGTCAATGGCAAGGCTGCAAAAAACACTGCTTGATGCGCGTAAAGAACTGAGAGATTCACAGGAGGATTCTCGTAACCGCATCAAAAATCTTGAACAAAGCAAAGTTGAATTGAACTCTTCTCTAAAACATCTCGAACAAAATCCTGTGCCAATTGGCTTTATATATGTCCAACTGGCAAATCAACCTGAACCAAAGTCAATTTGGCCCACGGTGGAATGGACCCAAGTCACTGCTGAGTATGCTGGACTTTTCTTTAGAGCTGAAGGTGCGGGATCGGCAACTTTTGGCACTGAACAAGCGGAAAATTCTCCACGGCTAACTCAAGTTGAATTTAGAGTAGCTGGCGTATATCAAACTCCTAATAATGGAATTAGTATTCAGGTACCAGCAAATAATCAATGGAGTTCGTTCGTTAAAACAGGTGGCACTAGCGCTGATGACGGATTGAGATTTATTGTTTCCAGCGGGGAAGTATTAGGTGACAACTTATGTTATGATAATGGCGGCTTGCTTTAAAATAACTTTTTTGTCCTAATCTAGGTGGCGATGTGATTTTTGAACTTTTCAGACTTGAACTATGTCTGATTAGTCACTAAATAATGCAAAAAATCACATCGCCACCTAGATTAGGACAAAAAGTTATTTTAAAGCAAGCCGCCATTATCATAACATAAGTTGTCACCTAATACATCCACGCAACAAAGCAATGCGAATTTGGAAGCGTACTAAGTAAGGTCAATTTGTTGTTTTTCTAATATTATAACGCAATCCAAAGCAAATCAACCATGACAGCCAAATTATTTGTCCGCAAATGATTCAAACTAGGCATTGCAATGGAAGGAAAATTTTCCAAACATTTGGAAATGGAAAATATGGAAAATTTTCCATTTTCCATTGGAAATTTCCAAATTTTCCAAACTTTTAGATTCAATTAAAAGGAGGTTATGAGTATCCTAGTTCAAGGAAACAGGTCCTATTGACTAAAACGAGGACGAGGAATCCAATGGTGGAGGCCATTTTTGGATACAGAAAGACCCTAGGGCCCCAGGGGGCGCTGATCACAGAAAACTGGTTAAATGATGGTAGATTGCCGGGATTGGTTGCTTTTAGACTAAAACGAAGACGGGAAATTCAGAGGTGGTGACCTTTTTAAATTCCAGACGGACCCTAGGGCCCCAGGTGGCGCTGGTGTTGGCGGATGTATGAAACGATGCCTGATTGACGGGATTGGCTGCTTTTAGACTAAAACGAGGACAGGAAATTCAGAGGTGGTAACAATTTTAGAATCCAGATAAACCCAAACCCCCAGGTGGCGCTGGTAGTACTGGAAATTCCCAAATTATGTTTTGGGTCTTATCCACAAATTGGGTTACTGGTTCTTATACACAAATTGGGTGGCTGGTTTAAATCCCACATTTGGAAGATTGATCTTATCTCACAATTGGTTTCCTGGTTTTTATCTTAAAATACGGGTGCATTTGGTACATTTGATACTATTCCCGAGCTGTGTTTAAACCAAAAATTAGTTGGTTAGATTTTATCTCACAATTGACGGGTATAGTGGATTCACAATTTGGTATCATAGTTGAATCTCATCCTCCATTAAATATTTGGTCGGCCAGGAAAATTTTTAATCGAACGGGTTCATCTTATTACCAATCAAAAAATCAAAAATCCTTTCACGATAAAAATCATTGGCATTCACAATTAGATGAATTGAAAACAGACAGCGATTTGAATTTTACAATGACTCCAAAGTTTATTTGTGTAACTTTAAGATCACCAATCAGATAAACATTGTCAAAAGTTGACGATTCGGGCAAGTTTGTGTTCACTTGTTCATGTGCAGTGCACAGTAGTGGGGTCAATCAATTTGCCGACAATTTCTCGTGAAGATTGAGCAATTATAATAATTTTTAAAATATATTAATGTTGTGCATGACACATGCACTTAATATTGATTATATTAAAAGTTGGACAAAATGCAATTGAAAGGTTTGATGTCAAGATTTGAGATATTAATCAATTCAGATTTTCAAACGTATTTGAACAAAATTTTCATGACCATTTGTACTTCATAACCTTTACAGAAGTAATTTGAATGTTTTGCTATTACAATGACTGAGTCGTCGATGGCTTGTTGTCAGCTGTTGAGTTGAGTTCATATCCTTCTTTCATTTGCGTCTCAGAAAAATAGTGTTATGCTGATTTGAGATGATTCCATAAAGATGTAGTAGGTCCATTTGCAACACTTCTGCATATAATTTGCACTCACAAATGTCAGCAGTTTTGTTCCGTAGATAAAATACCTCCTACTACGTGAAAGTATGACGGCCTAGTATACTAATAGTAATCATAATTGAACTAAAAATTAAAAAAATGTGCATTTATAAAGTATTGAGATAATTACCAAAAAAACTCATAAAACAGATCACGAATTAACAAAAGTTCAAAAGTAAAAATCCAAATAATTGTCTGATTTGAATAATTCGAACAGATAAAAAGTTAATTCAAACCAAAATTGCAACTAAACCACAGCAAGTAGAAAGTGTACTTTTCAAAACAAAGACCACGCTGCATTGAGTGAAATGAGAATCAAAAGCAAAAATTCATAACAAACAAAACCAATTTTATACAATGAAAAGCAAAGTTAAAGGCAGAAGAGTTCATCATTTGCGATAACTGCATCGTACCAACTATTTTGTTTCATTTTTCTCTGTGCAGACTCTAGACTCTAGTTGTATTCGGCACATTTCTTGTGAATGCTTAAAGTCTAACCAACAATTTGTCAATTTTCACTAGTTTGAGTTCAATTCGCATTGAAATGTCTTTTAATTTTGCTCGAGCAAAAGAACACACGCGTGCAAAGCGCTCTAAAGTATGGATTATTGTTTGTTTTCATATTATTATTATTTGTTTTTGATTTTACAGTGTTGGGATTTTTTTGAGCAACGAAATGACGGCAAAGCGTATTGCAAATCGTGCACTAATCATGGTGGAATTGATGTTTCAAATGGAGTTTTTGGTCTAAATTATCATGTTCGTACTAAGCACAACACAAATCTCGACGATACATTGAACAAACAAGTGAACACTACCATCCCAAAGGACATTTCTCTTGCTGCTCGAGTGTCACGATTGGTTTGCCTCAAAAACATTCCAATGAACACGTTGGCCACTTCAGAAGACTTGCACGATCTTTTTGGAATTGCTGGTTATCACTTGCCACTATCTGCGAACACAATTCGAAGCATGATCTTTGAATATTGTGATAAGATCAAGGATGTTTATAGGGAACAGATACGATCGATTACTTCAAAAGGATTCTCATTTACACTTATAATTGACGAGTGGGAGTCGGTTGACAAACGAAAATTTCTCAACTACACACTCAAAAGTCACATCAAATCATTCAATCTCGGAATGACTCGTGTAATCGATAGTGATGCGGCTTCAATCAAACTTTTGATAGAAAACAAATTGGACGAATTCAATCTATCAATGAACAACATATTCGCGTTGGTTTCCGATGGAGCTTCTACAATGACTTGTCTTGGAAAACTTTTGCGAACAGAATATCCGCATATAAGGCAACAACTTTGCTTCATTCATGCTATCCATTTGGCTGTTGTCAAATCACTGTACAACAAAGAGAAACCAATCGATGACTTTGCAGATCAATATGAGGAGGATGAGTCAAATGGCGAATCTGAAATTGAAGTCAACGATGAAGCCAATTATGGGGACAATGATGATGCTAATGATGATGACAATGATGTAAATGAAGATGGTGATGATGATGAAATATTGAAAATCATTGAGACATCAGAATTCGAGTGTGAACTAGACAATCAATCGATCAAGCTACTCATTCAGAAAATACGCAAGATTGTCACTTACCTCAAGAGAAGTGCAAAAAGACAAGACAAGACTCGAAAGTTTACGAAAATTCAGTTTGGAAAAGAATTAAATTTGAAAACCGATATGAAAATTAGATGGAATTCAGTGTTTATGATGCTCAAGCGATTCACTGAGATAAAGGATTGTGCTTACAAAGCCTTGGAGGAATTGGGCGTGTACCATCTTCATCTTTCACCAAGCGAGACTGCCACACTGAACGAAGTGCTCAATGTACTTCAACCAATCAATGATGCCGTGAACCAACTTAGTAAAGATGAAACAGATCTTTATGACGCAGAACTTATCATCAATTTTCTCCTTGAAGAACTTCGTGAACTTAGAAACGAGTTTAGCAATGATCTGTACTTGAAACTTTTAACTGAAATTGAAAAGCGTAGGACTCGATTGAGTAATGTGGCTTGTTATTGGAATGACAATGACTACCGTTCGGATCATTTTGCAAATTTGACCAAAACAACTAATCAAAATGAAATCTTCAACCTACTGAAAGAGCCGAATGTGATCGAATCTCAAAATGATGTTACTGGAAGTCAGGTGAACAATTCACCCAACAAATCCTTCAAGCGTCGACTTGAAGCGCAAATAGAAATTTCCCGTAAGAAGGCGAAAACACCGAAAACAATTGTCAACAACACTCAAACCACCTTAAACCGGGAATTGCGACATTATGAAGACACTGGCGAGAAGACCGATCGAATTATGAAGCTGTATAAAATGATCAGTAGTGTACCTCCTTCATCTATCAAAGCTGAACAAAACTTTAGTTATTCTGGTCAGATTATTACCAAGTTTCGAACCCGAATGTCTGATGACACTTTGGATTGCATCATCTTCTTGAAGCACTACTTCAAGAATAACCAATTTTCAAGTGATATTTCTAAAAACTAATTTTTGGTATACTTTGATTTATTTTCAAAATTTGTATATGTACTATTATTTCGATTGTAATGATGAGAATTTTTGTTTGAATTTTAATATTTTGTATTTGGCTTTCAAGTATACATTTGAATAGAATAACGATCGACTAGTGTCTCTTGTCCCATAATGTCATGTCAACTTTAGTTCAGACTTCAAAGTCTTCAATTATTCAAGTCTTCGTGAATGAAGCACATTTGTTGTCTTACATGAAGATATTCTGCACATAACAGCTTTCCAAGACAAGTCATAGTTGAAGCACCATCCGAAACCAACGCAAATATATTGTTCATTGACAGATCTGACAATCGATTGAATTCGTCCAATTTGTCTTCAAGGAAACAAAAAATATTGTAGCGCTTATCATCTAGTCTCCAAGTGACACAACATCAATCCGCACTAGTAGGTCAATATCACTCATTTGCGAATTTTCACTTTAGAAATGGACATATTGATTAGCTCTTATGTTATGAACTTTTTCAGTGAACACTGTGAAACATCGTTGAAGCTCCTGAATATGACTTTTGTGTGACATTGTTTGTGTTGCATTAACTCAAGTAAGAATTATTTTTTTAGCATTACACATTTGTCATGTTTTTGACTCTTACTGGGGTCCATTTCGGTCAGCCGAATTGCGTTCAACTGAACGCAAATGGTACATGATCTTAGCAAACTGATTCACTTGACTGAGCTTGTGACCCAGTGTGAGAATTAATTTATCCGAGTTGAAAAAGCAGCTGGAAAAGAGAAACTCACTTCTCTTGCTTCTGTTTTGACTTGCAAACTTAATGGCACAATCTATCACAGAATTGATCATAGCATCAGCGCTTATGAATTTGAGCATGTCTTCTCGATCATTTCCCCAATTTGGTCGAGTTGAAACTAACTATTAATGACTAAACTCAAAGAAAAAACTGGCACAACTTTTGCTTCGATTTGCAAACTCGCACAGACATAATGTCATTTTCGATTAAATATTTTATAGTTAGTTTTTTCATTTTGATTACCCACTCAGAAAAATTATTTAGATGCCACAACACATTACTAATGTTTGTCTACTTTGTAATTAACATAACTTTCGATGAAACAGGTTGTATTGATTTGGTTAATTGATTACGAAATGATTTAGGAATTTGTATAAAATTTCTTTATGAATCGACTTTTATGAACGACTCTGTGTTTATATGTGTCTCTGTGTAATACACAGTGTGTATGTGTTAAGTTTGGGCACAAATGTTGTTCTGAATGACAACATTACCAAATGTAAATATTATCAGTGGGTTCATCTTTGTGCATTTTGGTGAATGTGCCTAGATCTTACCCGTCGCCTATAATCTACACAATCAACTAATCGTGCAATCATCCTGCAAAACTTCAATGCTCAAAGTGTTGCGCAAATGAAATTTTGATTTTAATATGGTCACCACCATTGAGTTTCCCGTCCTTGCCTAAAAGGAACAAATCCCGGCAATCTGCCTTCGTTTCGTACTTTCAGCTACACCAGCGCCACCTAGGGTCCTTTTGGATTTTAATATGGCCACCACCATTGAGTTTCCCGTCCTTGCATTTGTCTAAACGGAACGAATCCCGGCAATCTGCCTTCGTTTCGTACTTTCAGCTACACCAGCGCCACCTAGGGCCCTAGGGTCCTTTTGGATTTTAATATGGCCACCACCATTGAGTTTCCCGTCCTTGCATTTGTCTAAACGGAACGAGTCCCGGCAATCTGCCTTCGTTTCGTACTTTCAGCTACACCAGCGCCACCTAGGGCCCTAGGGTCCTTTTGGATTTTAATATGGCCACCACCATTGAGTTTCCCGTCCTTGCATTTGTCTAAACGGAACGAGTCCCGGCAATCTGCCTTCGTTTCGTACTTTCAGCTACACCAGCGCCACCTAGGGCCCTAGGGTTCTTTTGGATTTTAAAATGGTCACCACCATTGGATTCCTGACCCTTCAATTAGTCAATAAGGTTTATTTCATGGATATATTCCTTTTAGTTTGACTCATTCAGTGATTGAATGTTAATGGAAAATATTAATGGAAAATGGAAAATTTCCACATTTTCCATTTTCCAAACTTTGGAAAATTTTCCAAATTTTCCAATTTTCCACTTTTCCATTGCAATGCCTAATTCAAACAGATGATTTTTCATGCATGTATCAACATTTTGAGCTTTAATTTTTAAAAAACAAAATCCCACAATTTAATGTTCATTTAATACGAAAAATATCACAAATTTCTGTTATCTTTAGCGTTAAATGTCAAATTAACAAATTTTGTAAATGTCACAAGTTTACAATGTACTTTCATCTCAAATTGCCACTCAACAAATCACGAACACCGAGTACAATTAACCTTTAGACCATTGACTCTATCATTCAATATCTGATACTTGTGATTCAACTTTCGCACATTTTTGGCACAATCCTGATTTTGATCTTCTTGGTCTTTAGCATACCAATTGAACAGCTGGTTGACATCCTTTTGTTCATAAGAAATCTCTTCACTCACACATCTTCGAGTGAATCGCGAAGCACAAATGTTTTTGGCATATTCAAATTTCATATTCGATATTACGTAGATATCGTACAGAATTGGAGAGCAGAATTTTTTGTCTGATAACAAGAAAATTGGTTAAACAGAAACAATGGAAAAGTTGACAAACCTGTAAACACCGAGACCTTGTTGTACAAATTATCAATGATTTTGTCCATTTGATCCATATTTTGAGTATTATTCGCCTTGAGCATCGTTTCCACCAGCGCCAGTGACACATTCTCCTCATTCGACAGTTGATAGCTCGTGTAATTGTACACATTCTTGAGTTCAGCCAAATAGGCCTTGATCAGGTACATTCTGATAGCAATCTGAACCTGTGCCCTGATGTTATCGTCATTGATTAGTAAGCTCAAATCTTTCAAATACACCCAAATTAACTGTTCAACTGAGTTTTTGTTGTCAGCCAGAAAAGTCTGCCCACTCACTTTATCCACCCATTTCGACTCATCACCTCCATACGAAAGAATCACTTCACTGTTTTTGACAAATTCTTCATCAACCTCACACATGTCCCAGCCATAATTCAAAATATCAAAATCCACCAAAATGTTAAACTCTTTATAGAAAGCATCTTTAAGATTGCACATTCTTTGTTTATCACTTTGTTTGAGAGCGTACTTTTGATTGAGCGCCACTTGAAGATAGTGATTGAATCCGAAAAAACCATATTGGAAAAAGTGTGTTCCAAAACGTTGCACAAATTGGCGATACAATGCGGGATTGTCCTCATACTTGGGTGGCAACTTTTTGGTTACGAATTCGACAAAATCTTTTGAAAGTTTTCTATCTTCCAGATTGGGTTCAACCTTGTAGGATCTATCACCGCTAGCAATCTAAAGTGTAAAACAAAAAATGAAAACCCCGATTTAATATTTTTTTAAATGTTAAACTTACATGAACAAATATTTTACCAGAACCGTAATATTGCTTCAACAAACTTTGATATTTCCGGTTTTGAGTAAACAGTCTATTAATTTGTGCATCTTTGGCTTCAAAAAATGCAGCTGACTCAATATGCCTCAATCCCGATTTTTTAGCTTCCAACATGGTTTGATCAATTGAATAGGCTGACTGGCCTCCCCATCTGCTATTCGGGTCTTTACTGTCCGAATAGCTTCTAAGTCCTGACGATTTTACAAACTCATCCGGAACATCGTATTCAGTGGAGTCAAGATCGCGCCATTTCCCACCATTGCACTCGTAGGCAAATACATTGTCGCCAAATCCGTTGTTGTTGTTGTTTGAGGGCCCAATGGGATACAAGTCTAATTTGGTGATGTCGATCCCGGCGGCAGTTTTCTCTAAAAACGGCAGCGGACGCTTGCATTCTTGTGGTTGAGTTGAAAGTACGAGAAAAGTTGAAATCACCTGAAGAAATATTAAAATTCGGATAGAGACCATTTTGGCGATTGCTTCAATCACAACAAATATTCAAATGATCGTGTAATCTAAAAAATGTTGACATTTAACTGCATTTTGTGTCCTGGTTACATGAAAAGTATTTTTTGTGACAAATATCAAATGTTTTAATATTTAGGTTTTTGATCATATTCAAATTAATTTTTTTCAAATGTCAACATTTTTCATTACTTGATCATTTCGTTATTCGTGGTCGTTGATGAAGGCCCAAAATGGTTTCCATCTAAAATTTAATTTTTCTTTTGATTGTTTCAACATTTATCACCACAACTCAATCGCACGGATGCGCGCATCCTCTTCCATCTCTAGAAAAAACCGCCTCCGGTATTGACATCACCAAGTTTGACTTTCTACCCATTGGTCCCACGATCAGTTGGGACGGCTTTGTAGAGAATGTTTTCTCCTACAAGTGCACTGGTGGCAAATGGCGAGATGGTGTCTATGCCAACTCACCCGAATATGATGTACCAAATGAATTTATGTATGCAATTGCTCGCTGTAATGGTTGTGAAGAAATGTACAATCAACAGTGCTCAGTTGATGAAAACATGATGGATGCTAAACGCTCACGACGGAGGATTATGAAGACAGATTCTCGAAGCAAAGGATTCTTTTCCCAAAACCGAATGTATCAAAGTTTGCTGAAGCAATACTTTGAATCGGGTAAAGTTTTTGCTCAGGTAACTTTTTTATAATTTTATATAAAAAATATAATTTATTTTCTACTTTAGATTACAACAGGTACTGATGATTTTTGGGTTGATCCGGGCGCTAGATCACTTTCGGGTAATTTTGTCGAATTCATCAGCCAAAAGTTGCCACCAAAATATGAGAACAATCCCACAATCTATCAGGAGTTTGTGCAACGTTTTGGAACGCACTATTTTGGTGCTGGAGATTTTGCATTTGGATACTATCTACAATTTGCGCTCAATCAACAGTACGCCTTTGAGCACACTAATGACCAGATAATGCGTAATGTCCGGGTGGCATTCTATCGAGCCTTCAACATAAGCAAAATACGCGGAGAGGACATTCTTTGGAGCGAAAATGGGGAGACCTGTCAGGTTGAGGAGGACTTTGCCAAAAATAGTGAACTGATATTTTCTTATGGGGAAAGCAGCTCAAAATGGATTGATTAAGTTAGTGGAAAGACCATCTTTGGGCACAACAATTCAGATCCGGTGATAGTTTACATTGAATTAGGTGATTTGGCCAGTCTTATTCGAGACGAGACCATCAAGTCACAGGTTCAGATTGCCACCAGAATGTACATGATCAAGGCTTATTTGGGTGAACTCAAGAATGTGTACAATTACACGAGTTATCAACTGTCGGAAGAAGAAAATGCGTTACTCTTGCAGGTGGAAACGAGGCTCAAAGAGGACGATACTCGAAATATGAATGAAACCGAAGAAATCATCGATCATTTATACGACAAGATTCCATTGTTTACAGGTTTTGTCAATTTTTACACTAATTATCTAGTTCCTACTAATCTTGAACCTTTATTTATAGACAAAAAATTGTGCTATCCAATGTTGCGCGATTTCTACGTAACAGCAAATTTAAAGTTGAACTTTGCCAAGCGCATTTGTGCCAGTTCGCCAGGAAATATTCTAGTTGGACATTTCACTCGAAAATGTGCGAGTGAAAGAATTTTTAATGAACAAAAGAAAGTCAATCGGCTGATGAGTCTGTATGAACAGGCTCAACTTGGTCAGGATTGTGCGAAAAGTTTGAGAGATGTCAATCTCGATTATCACATTCTGAAAGACAGAGATAGTGGTCTTGAGGCTACTTGTACTCTGTGTTGATTTTTGAGTTGAGTGACATAATGAATAAAAAATTTCGATAAGTAACCATTTATTTCGTTAGTTTGCTTGCTTCCATGCTAAATTTATGCAATAATAATAATTTTTAAAAAACAAATAAAAAGTCGTTATAAAATTAAGAATAATTTATTAACATTTCGAGCGCAAATTCTTCATTTACGAGTTTTGTGCAAACACAGGAGTAGTAGGTCCAATGGAACTATTCTTGCATTCGGTGGTCCTCGCTTTTGACTGTGCAAATGAGTTGCTCGAAGGAGAAGTGCCAGAATCGGTAAGTTGATCCTTTTTACCATTAGACTTCATCTTCTTCTTAGTAGGATAGCCCAAGCGCAAGCGGTAGACCACAAATGCAGTAACAATTGCCACCATCATAAACACGATTATTATGACAAATGCTGGGTCATAATGCGTTCCATTCAAAAATCCTTTAGGCCAAGCTTGGTATTTGGTGCGAAAATATGCTTCCGTCATGGCACTCTCATTGACCGGATTGGTGAGACCAGCTGGAAGGAGGTGTGTGTTGACAAACGCTTCGGTTACGAGATCGATTTGGTCCACAAATGAGAGCGAACGAAATTTACCCGAAGGGGCTTCAACATCACACTGGTCAAAGACCTGTATTGCACTGTACACCAAACGATAGTGGTCAGTTTCGCTCTTCTCGTCACGGAATTTCTCGAAAGTCGCTTCGAAGTATGGGATCGTTTTGCTGTCGTCAATGTCCAGAAGTTCTCGAAAGTGGCGCTACCTGTTCCACCAATGGACGTGAACTCTTGAGTACTTTTGAAATTGTTGCTCACGTTCGTCCAAATGGTAGTAAGATCAGTCGAGTCAGTTGGCCAAAAGTGCACCACACCAGCAATGAGCGATGCAACAACAGTTCCGCCTATGACATAGGTGGCCACAGTTTGCCAACGAGGTAGTTTCAAAGTAGGGCGAGAAGTTGCGACACTGACTTCAGGTTTCTTTACTACAAATTCAGATAAGTCAATTGATGGGAGCCCTAGATGTAAAAAATAGTTATAATAATAAATAGTTTTAATAAATTAAATGATTAATTAACTTACTGTGATAAACTTGCTCCATAAAGATTGCATAAAAATCGTCATACAAAATGGAAAGCAAATCACCCTTTTGGCTATCACTTTGCTGTTCTATTGAGATTACTTCGACCAGAAAGTCACGCAACATAAAGGCACACTTGATACCTTCTGGGTGATAATGCATTCCATCCAAAAATCCTGCAGGCCAAGCTTGGTATTTGGTGCGAAAATATTTTTCCGTCATTGTACTTTCCTTGACCGGATTGGTGAGACCAGCTGGTAAGAGGTGTGTCTTGACAAACGCTTCCGTCACAAGATCGATTTGGTCCACAAGCGGGAGCGAACTAAATTTGCCCGTAGGTGCTTCCACATCACACTGGTGAAACACCTGAATTGCACTGTATACCAAACGATAGTGGTCAGTCTCGCACTTCTCATCACGGAATTTCTCGAAAGTCGCTTCGTAGTATGGGATCATTTTGATTTCGTCAATGTCGTCATCATCGGTACACCAAACGGTCATACTTGCACATAGTAGAAGATAGATGACAGTCGAGGTCATTGAGTGAACTTTTTCTTGGCGAGAGGACTGTAAAAATAGAAAAAACACAGCCAAATAAAAGTAAACTTGTGAACAAGTAAAGCTGACGAATCACAAGTTCTAAAAATTCTAAATAGTGTCAGATTTTACTCGGAAAATGGAATAGCATAATTTTAGTATAATTAGACCATATGATTTCTAATATGCTGAATTTGTTTCATATTTCGAGTTTCGAGTGTGCCTATTTCGTATTTGTGTCTAAACTTGTGATTTGTCAGTTTCATTTGTGTTAACAAGTCACGATTTGTCAGTGTTTTTCTACTTTTTTTTCAATCTTCTCGATGAGCCCATCAATGACTTCTAGTGTTAATCAAGACACACCTCCTACCAACTGGTCTCACCAATCCGGTCAAGAAGAGTCAATCCATGACCGAAACAAATTTTCTCACCAAATACCAAGCTTGGCATGCAGGATTTTTGGATGGAGAGCATTTTGATCCCGAAGGTGTGGGGTGTCATTTCTCATGGCGATTTCTTGTTCGAGTAATCCCAATAGAAGAACAAAGTATTAGTGTAAAGTGTAGTTTACTTTTCCATTTGTATGACAAGCTGAGGAGAGATAATAATTATTGTATATAAATTATAACCCAAATAAAATAATTATTACGGTATTCACTCTCCGAGCAGCCACCGTCACAGTTGCAGCAGAACACGTTACAGGTGCCCTTGCCGAAGCACGCAAATGGCGAGCCATTGTGCGTCCATGAGTACCACAGGCCCATCCAAACGAGACAGCACTCGGACTCGACAGCAGGTGGCAGCACAATCAGGGCGCCCCACAGGGACACCAACAGGAGTACACACAACGGGCTTGACTTGACCATCGTTGGGATTAAAGGGATCTTTAAAATCAAATCAATTTTGTAAAATTATAAAATTGTGGTTTAGATCAAACTCGTTTTTATATATTGAAAACCAACTTGGAAATTAAAATGTTTTTATATATTAAAAATTATAATATTAAAAACAATCTACGTACAGTAATCTAATCTACAATTATAAGCACCATTGAGTTTGAGTTATTGAGGAATTTAATTAAATGTGACTGATATGATTTTCAAGGACATTTTTTAAATATTTTTATTTTATTTTATTATTAAATTATTATTTGAGAATTAAAAAAAATTATTATATAAAAATTGGCTTATAAAGCTTGGTTTACAAATGCTTGTTCCTCATTTTCAATTTTTTCTCCAAATCTTTTTATTCCATTTCAGTATTTTGCTGAAGATCTGATGATTTTCCAAATAGAATGTTAAAAGAAAAATGTAGGTTGGGATATCAACTTCAACTTACCTCGTGATTTTGGATTGGGTCCCTAAAAAATGCCTGAAATAAAAATTTAATTTTAAAAAATGTAATTGGAAATTATTGATCTGTTTTAATACTACCTCAATTTCTCGGTTTCCAGCATTTTGTTGCAGATACAATTCGATCCGGTCCCTCAATATCATCGATGCACAGGGTTTGCTGGCACTGCTGCTTCGCGTTGTCCTGTTCGGATAAATTGATTTATTATTAATATTATGATAATTCTTGTTTATTTTCTACAAAAAAAAGATAAGAAAGAGTAAAGAGGAGAGAAAAACAAATTGTCGCTTAGTTTATGAATACATTCACAATTGTGTTTAACAAAAAAAACCTGTTTAACATTCAAATTTTCGTTCAAATTAACTTTCTTTGTGGTAACTTCCTGAGTGAACCAGAATTTGTAATAATTTGCGGTAATTTGTTGGGAAATACCAAATAAGGGAACCCATTAGTTCCATAACACGATTAGAGAGACGATATTGAAAGTCAAAGCAAACTAATCACGTGATCAAAGTATATCACAAATGTCGGGTTTAGTGTGTCAATATGACACACTTAAAACGATAACAGGTAATGCAAACTAAATCAAATGCAAGCTAACAAGGAGATGTTTCACAAAACGTGAAGAGAAAAAAATGGCACTCACTCTTTCTTGAAGTTGAGCAACTTGAGCACGAAGTCGAGTAACTTCATCATCTTCCGGTGCTTTTTTCTGATGCACGTGTCCTTGACCTTGATTTGCGGGACGTGGTTAGGGAGCACCTTGATTTGGTTGATAATGATTCATTTCGAAAATATTTTAGTGAGAATACACACTTTGGTAAAAAATAGCGAAGAAATTGAAGCGACTGTTAAATTGCGATAATCAGAAGCGAGTGCACTCTCGGTAGATCAGAAGGACGCTCGCTCGTATTACTTGTTGATTTTCAGCAAAATTTCTGGCAAATTGCTCGTTAAGCCATGTAGTAATCACCTGTTGGCGATGTTCCAAATCCATGAACCGAGGCATAATCTGCGGATCTATTGAAAGAGGAGAATTCGTCACTGGGGCAAGTGGAAACGAAGCGCAAGAAATATTGGATCAAATGGATAAGTTAATCGATTATATATCTACAAATAGTTTTCATTGTTGAACAAATTTTCTCGCTTTTTACAAATTTGGTTTAAATTTGTTTAAACATTTTATCATAATTCTTGGCAGATAATTCTATTAAAATTAGTTACAAGGAGACATTCATGTAGGACGTAAACATGTTGAGCCAGTCCAAGACCTTTTTATACTGCTGGCTAACCTGCATTCAACGAGTGACCTCTGACCTCTCTACCTCAAAACACATGAACAAATCATTCTTCCTCTTCCTGCATTTTGTTTCCAGTCGTCGAATTGTTATGTTATCTATACAGAAAAATGAATTTTTTGTGAAAAAATATTCCATCACTCCAACAAAAAAAGCATGTTCAACATCTTAATCGACGATTGTTTGATTTGCATTTTGGTTCGTTTGCCAATTTGGGAGCTGCCCAACACTGAGCTTGTCTGTCGTCGATGGGCTTCACTTGCCAGAATTGCTGCAACCCAGCGAAGATGCATCAAGTTAACACACAAAACGAATGAAATTCGGCACGCACTCTACGAAGGAATGGGCACATCAAAGTGGTTTGATCACCATCTCATAGTTGGAGACCTGACCTATCACTACAAAAGGCTCAAGTGGTTCGTACAAAAGTATCCAAACATAACTTCACTTGAATTTCATCAGGCCACTGGCCAAAGACTCGACCTACTGCCCTATCTGCTCAAGGCTTGGCCTAATCTGGTGACACTCAAAGTGTTTGTTGGTTATTCTTCTGAAGTACGCGCCAGCGGTTCAAGCCAAAAATGGAATGCACTACTCGAACGCATTTCAACACAACTCAAATGTTTGCATCACTTGGTGGTTTGTGATTTTAAGATAGGATTTGGAAGTCCACGAATTAGGCTGCCAACCAACTTTGCATCCCGCCTTGAGTCATTTCACTGTGGAATACTGTTTGAGGAGGCTAACATTTCGATGGCACAAATTCTCCAGTGGAAGAGACTGCGCACTTTTGGATTCATTTTAGAAATGCTCGAAGGAGGTGAGTTTTACACGAGTTTTACACACAACCCAATCCTATTGTCATGCTAGGTTAGGTTAGTCAAATCAATTGAAATAGGTTAAGTTAGGTTAGTTTTTTATTTGAAATAGGTTGGGTTAGGTTAGTTTTTTGAAATAGGTTAGGTTAGGTTTTTTATTGGAAATAGGTTAGGTTATGTTAGTTTTTTTATATTTGAAATTGGTTAAGTTAGGTTAAGTTTTTTTTATTTAAAATAGGTTAGGTTAGGCTCAGTATTTACAGGAAACTTACCAACAATTTTTGCTTAAACCAAAACCAAATTTTGTTAAATCCATTACTATAGTTAACATTGCAAATATTGAACCAGAGAACCAGTACTCGTGGTTACTCGTGACCAAGCCCACATGTCCACTCACTGAATTGATGCTCAACATTCCATTTGACTGTTCCTTGTCGATTGATTGGTCTGTGCAGTGCAAGTTCTATCAAAACTACCAATCACTGACTCATCTGCACTTGCATCTTCTCTATCCCATCCACCGATTAATGCTTCTTTTTGGACTGCACCAGCTCGCCAATCTAGTCTATTTGAACCTTCTCTGTTGGTACAAACGTGATGCTCTACAAATTGATCTTGATATTTACATTAGAGAAACTGAGCTTCCCAAACAGATACCACGCTACAACTCACTTCGTACCCTTCATCTTGCATTTGTGCCCTACTATCCACTCAATTGGGCAGTCCACGCCCTACCCGCTCTTGAAACACTCCAAATGGACAGAAACATGTGTTGTAGTGGGCGTTTTTGGCGAAGTCAAACAGTATTGGACTCACTAAATTTGTTGACCAATTTGCGTCAAGTAATCTATCTTGGTAAAGTCTATATCGTGCACCCGGATTTTAAAATTCAATATTTTGATGATTTTCCAAACAAATTTAAGTTGTAAGTCACTTTCTACTAGTATTTCCGTAAATTTGTGAATTTGTATTCTGTTGGATGCTGGCGAATGTGTGACGTTTGCAAAATTATGCTAGAAATAAAAATTTTTGGTATTAAAAGTAAGTTTTTCATATTAACATGACATCAATAGCTGAAAAGTTTGTATTTTTAACTCATTGCTTGAAGTTTACACCATCTATACTTAATAAGTCCTACTCTGAAAGGTGATCAACAAATAAGCAAACAGCTAAATTCATCTCATTGCAGTGTGTGGATAACCATTTAAAGCGGACTTATGCTACTATAATCTGATATTTAATTAAGATTTTATTATGTACAGATTTAAAGTAGAACTGAACTCATTGATCTTGGATCAGTGTTGACGCCACAATTGCAATCAAACGATTTCCTCAAATTCACCACAAACAAGTTGCCAGTCAAATATATGAGGACCCTCCGGAACTATTTTCGGACAATTTGTCGAGCAAATAGACATTGTCTGTGAATGAATGCGTAAGTGAATAAATGAGTAAATGGAGCACTCAACATTACCTTCGGCTAGTTGTAGACCATCTTCAAGCAATCCCGCTTGCAAAAGCATTTGAGCAACTACTTCATTCGCTCGATTAGCAAAATCTCGCTCTTCATTGATTAGCTCAAAATCGTGTTCCACCATTTCAACATGATCGCGAACATCTTCAATTAACATTTCCGGTGTAATTATCCGAGCTGGACGGTCCCGGACATTCAATTGATGGGGAGCGGGGATTTCCGGACGAGCAAAGGGCTGCGGATTCAATTGCAATTTTCGAGGTTGACCATTTACAACCGGATTAACTTGAGCACGAAGTCAAGTAACTTCAGCGTCTTCCGGTGCTTGTTGCTGATGAACGGGTCCTTGACCTTGATTTGCGGGACGTGGTTGAGGAGCAGGTTGATTTGCTTGATTCATTTCGAAAACATTTTAGTGAGAAACCACACTTTGGCAAAAAATAGCGAAGAAATTGACCCGACAGTTAAATTGCGATAATCAGAAGGGAGTGCACTCTCGGTAGATCAGAAGGACGCTCGCTCGAGCGCTCTCGCAAAAGCATTTGGGCCGCTACTTCGTCAACTGCATCAGCTCGATTAGAAAATGTTCGCTCTTCATCGATTTGCTCATAATGGTTTTGCACCATTTCAAGATGAACTTGAACATCCCGAAAAATCATTTCTGGGGTGATAATTCGAGCTGAATGTTCCCGGGGAGGGAGAGCTGGGATTGCGGGACGAACAAAGGCCTGCGGATTCATGTGAACTGGCCGAGGTGGACCAATAACCACATCCCTAAACCGACAAACATTTTGTCCTCGATTAACCGGGTTAACCGGATGAACTTGTTGGACGTCTTGGGCAAAGACAACTTGATTCTCATTTTGGAAAATTTCTGGCAAATTGCTCGTTAAGCCATGTAGTAATCACCTGTTGGCAATCCAAATTCCAAATCCATAAACCGAGGCATAATCTGCGGATCTATTGAAAGAGGTGAATTCGTCACTGGGGTAAGTGGAAACGAAGCTCAAAAAATATTGGATCAAATGAACAAGTTAATCGATTATATATCTACGAATAGTTTTCATTGTTGAACAAATTTGCTCGTTTTTTACAAATCTTATTTAAATTTGTTTAGACATATTATCTTAATTCTTGGTAAATAATTCGATTAAATTTAGTTACGAGAAGACATTCATGTAGGACGTAAATGTTGAGCCATCCCTAAATTGTGTTATACTGCTAGCTAACCTGCATTCAACGAGTGACCTCTGACCTCACTACATCAAAACACTTGAACAAATCATTCTTCCTTTTCCTGCATTTTTTTCAGTCGTCGAATAGTTATGTTATCTTTACAGAATAGTGATTTTTGTGATATTTTTTGTAAAAAAAAAAATATTCCATCACTCCAACAAAAAAACATGTCCAACATCTTAATCGACGATTGTTTGATTTGCATTTTGGTTCGTTTGCCAATTTGGGAGCTGCCCAACACTGAGCTTGTCTGTCGTCGATGGGCTTCACTTGCCAGAATTGCAGCAACCCAGCGAAGATGCATCAAGTTAACGCACAAAACGAATGACATTCGGCACGCACTCTACGAAGGAATGGGCACATCAAAGTGGATTGATCACCATCTCATAGTTGGAGACCTGACCTATCACTACAAAAGGCTCAAGTGGTTCGTACAAAAGTATCCAAACATAACTTCACTTGAATTTCATCAGGCCACTGGCCAAAGACTCGACCTACTGCCATATCTGCTCAAGGCTTGGCCTAATTTGGTGACACTCAAAGTGTTTGTTGGTGGTTGGTGGGAAAATCGCGCCAGCGGTTCAAGCCAAAAATGGAATGCATTATTGGAACTCATTTCAACGCTAAAATGTTTGCGTCACTTGGTGGTTTGTGATTTTAAGACAGGATTTGGAAGCCCACGAATTCGATTGCCAGACAACTTTGCATCCCGTCTGGAGACATTTCACTGTGGAATACAGTTTGAGGAGGCTAACATTTCAATGGCACAAATTCTCCAGTGGAAGAGATTGCGCACTTTTGGATTCATTTACGAAATGCAACAAGGAAGTGAGTTTTAAACGAATCTTATACAATCCTAGTGTCGTGGTATGTTAGGTTAGTCAAATCAGTTAGGTTAGGTTTGATCTTTTTTGATTAGGTTGGCTAAGTTAAGTTTTTTTTATTTGAAATTGATTAGGTTAGTTTTTTTTATTTGAAATAGGTTAAGTTTGTTTTTTATTTGAAATAGGTTAGGTTAGGTTAGGTTAGGTTAGTTTTTTATTTGAAATAGGTTAGGTTAGGTTAGGTTAGTTTTTTATTTGAAATCAGTTAGGTTAGGCAAGTTTTTTTTAATTTGAAATACGTTAGGTTAGGTTAGTTTTTTTAATTTGAAATACGTTAGGTTAGGTTAGGTTAGTTTGTTATTTAAAATAGGTTAGGTTAGGTTAGGTTAGTTTTTTATTTGAAATAGGTTAGGTTAGGTTAGTTTTTTTTATTTGAAATCGGTTAGGTTAGGCTAGTTTTTTTTAATTTGAAATACGTTAGGTTAGGTTAGTTTTTTTAATTTGAAATACGTTAGGTTAGGTTAGGTTAATCTTTTTTAGTTGAAATAAGTTAGGATCTTAGGATCAGCATTTACACAAAACTTACCAACAATTTTTGTCTAAACCAACTTTTTTTAAATCCATAACTATAGTTAGCATTACAAATATTGAACCAGAGCACCAATACTTGCGGTTACTTGTGACCAAGCCCACCTGTCCACTCACCGAACTAATGCTCTACAACCCATTTGATGATCAAAGATGGTTGGATTGGTCTGTGCTGTGCAAGTTCTATCAAAACTACCAATCACTGACTCATCTGCACTTGCATCTCATCTATCCCATCCACCGATTGATGCTGCATTTTGGTTTGCACTATCTAGCCAATCTCGTCTATTTGAATCTTCTCTGCTATCACAAAAAAGTTGATATATTTGATATTGAGCTTTACATTCGAGAAAACGAGCTGCCCAATCCTATGCCACAATATTCCTCACTTCGTATCCTTCATCTTGCATTTGTGCCCTACTATCCACTCGATTGGGCAGTCCACGCTCTACCCAACCTCGAAACACTCCAAATGGACAGAAATATGTGGTGTTATAGTCGTGGGTACCGAACCCAGCCAGTGTTGGACTCACTAAAACTGCTAACCAATTTGCATCGAGTCATATATCTCGGTAAAGTCTATGTTATGCATCCGAACTTTAAAATTGAGTATTTTGATGAGTTTACAAATAGATTTAATAAGTTACTATTGGACAAGTCTTTGAAAAATGTATCGTGAAATCGTAGATTTAGATTCTTTTGAATGTGGCGATGGTGACATTTGCAAAATTGTTTAATTAATGTTTATTTTAAATTCTAAAAATAATTAAACATTTGGCATTAAAAGTAAATTTTTATATTGACATGACAAACTATTTCCTCTTCAATTCACCGCCATCAAGTTGGTATTAATTTGTGCACAACTTTAAATGTCAACATTTTTTGTCATTTCGCGATCATTAATTTGATAATTTAGTCAATAGTCAAGTGACAATTTTTACGCTTTTACTTTTTGGCATCCAAAATGACATCCATACGATTTGTGACTTATCTCTTGATTGTAATTATCTCAACTCATTCCACTTCAACTGAAGCACAAGAATGCACAAATGTAGTCCCTTTTCTACAAAAGACTTTCTCCGGTATCGACATAACCAAGCTTGACATTATCCCCGTTGCTTCCAATTCAAATTGGGACGGCTTTGTCGACAATGTATTTCATTACAATTCTTGCAATAGGCGCTGCAAATGGTTTGATAAATGGCTCAATAACGTCACATATGATGTGCCCGATGAGTACTGTGGCTCTATTGACTATCCTCAGATGACTTTTGGTTACGATCGCACCTCAATTGATCACACAGTGTTGGATGCGAAATGGTCAAGGGCAATGACAATTTCGCCATTCAATAGAAATGATCAACACTACCCAAATACGCGGAGTGATGCCCAGATCACGAGACTATTTTCCCAGAGCAGAAAATATCAAAGTTTAGTGAAACAATACTATGAATCGGGCAAAATATTTGCTTGGGTAAGATGTTACTGTTTACAAAGTTGAATTCAACGGCTTGTATTTATTTTCACAATAAAAATATCGTTTTTGAAATAGTGATATATCGAATTAGACAATAGCGATTTTAACAATGGAGTTGATTTTTTAGTACAATAAAAATATTGTATTCAAAAATAAAACAATTCTGGGTTAGATAGTTAGATAGTTAGATAGTTATATTAGTGAGATTATTCAGATTGGTTAGAAAGTTAGACTATTGTAAAATAGATAATTTTATTGCTGCAACTGAGTGTCTTGATTGTAAAAATTGACTATTGACATATTCGATATATTGCTATTGCAAAATAGGATATTAAAAAAACTTGATCCAATTTAATTTTATTCAAATTTTGTGTTTTTTAGATTTCATCTTCACCTAATTTCTTAGATCTTTATTCCCAGAATCCCAGAGACTATCTTTCAAGGGAATTTGTCGAATTCATCACGGAAAAGTTGCCCCCAAAGTATGCGGACAATCCGACTGTTTATCAGGAGTTTGTGCAACGTTTTGGAACACACTATTTTGATTATGGCTTTTTTGGACCTTACCACTATCTTCAGATTGCGATTGACCGACAGTACGCTTTGAAGCACAGTGATGATCAAATAGTGCGTAATCTTAAAGTTGCATTTGATCGAGAATTCAATATAGACAACAAGTTTGATGGTAAGGAAACTCATGGACATGAAAATGAAACAACAACATCCCAGGTTGATGAGGACTTTCGAGAAAACAGTGAGCTCATTGCTTCGTATGGGGGAAAAGTGTCGAAATGGGTTGATAAAGTGAGTGGAAAGACTTTTGTGGCTGAAAACAACTCGGATCGAGTGATGCTTGGGGCATATTTAGAAAATTTGGCATTGCTTATCGAGAATGAGACCATCAGAGATCAGGTTTGGATTGCGACAAGAATGTACACAATCAAAGCCTATTTGGGCGAACTCGCCAATGTGTACAATTACACAAGCTATCAACTGTCGGAAGAGGAGAATACAAAACTGAAGCAAGTGAAAGCGATGATCGATTCAAATGATTTTGCAAAAATGGATCAAATGGATGAGATCATCAATCATCTGTACTACAAGGTTTTGCTATTTACAGGTTTGGATCAAATTTTGTCTATCTGTTTTTTATTGTTCTAATCTCATCTTTCCCCCTTTTAGATAGAAAATCTTGCTATCCAGCACTGTACGATCTCTACGTAACAGCAAATCTGAAATTGGATTTTGCTAAAAACATTTGCCCTCAAACCAGGGGCAAATTTTTCCGACCAACTCCTAAACAATGTGTTAGTGGTGACATTTATCGAGAACAAAAAGATGTCAGCGAGTTGTTCAGTTTGTATGAAAATGAAACACAGGGGCTGGATTGTATGAAAGAAGTTAGGAGTTTAAATCTCGAGTACCAGATTCAAAAAGATCGAGACCATGGACTCGGTGCTATTTGTGTTAAATGTAACTGATTTTTATATTAAATTTTATTAATTTTGTCGCTCAGTTCCTTGAGCTGCTCTGAAAAGTTTCATCGTTCTAACCAAATGAGCGAGTCGAATAATTCGAGCTTTATCACTCGAAATTAAAGTACAGAGTTTTTGTTCACAAACAGATTTGAGATGATCCAACTGGAACTTTTCGGCTACATAAAGCAAGTCTACCACAAAATGTTTGTCCAGTGGTTCCACTTTTCCGGTGTAAAGGTAGAACAGCAGCTTCTGTCCTACCTCAAAATAAATATCCATGAATTTGATTCTGTTTTTCTGTGATTTTTGAGTGCATCGGAACATTTCTGCGAAAACTTGAGAACGAGCCACAAGAATTGCTTTGTGCGCCTTAATTTCGCGACCATTCGAAAATTCTAATGATATGTCTGAATTGTCGGCTCGAGTATCCCATAACTTTGTCAAATTATCCATAATTTGTTTTTCTCCAAGTTTGATCAAGCGCTCCTCGGCTAAAACGTCCGATTCAAGCTTTGATTTGTGGATTAAAAAAGATATCTAATTGATAAACAGAGATTTAGAATTAGATTTAGATTTAGATTTAGAATTAGATTTAGATTTAGATTTAGATTTAGATTTAGATTTAGATTTAGATTTAGATTTAGATTTAGATTTAGATTTAGATTTAGATTTAGATTTAGATTTAGATTTAGATTTAGATTTAGATTTAGATTTAGATTTAGATTTAGATTTTAGTTTAGATTTAACATTTCTTACTTCACAACTAACAATCAATTTTCCCTCAACAATACAGCCCCTTTTAGGGTCAAGTAAATCGACCCTCTTGATCCAATCTCTTCGACCCCAATTTTTGAAATCACTGTTGAGATTATTTCTTGTACATCCTATTAAATTTAAAATTTAAAATTTATTTATTTTTCCGGAAAATTTCTATTACCTTTCCTGTAAACTTTCTCTCCTTGTGCATTGAGAGCGAAGAAATTGAGATGAACGGGCACCTCTGCTTGTCCATGCTCGATTGATGTCAAACAGACAAATATCGAAACACAATCCATAAAATCGCCAACTCCATTGGGTTTGAGGGACAGCTCAAACTGTGTGCGCTTCAGGTCGGCAGGAAGTTGGAGTTCAATTTCAGCAGGAGGATTAAATCGGGCAGATAGTATCTCGGTAGTTTGGGCCATTTGACAGTAACGAACAAAGTCGTCAATAGTCCAAGAGTACGAAAATGTTGCATGACGAGTGGTGGAATCGATTTGAGGCGAATTTGAGATTTGGTGATTCGGCTCATTTTGAGTGGGGAATTTAATAAATTCTCTAATTAATTTGATCAACTAAAAATTATTTGATAAAGTAAAAATAATAAATTAAAAAATATTCAATAATTTAAAACCCAAAATTAACATACCCAAAAATATTTAGTCATCAAAAATGTTAAGATGATTGAAAACATTTCGGCAAATTTTTGAAATGATTGTTGAATACTGTTTTCTTACAATAAAACACACAAATCACGTTTACTCGAAAATATTGCCGAAATTTTGAAAATGTCAAACACCTGTGATTTTATTGTGTGTCAAAGTTCATATTTTTTTGATAAACTCACTTGTAATTTTAGATCAGGGACAGCTGTGATGAGTTCAAAGTTCAATTTTGTTTGAGATAGTATTTTTATGAAAATTTGAACTTTGACTTTAAAAAATATCAAAATTTTTATATATTATTATATTTTAAATTATATTATTCAAGAAATTTTTGAGCTTTGGTCAACACCTTTGGCATTCTATACAATTCTGCAAGTTCATGAACAAGTTGAACTGTGTCACTGGATACTTGAGTACAAAGTTTCTGTTCACAAACAGTTTTGAGATGATCCAATTGATACTTTTCGGCTACCTGGAGAAGCTCCACCGCTAACTTGTCGAGCTTTTCTACTTTTCCCGTGTAAAGATAACGCAGCAATTCCTTACCGACCTCAAAAGTAATATCATTGAACTCGATTTTGCTTTCCTGCGATTCTCGAGTCCATTTATGCCGGAACATTGCAGCAAACACAGGGGAACGAGCCACTAGGATAGCTTTGAGCGCCCAAAGCTTGTGTCCATCAGAAAATTCTAGTGTTATATCTGAATTCTTGACTCGATTCTTCCATAATTTTGTCAAATTATCCAGAATTTGTTTTTCTCCAAGTTTAGTCAATCGCTCCTCGGCTAAAGCGTCCGATTCGGGCTTTGATTCGTGGATGAGAAAAGATATCTAATTTGATAAACAGAAATTTAGATTTAGATTTAGATTTAGATTTAGATTTAGATTTAGATTTAGATTTAGATTTAGATTTAGATTTAGACTTTAGTTTATATATTAGTTTAGATTTAGATTTAGATTTAGATTTCTTACCTCACAACAGATAATCAATTTTCCGTCTACCAGATAACCATTTTCTGGATCGAGTAATAAGTCTCTCTTAATCCACTCTTTATAGCCATAACTTTTATTTTCACTGTTCAAATTCATGCGTAAACATGAAAGCGAATAGGTTTTTTCTCCTTGTGCGTTCAAAATGGCGAAATCAACCGATACCGGTACTTCTGCTTGCTCGTGCTTGATTTCAGTCAAATAGATAAACATGGATACGTGCTCACGAGATGTTCCATTTCTTGGTTGAATCAATATCTCAAAGGCTGTTTCGGCCAATTCGGCTGGAAGTTCAAGTTTGAGGGCTGATGGTGGGGAAAATCGAACTGAACGGAAGCCAGACGATTTAGCACTTGATTCTTGACAGTAACGAGTAAAATCGTGGACTGTCCAAATGTGCGCAAATGTGGCGTGACGAGTGGTGGATGAGGTTGGAGGGTGGAAATTACGATTTGGTTCAGTTGGATTCGGAAAAACCAGCAATTCGATTATTAATTTGATGAAAACAAATGGAAAAATGAACAATGTTAAAATTGCAGAAAACATTTTTGTGTTTCCGAAAATGATTTTTACAAAAAGACTTTTACGCTCTAGAAAACTCAGTTTCTTGACTGCTAAAACTCAAATGCAAGTCTGTTCAAACTTCTTTTAACTTTGAACTCAAATCGATTCGATTGAAATCGACTAATCTTTTTGTAACACCTGTGATTTGGTTCTTTGGGTCAAAAGTCATAATTTTCGATATTTAGAGGTCATTTTATATGGTACATATTTTATTTTCAAACATATTTACAAAAGTTAAAATTATGATTAATTTGTCTAGATTGGCTTTACTTAAACAAAAATTCAGCCAAATCCAATGTTTTATTTGAATTTTGAATCAATTCTTGCGCTTTTCTGTAAAACAAATCTAAATTACATAAAGCTAAACTTATAAAAAAAACTTACTTTTGTACAAATAAATGGCATCTTTCACTCAATTTTGCCAACTTGTACAATTCCGCAAGTTGTACAAAATTTCGAACTGTTTCGATGGATATTTGAGTACACAACTTTTGTTCACAGGTTTGTTTGAGATGATCCAGTTGGTACTTTTCTGCTAGTGGGAGTAAATCTTCAGCGAATTTGGATTCAGTCACAATTCCCGTGTAGAGATAGTGTAAAAATTCTTGTCCAACTTCGAGATTTTTGGCAGAAATTTTCACACGATTTTCACGAGATTGGTTCTCAAAGATCGAACCCAGAACTGGTGAACTCGCAATCAAAAGAGCCTTAATAGCCCCAAGTTTTTGTCCATCTTCGAATTCGAGAATAACATCTGAATAATCGAGATGAATATCCCATAATCCTTTCATATGATCAAGGATTTCTTTTTCTCCAGTTCTGGTCAGAACTTTTTCAGGAACCATTAGATCGGATTCTTTAGTCGTTTCGTACAGTAGGAAGGTTATCTCACAACAGATTGTCAGTTTCCCCTCTACGAGAAAACCTTTTTCTCGATTGACTAAATCCTCCCGTTTGATCCAATCGAAAAGGCCCCAACTTTTCACTTTATCGTTCAAATTCATACACGTGCATTCTGAATTTGGGTTAATGGAATTTAGTAAAAAAAATACATAAAATTTTGGATTCTCACCTCTGACATTGACCTTTTCTCCTTGTGCATTCAAAATTGTGAATTTGATCGTTAGTGGCACTTTGACACGTTCTTCATGGTTTGAGGTCAAATAGACAAATATACAAACGTAATCTAGCCAGCGATTTGACCCTCGAGGACGAAGACAAATCTCGAATTGTGTACCGTGCAGCTCGGTGGGCAGTTCAAGTTCGAGTGTTGATGGTGGTGAGAATTTCACAGAATTTACTTTTGTACTGATGGGCTGGTCTTCGTTAGTGTAACGTTCAACATCCTCGATGCACCAAATGTGCGAAAATGAATTCGAGTGTGTGGTTGAGGATTTCGATGGTTGGGAATCCCCAACTTGGGAAAATTGTTCGGATGGTTTGGATCTGAATTGACTTGAAAACCATTTTGGGAATAGACATTCTATAATCTGGATTTGAAAAATTACAATAATGAATAAGTAAGTAACAAAAAAATAAATAAATAGATAAATAAATCAAATAAATCAAAAATCAACATACCAAAACAAATGGAGCCAAAAACAGAGCAGTAATTTTTATGAACATTTTTTCTTAATTTTCTGGAAACTTGAAAATTTGAAAAAAATTGTAGAAATTTAGATTTTGAAATCGTAAAATTTGAAAAAAACCGGGAAATGAAAATTATTTGGAGGAAATGGTAAACTTAAGTTTGTTGGAAGTGAAAACAGTATTTATATATCAAATACTCAAGAAGATAAACTTTACCTTTAACAGCTGCGAAGAGGTTAAAGTTTAATTTTTAAGGGTAGGATAATATTTTTCAAATGCCAAATGTACAAAAGAAAAATGTTTTAAAATCGAATAATATGAACTTTGAACTTTATTCAAAAAGAATCTAAAATGATTACAAATCATTGAAAAATACAGAATCCTTCAAATTCATTTAAGCCAACAACAAAATCAACAAATTCAAAACCAAAATTAAGACCAAAATTTTGGAAACTGCTTTTTCCCCAGCAGCACTTCTGTGCTTAATCGTACAATTGAACTTGACAGCATCACAGCCATGTTGCACGAAATGATCTTCGGTCAACTTGAGTGAATTCAGCAGAGCATGGGAATTTGTGCACGGTGCCTCACTCAGCTCAATCCTATCCTTCACACAGTCAACCCAATGCCAAGCGGGACAGCACTCGGCACTGTTTGACGCAGGCCAGTTTTGAATTTCCAAATTTCCACTTTCAGCAAGGAATAGATGAGTCATGTTATGAGACGCAGCACAGACACGTTCATACTCTACCAAATGAGGAACGCAGACACGAATGGTGTCATCGATTATATCATCTTCAGGATGGACACCACGAGCTGCGTAACAGAGAACCGGAAGTAGAAGAAGAAGTAGAACAAAATTGAGAAAAGTTGGCTTGAAAGAAAACATTTTTACGGGTAGAAGAAGAAACTACGCATTTAGTCAAATAGAATGCAAATCAAAGCACAAACTAAACATAAGAGGACATTTATATATGACATCATATCAGCACGAGACAATGCAAGTTCAAATATTTTGGTTTCGAAGGGATTTTCATGGCTTTACAGGTACAATACGCGTTCATTTATTAATTAATCAACAAAATTGTTTTTGTACTTCTACTTTTAAACTCAAAATCAACCAAAAACATCATTCCAAATCGACTTCATTAAACCTTCGAAGCTCCAAATCTCCAATCAATCGATTTGCTTCAAACGCCATCTCTTGATTTCTTTTATGTAAAATATTTTCGAGCTTTTCCATCGTCTGTTTATCGATGAAATCAGATGCGTTTTCCATCAACTCGGGTGAATTGTGCAAATATGCTAATTTGTAGATTTGTTCAGCGTTTTCGGGCGTAAGCTGCGTACAAAGTGTTTTCTCACAAAGCGATTTAAGATGGTCCAATTGATACTAATATTGTAAATATGTGGTTATAAAACTTTTTTAAAATTTTAAACTATTTAAACTTTACCTTATCAGAAGCTGAAAACAGTCCTTCCGTAATTTGTTCAGGCTGTTTAACTGATCCGGTATAGATGAAACGTAACAGCTCTCGACAAACTTCTTCGGTCAAATCAGGGATTTCAACTCGCTTCTCCAGCGCTTCTTTACTATTAGTATAGCTGAACATGGCTTTGAAAACCGGGGACTGTGCAGCAAGAATTGCCTTGTGGGCCTTGAGGACCCTTCCACCAGCGACCACAAGAGAAATGTCAGAAAACTGTGGATCTTTCAACATATTAGCCTTGTAGTTCTCTTTGAATGTGGCTTTCGATTGAGCTTGAGTACGTGCCAGAATGTTAAGCGAACTCAAAGGCTTCGAAATCAGAATATCAATTTCACAGAAAATAGTTAAATTTCCACCTTCCTCTGAGAGATAGCCCTTTTCGGCATTGAACAAGTCCTCATGTTTGATCCATTTGTTGTGTCCATAGCACTGTGTATCATTTGGATTGAGCATCTTTCGAGAACCTGCACAAAAAATAAGAGTTTAAAACAATAAAATTTATATTTTGTTTGGAGATACATTACATTTAGACTGAAATTTCTGTCCACTCCTACAATCGATAGCCGAGAATCGATATCTGACTTGAGTTTGTTTCTCAGAGGTAGCCCTCAGAAAGACTCCAACATGAAGATTGCCCAGTTCGTCACGCTCATTTCTTGGGTAGACAAATAGCTCAAATTCAATCTTTTCATCAAATTTGGAACTAATCCTCTCCGGTGGAACGAATGCACCCGATTGGATAGGATGATTTTCAAGGTGGCCACGAACAAGTTCACCAAAGTGTTCAATTGTCCACTGATGAGTGAAGCTGTGCTTCGCGGTGATCGTATTTGTGTCAGGTGTTTGTGCAGGTTTGGAACATTTTGTAGATTTTGGAGAGCTTTTTGAAGTTGAAGCAAAAAGAGAATACAACAATATGATTGGAGCAATGGTTGTGTAGAACCAAAGTTTGCATCCAAAAATAAAGAAGGATTGTAAGGTGTGAAACATTTTGGAATTCAAACAAAAAATTGAGGCAAAAAATCGCAAACATAAACTAAATTTATAAAAATAAAGTTGAGCTAATAACACACACACAAAACATGGAAAAGGAAATGTATTTACTTTTTAAATGTAAATTTCAGAAACCACGTGTATACGTACTTTATGAAAGGAATTTATACTAAGGGCCAGAAAGGTCAAACCAGCTCTTTTAATTTAAAATCTGATTTTACCCGCTTTGCCCTTTGACCCACATGCGGAATTGCTATTTACAAGTTACAAGTTTGAGATTGCACAACAAAATTGTGAAACAAATTCATGTTAAAGGTTTGCAGTATCATTTCGAATAAAATTAAAATCTAACAAACGGTATCCATCAGTATAGAAGCAGCTCCCAAAGAAATAGGCCTAGCTAAATTTGAAATTTGAACTTATAAAACTTATTTAATAAGTAAGACCAAGGATTATATCCGTGGTCTTTAGTCTGAACGTGAGGCCACTTAAACTAGTATAAAACCAGCAGCATGCGTTATGAAACCATTTTAATTTATTAAGAATAAGTTACGCCGTTGGCGTGAAGTCGGAGCCGCGGTATCGCGAACACTTTCCTTATCAGTTCAGTTCAGTATCGATGTGCCATCAGAGTGCAACAAACACACACGTCAACTTATTCATCAATACACATTTATTTAAAATATTAATCATTATTTTTTAAATATCCGGTAACATTTGACCTTATGCGCCAAAAAATTAACCAGGTCGTCTACACCTACACCAGAATTTTTGGTGAAATTTACAGAGAGATCCATTGAACCGTAGCCTCAATCCTGTACAAAGAATCGTCAAATCAATGGTTCAATGTTTTCGATCAAATACAGTCAATAGTATGGAATTTGTTCTAAGACACAATTTGTGTCACACAAACACACCCACAATGTGAATCACAGCACTATTGTGTGGGTGTGTTTGTCAATACGCATCCCCTTTGCGCACAGTGGGCGCTGCTTGACCCTCAAACAGAAGAATGACATAAGTGAAATTTGTATGACAGCTATACCTAAAAAACAACTTTTTGAATTTCTGAACACGTCATTTTGTCAGGATAAAACAAATTTTAGAGACAAATTAGTAGTACTAATTAAACTTATTTAATAAAATTAATAAAATTTTAAACAGATTACTTTTTAAAAATTCTTTTGAAACGACATATGATATGCGTTGTACCCATTGTTCAAACACATTAAATTAAAATAAACGGCCCCTGCATGATTCATGATGATTCATGATGAATCGTGCAGTAAATAAATAAAAAAATAAATATGATATGCACTTAAAAAGAAATTTTCCATAGATTTTTTGGGAATGCTTCATGAACTTATTGAATATTCTCGAAAGTAGCAATGGGATCCATTTTAGAACCTTATGGGTCTGAGAAAATGTTCTAGAAAACAACATTTTAGAATTAATTTTATTTCAATAATTTAATATTTATGTCACGAGTCAAACTCGTAACAGGGAGTTCGAACAGAACGATCGAACTCAGGCCAGCTATTTAATGGCCCAACCTTTCGCCCTTTGGGCACAGCTGCGTTCAGTCCAGTCGAGATCTGAACCTTTCGGTCCCGCGTGACCTGTGACCTCGTTTAGAGCTAGTAAACGTCTAAGCCGTTCGCCTCCTTGTATCTTTATTTCCCTTGTGTGCAAGTGCGGTTGCCACAATTTATATTTCAAGTTTTTTTAAGTTTCGTATTAAATTTATCTAATTATTTTTCCCCTATTTGATATTTTTTTCTTCTTTTAAATTCAGATTTTAAAAATGAATAAACTCCATTCGGATGAATACTGGGGTTTTGGTGATAATGGATTATTTGTAATGAATGGATCAAGTCTAAATAGTCTTTCAATTAATTTTATCGCTATAGTATATAAATTAAATCCTCAATCGTTTATTAAAATTATTGAATTTGAAGAAATTTCACTTTATTGTGGTGTTCTTAAAAAGTTCCGGAAACATATGATGGCATTGTTGTTAGAAGTACCGATAAAGAAAATATTTCAATAAATTTAAAGTTTCTACCTAAAAATAAAAGAAAGTCTAATCAAAACAACGTTGGATTATTGATAAAATTTGCATCAGCCCTTAAAAATGTTAGACTACGTTTCAATTTGTCAGCAATCTTAGAAAATGGCAATTCTTGCAGTTTGCAAAAAAATTTTGGTATTTTTGTTTTGTATTAAATTTTTGCTTTGCTAAGATTTTTTATTAGCAATTTGCGTAGATTCTTATCCGGATTTATTTTATGGAATTTCGGATTTTTTAACTAGCGTTGGTTTGTTTGATATCAACGAAGGCAAGTTCTCTGCAAAGATGCTTAAAATTGTCTATGAGGTAAATTATGTGATTTTTGTGATAAAAAAATTATATATTTATTTTTATTTAGTTTGCAGAAATCGGTGAAGTATATTTCGAAAAACGCTGCCTTTGTTCACCAAATATTATCTTGTCTGTTTTGGACAATAACAACGAAAGGAAACAATTTTCCTTATCCAAATATAAACTCTGCGAACTTTCCCCAGTATTTAATGCTATGTTTGATCCGAGCAATGCCACAGTGGAGCAATATAGTGAAGCACAAGATAATCTTGTAATAATCGACGATTTGAAGTCAGACGTCTGTGAAGTGTTTTTGCACTATGTGATAACCAAAAAATTTGACCGATTGACCATGGGACGCTTTGCGGAAGAGCTTTTAGTTGTGGCTGAGAAGGTAAATTTATTATTGGCTTAATATTTTGAATAATAAAATTCAATATATTTTCAGTATGGCATGGAACATCTTAAAAAGAAATGCGAAAAGTATATTTCATTTTCAAACAGCTCATTTGCGTATTTGCTCAACTTTGCCGATATGTACGATGCTCGCATATTGAAATTAAAAGGATATGAGTTTTATAAAAAGTAGTTATGAACGTTCTTACGATCGTGAATTTAAATTGTATTTTTGTTTTGTACTAAAGGAACAAAATTGCTTTGAGAAAACCCCACGAATGGTTTTGGTTTCTTGAGAACAGATCAAACTTGTTCACTGAAATGCTTGATTCAATCGAAACCAGAGTCATTATGCCTGCACAAGAATGTGATTTTAAAAAGATTGCCAATTCTGGATTTGCAAACGAGCCATGGGACCTTGTGGATGCAATAAAAGGACCTGATTGGGGAAAATGGCAAAACTCAATCGAAAAGGAAATTCAACTTATGACATCAAATGAAGTGTTCAAGTATGTTCCAGAATGTGAAGGCACAAAGTTTGTTGATTGGAAATGGAAATTCATTTATAAGGAAAACAAGAAAGAAGGAGCCACTTATGAGGCTCGGATGTTTGTGGTTGATGGATCAAACGATCGTTTTGAAAGTGAAAATATGTTTAATATTTCTTTCCGAGCTTTTCTGACTATTGCAGCCAAAAACGATCACGAACTCTATCAAGTGGACATGAAGTCAGCATTTTTGAATACCAAACTTACGGAAAATATCTACATGAAACCACCGATAGGCCCACTCCATATCCAGGGGCCAGGTTTGATTTGGCAAATGTCAAAGTGCATTTTGGGACAAGAGAAAGCCTGGGACGACACTTTAAATGATTATTTAATTGAAATTGGCTTCAAACGTAATCGAGCATCCAAGTGCTTATACTCAAAAGATGACGCATCCATCATTACCCACTATGACCAGTTGATTATTTCTGCTTGTAGTTATGACATTTGCCTTGAAGTTGTGGAAAGCTTGGAAAGCAACTTTGAGTTGAAACGCATTGGTAAGCCAAAACGTTTCTTCGGTGTCAATCTTTATCGTGACCGCGAAAACCGATTAATTTATCTGGATCAATTTGACAACATTGTTAAATCATTGCGAAAATTTGAAAGGTTGAAAAGTAATGACAAGTTCACCCTCGCCAATTATGAACATACGAGTAGTTTACTTGAAAAATTTTGCTACAGAGATGTTTCCGAATTGTTAATTTGCCTACAATGCTTTCAATCTAAAACTCGTTTAGACTTGACGGTAAATTTGAGACAGCTGAAGAGTTCCTTGGAACAGTTTCAGCTAGCTAATGAGCCTCCAAGGAAAAAACTGTGGGAAGCTGGAAAAGAAGCACTGAGCTATCTGAAAGGTCAATTTCCCTGGAAATTGGTTTTAGGCAACGTGAGTAATGATGGACTAGACATTGCCGTAGATGCGAGCTTTAAACTCAAAAAAGGAAGTGAAAAGAAAATTGATACAAAAGCAGAAGTGATTACAGGCTGCGTGGTCATTCTATTTGGATCGTCATTTATGTGGAAATCATTGACTCAGATAGCGGATACATCAATAAAGGCAGAATTAAATGCAATTTACACTGCTGTGGATGAACTAAAATGGGTACAAATTATGCTTGAGGATCTTGGCATTAAAGAAACTCCACGCATTCTTTCCGACAACCAATGTGCAATTGAGATTTTTAAGACAGAATTCTTGAGTAAAGAAAATGCTCTAAATTTAACCATCAAACACAAGCCAGGTAAAGAGCAACCCGCGGATCCACTTTCAAAAGTGATGAATTATAAAACAAATGTTTTACTTTTGAGAAATCTTGGATTACGAAATGTTCGTTTCGATCTTTGTGATTCCTGTGGAACTGAGCAGTCTACAAATTATGAATGATAAATGTCAAGATATATGTCAACAGAATTGATTTCTGGTTGCGCTGGTCTTGGGACCGACTGATCACCGGACCTATGGTCCCTCCGCCAAAGGATCCGGATCAATCCACATTTTCCTCTTTATCGACATATATATGTAAATTCTGCCGAATTTGTATAGACACTTTTTGAACTTGTAATTTATTCCCAAACTTATTGAAAGCTAAAACACTTGCGCAGATGCGCTCAACCTTTGAACTGTAACTCCCCACTTCTGCCTGTGCAAACCCCCTTGAACATGTTTTGTCTTCTTTTGCTTTCTCTTTCTCTCTCCTCGAGAGTTGGGTCTGTGCCACGGTCCTGAACGGACGTGTGCCTCGGCTCGCTCACTTGTTTTGACTTAGTCCCAAAAATCTAATAAATCATCAGTTGTCGAGTTGGTCGCCTTTTACTTCGTATCTCGATTGGGTAATGGCCCTAAGACTTGGTTCCAATTGGAACTAGGACACTGGGGTCAAACACCTCTCTTCTTACAAGCCGGCAGGTAGTCGCCTTCGCGGAGCCATCAACCCATCTTCGATGTTACTTGCGCTTGAATTGTGATTGTTTTGTCATCTTTGTGGTCATCATTGAATTTGAACTTTAAAACTTTGAACTTGAACTCGAATCATCTTGCAACACAACCGTAACCCGAATCTAGACTTGGAGCGATTTTGTTGTTTCGATCATTTTGAAACTTGAAATTGAACTTTGAACTTGTTGGTTTGTCTCGCCGCCTTGACAACCAACGCCCCCTTGAACTTGAATTGAAATTGAACCATAATCAGAGTTGAATTATGTCTTCGATTTTGCTTTATCTACCAAACTTTGAACCACATCATCAGCGCCTACTCCAATTGAACTTGAATTATCTCGGAATCTAGCCGACCCCCGTGAACTCGAATTTTTATTGTCTATCACCAAATCGTCCCACTTTGAATTTTGAACTTTGAACTTGGTACCCCTTGAACTCGGAACGCTTTGCTGTTGGACTTTGAACTTGAAATCTCGGATCGTCTCGCACCCTGATAATCTCACTTGAACTGGTACCGCTTGAACATCGAATCCATTGAAACCACAATCAACTTCGGAATGTAGTGGTGTCACTACAACTCGATTTTGTCTTATCAACCTATCTTGCTTACATCGCGCCTACTCCAACTGAACTTAAATTCACCTAGAACCTCACTTGAACTCAAATTTCACCTCTAAACGTCTGCATTCTACTCGCACAAAATTTTCCCGAACTACTTGAACTCGTTATTTGTAAGTTCTGCCCTCTTGTTCCTCTTTCTCTCGTTCTCGCTCATTTTTAAGTTAGGTTATTGATTAGATTGATTTTGAATTTGATTGAATTTGAACTTTCCCTTTCAAAATAGCTTAGTAACTCTGCGCAGTTTGTGATTTACCTCTAGTTTTCAATCTTGAGGTTATTCTTAGTTATACCGGAGAGCAACTGGATACAACTCAGACGCCTCAATTTCGGGCGCCCTTACGAGTCGAGAGAAGGCCTCTTTTGGTATCCCATAGGTTTATCTCATTGGTTGATCTTTAGTGGCAGACACAGTCGGCGCCAGACACACATCTTGAAATTTGTCTCTAGGTCTAGTTTGTCTTTCTACACAATGCCATATGTCTCTGTGCGACTGTCTCACCCTCGCATGGGAAACATAGGGCTCTAGCTAAGTAACGCTCAAGGACACACACTAATTGCCTTTTACGGCTTAATTCTTTTTGGTTATTCGATAGGCCTTAGGTCCTCTGGCCTTTGGCCATACACTTTATGCCTAGCCATGCGGCTTTTAGCACAAAGGCACACAGCAAACTTATTAGCTTTTACAATCTATTTTTGAGCGAGAGAAGAGAACGACGGCTTACTTTGCCAGATGGGCAATTAACATTCCAATGTCTTTTGTCATTTGACCCTTAATTGCTTTCATTTGTTCACTCAAAATCACATTTTGTTTCAATTACCATTTTCTGTTTAGTTACTAAATTCACTTGTAAATGCCTGTACATACACTTACCAATTGTAACATTGAAACTTGAACATAAACCCCCACAAAACCAAACAAAAATTGTAAAACTCACAAACAACCAACTGTAACAAAATTACACTTTTCTCGTTCTAAGCTTCTAGCAAAACCCGAGAAAAGTCCTTGGAGTGCCGGAATGTAAATTCTGCCGAATTTGTATAGACACTTTTTGAACTTGTAATTTATCCCCAAACTTATTGAACGCTAAAACATCTGCGCATATGCGCTCAACCTTTGAACTGTAACCCCTACTTCTGCCTGTGCAAACCCCCTTGAACCTGTTTTGTCTTCTTTTGCTTTCTCTTTCTCTCTCCTCGAGAGTTGGGTCTGTGCCACGGTCCTGAACGGACGTGTGCCTCGGCTCGCTCACTTGTTTTGACTTAGTCCCAAAATCTAATAAATCATCAGTTGTCGAGTTGGCCGCCTTTTTATTTTGTACCTCGATTGGGCCCTGACCCAAAGACTTGGTTCCAATTGGAACTAGGACACTGGGGTCAAACGCCTTTCAACTTACATATATTATTATTAATATTTTTGTGAATGCTTTTTTGTATTGTCAATAAACTGTTTGCATTTTACAATTAATGTAGTTTATCTTTGTTTTATATCATTCACTAAATATATTGGATAAATATTGGGCAACCTTAACCCGTTCATCGTGCCAACTTTACCAGACTCCAGAGGGAGTTCTACAGTTCATAGCGACCTAGGATTTTGCCAGGTGACTCAGTAGGGCCGGCGCACGACCGCTAGTTACCTGAGCTAGACCTAGGCTCTACTTTGAGGGATTGCATAAAATGACCATTTTTAGTGTCTAGATCGATTCTACTCGTCTTCCTGAGCACTTTGATGTATAACTTGCCTAGGTACCCAATTTGGAACCCTAGAATCCTTGGATCAAATACCAGAAAAAAACATTTTGGATCATATCTGATATTAAAAACGGATTCTACGTGAAAAATCATGCAGAAATGACTCCTCATTTGTCAAAATCCGTGCAAGGGAAGCAAAAACACACATTTTCACAAAATGTTATTCTGGGACCGGGATGTCTGTCTGTCCGTTCTAGGTCCATTTTTATTTTTGTAGATTATATAGTCAAGTGATATATTAAAATGCTCGGGGTGTTGAGTTGATTTTATTTGTAATATTTTTGTGAGCTATTTAAGTTATTTGCTTGACTTTGGTCTTGGGCCTAGGATCCGGTTCCACGAAAGCAATTTTTGAAACCAGACAATTAGTCTACTGCATTCTACTTGTTATTCTGAAGAAAATGATACCGGTTTCATAAAAATCCATGCATGGGAACATGCTTAAAATGTGAATTAAGTCTGGCCCTAGAACGGACGGACAGACATCTCAGGGCCCCAGATTGACATTTTGTGAAAATGTGTGTTTTGCTTCCCTTGCATGGATTTTGACCAATCTAGTAGGGTCCTCTGCAGGGGTTGAGTGAAAGTGTGCGTATGGACACAAAATCGTACGGTCTTCCTGAAATCGGGACATCTGGCAGTGGGCAAGAAACGTCGGGTGGTCCGGGCAGATGAAATGAGAAAGCAAGGCACGAGGAAATCGAGTCATCTTCTAGCACAAAAGCAAAATTCGACTACTCAAAACAAGCAAAATTGCGAAATCTTTATATATGGAAAGAACTTCAATGTTTTGGAACAAACAGTTTCCGAACAAAATGTGAAAAAACACGTCCCCATTAAACTGTCTCTTTTTCAAATTTTGCCCTTTCAATCTCTCTGAATATCTCGACATTTCTCGAACTTTCTTTCTATTTCTGTTACGTCTTTTGTGAACAAAATTAGTGTATGTTTTTACAACATAAATACTATCAAAATTTTCATAAAGAGAACGAATCTCTGAAAACCCGAGTACATTGTTTTGGAAAAAGTCATTCCTTGCAGATGGTAAATTAATGTGTTTCGTGGCATGCGAATCCGAGAATGGAACCGCTTTGACGTCTAACCGTGAAGTATCTCATTGCCAATTTTCATGAAATTAAGGGTTAAGTAGTCGCGTGGAAAAACGTCATTGATACCAAAAGCATGACTTTACACCCACAAAGGTTTGGAATGTAATATTTATTTTTCTTCCTTCAAGGTATGCTACCATTATCGCCCTGTCCTCTGGGTTGTGCACATTAATTTTTAAGTTGAATTTAATTTTCTTACTTCAAGGTATGCTACCATTATCGCCCTGTCCTCTGGGTTGTGCACATTAATTTATAAGTTGAATTTAATTTTCTTTCTTCAAGGTATGCTACCATTATCGCCCTGTCCACTGGGTTGTTCACATTAATTTATAAGTTGAATTTAATTTTCTTTCTTCAAGGTATGCTACCATTATCGCCCTGTCCACTGGGTTGTGCACATTAATTTTTAAGTTGAATTTAATTTTCTTACTTCAAGGTATGCTACCATTATCGCCCTGTCCTCTGGGTTGTGCACATTAATTTATAAGTTGAATTTAATTTTCTTACTTCAAGGTATGCTACCATTATCGCCCTGTCCTCTGGGTTGTGCACATTAATTTATAAGTTGAATTTAATTTTCTTCCTTCAAGGTATGCTACCATTATCGCCCTGTCCACTGGGTTGTTCACATTAATTTATAAGTTGAATTTAATTTTCTTTCTTCAAGGTATGCTACCATTATCGCCCTGTCCACTGGGTTGTTCACATTAATTTATAAGTTGAATTTAATTTTCTTTCTTCAAGGTATGCTACCATTATCGCCCTGTCCACTGGGTTGTTCACATTAATTTATAAGTTGAATTTAATTTTTTTCCTTCAAGGTATGCTACCATTATTGCCCTGTCCACTGGGTTGTGCACATTAATTTATAAGTTGAATTTAATTTTCTTACTTCAAGGTATGCTACCATTATCGCCCTGTCCACTGGGTTGTGCACATTAATTTATAAGTTGAATTTAATTTTCTTCCTTCAAGGTATGCTACCATTATCGCCCTGTCCTCTGGGTTGTGCACATTAATTATAAGATGCATCTATTTATCTTAATTCAAGGTATGCTACCATTATCGCCCTGTCCTCTAGGTTGTGCACATTAATTTATAAGTTGAATTTAATTTTCTTCCTTCAAGGTATGCTACCATTATCGCCCTGTCCTCTGGGTTGTGCACATTAATTTATAAGTTGAATTTAATTTTCTTCTTTCAAGGTATGCTACCATTATCGCCCTGTCCTCTAGGTTGTGCACATTAATTTATAAGTTGAATTTAATTTTCTTCCTTCAAGGTATGCTACCATTATCGCCCTGTCCTCTGGGTTGTGCACATTAATTTATAAGTTGAATTTGATTTTCTTCTTTCAAGGTATGCTACCATAATCGCCCTGTCCACTGGGTTGTGCACATTAATTTATAAGTTGAATTTGATTTTCTTCTTTCAAGGTATGCTACCATAATCGCCCTTATAAATGAACGAAAAGTTCATTTATAAGCAGTAGAGTCTACTTTCTTGCCGAGTGCAAGGTGTGGAAGTATTGTGGTTTGAGAAGTATTGATGAAAAGTGTCAATTTTCAATAGAAATGAACGAAAAGTTCATTTATAAGCAGTAGAGTCTACTTTCTTGCCGAGTGCAAGGTGTGGAAGGATTGTGGTTTGAGAAGTATTGATGAAAAGTGTCAATTTTCAATAGAAATGAACGAAAAGTTCATTTCTAAGCAGTAGAGTCGCCTTTCTTGCCGAGTGCAAGGTGTGGAAGGATTGTGGTTTGAGAAGTATTGATGAAAAGTGTCAATTTTCAATAGAAATGAACGAAAAGTTCATTTCTAAGCAGTAGAGTCTACTTTCTTGCCGAGTGCAAGGTGTGGAAGGATTGTGGTTTGAGAAGTATTGATGAAAAGTGTCAATTTTCAATAGAAATGAACGAAAAGTTCAATAGGGAGGGTAGGTAATGCCAAATTGAGTTGGGCAAAATAACTTTCATTTTTCAATTAGGCATCACTAAAAGTGTCAAAATCAGTAATTTTTATTGGCGGACCGGTAATGGGTCTAGAAAAAATACCCTCAATATATAGCCACTTTGGCACTTAATTCAGTACCACTGAATCAGTAGCAAGAGCGTACGTACGCTATGTATTGCTCTTGTACAGTCCGCGACATAATGATAGGTACAAGCGAATAATTTGTATATCTCCTAGAGTTCGATGTTTTAAATTCTGGTTATTTTATATGATATAGCCTAGGTATCCCTTGTTATTATCTAATAGATATCGGCTTATCTTATCTTTGATCTAATTAGGAAAAAAATTATTTTGTCAAAATACCCAATTTTGCTTGGCGACATAATGATAGGTACAAGGGTCAAAACTGTATGGATTTTAGATTTTTATTGATCCAAATCAATTTTAATATCTCTTAGGAAACATTTTCGAGTTAATTAAGCAAAATAGCCGAGCGAAACATAGCTAGAAAAATTTAGAAAGCAATTTGACAAAATTGCCTTAAAAATTGAAATTTTCATTGATTTGCTTATTCTTAAATCATATTTTGTTCTAAATTGATATATGTTTGTCCTTTAAAGTAGTTTAAATAATTAGTTATGTCAAATTAAGTTATTTTACTGACAAATAAATTTGTGAAAGCAATGATTTAAGATTAAAATGCATTTTGAGAAATTTCTTAAAAGCAAAGTTTGCCAAAAATAAGTTAAACTTTAAAAATCACTGTAAATATTTTGCAGGTACCATTTTCCTGTGGTAAAATCGTGTAAATTACTTAAATATATCATTTAATAACTAATAGAATTGATTTGGGACAGTTAAAATCCAAAATCCGTGCAGTTTTGACCATTGTACCTATCATTATGTCGCCAAGCAAAATTAAGTATTTTGACAAAATATTTTTTTCCTCAATAGATTAAAGATAAGATAAGCCGATATCTATTGGATAATAACAAGGGATACCTAAGTTATATCATATAAAATAACCAGAATATTTGTCAAAGAACTGAGGAAGATATCCACAAAATTCGGTTGTACCTATCATTATGTCGCGGACTGTATGTGTTTGTATGAGCACGCGTATTCAGTATACGGTTTTGTTTACATCTTTTGTGCACATTTTTTATTGAAGTTTTTTGTTGTTTTAGCGCTTTTTGATTTTGTTTACTCCAAAATTGAATTACATTTGAATTTATCATTACGTCATGGACCGAAGGCTTCGTTTAAACCCAGCTGTAGTAGTTTATCGGTTGAAACAAAAGTACGGAATGAGTTCTGCCAAACCTACTTTTGAAGAAGAAATGATGGTCCAGCAGATTGTTCGTCAATTAAAGGAAGTTGACCTTGAAATCGACAATTTTGATGTGCACACCTAGGACATTGATGATTGTGAACCATTCGATGAAAGTATTGACGAACAGTTTTTAGATGTCGATAGTGACAATGATGAGGAAACAATTGAAGCATTTTCCCAGAGTACTTCATCTTCATATGCGCCTTCTCAAGAGAAGAAACAAAAACTTAACGAGGATAAGTTGGATGAGTTTTATATTGAAAAGGCATACCGATATTGGACATATCAATCGGTGGACATGAATGTTCCACTTGTGATTCATGGTGGGCGAAAGGATGGACAAGAACGTCGATTGTTTTCTAGTGTTCAAAGCAAACACAAACGGATTGACGATGTCCAAGTTTTATACAACTTTCACTATAAATTACTTCGAGGAAATCCTTCAAAAGTTATGAAAATGATCAACCAGAGCGTCTTGGAACAATTCAATGAAGCTCGATCTCATCATCAAATTGTACATGATCGCAGTTTTGTTGTGTGGTCAATGGAAGCAAAATTCAAACTCGATCCGAACAATAAATTGAAATTTACAGCATAAAAACATTGGCTATACAATTTTAAATCAAAATATAACATTGTCTCGAGAAAAATCACTCACAAAGTATCTGTGGCGGTTTAAAACACCTGACACATGATAAATTGAGATTAAAGATTAGATAACATTAGGGGAGATGGCATGACCTGATTGTATACGGCTTTTGTGGATGTTGCCGGATGTTGGGTACATTTGATGGAGCCAGACAGGTCAGATGGCCCATCACGCGAGGACACTCTGACCCATGGTCTGGCTATATGATTTACCGGATCATGGGACCGGGGCCACTTGGCCCTTTTTATTGATTGAGCAACTGGGGGTTTTGTCCCCTGAGGTAGGACTCTGGATGTGACCCATGGCTAAATGAACGCTCAATGGTCATTGACAGCTCCTGAGGACACTTACTAGTTCGGCAATCGACTATCAATAAGACTCGGGGCTCACTGTCCCTGGGGGTTATTTGAACCACCTCAAGGTCGGCCCGGAGAATACCCGTATCCTGTGTCGGGATTGTTAGAACCCCTCAAGGGTGCTCACCGAGAGATGTGTCTCCCATGGTAAGCGGGCAGATCAGTTGATCAGACCGATCGGTAGACCGTCGATCGGTGTCCTCGGAACCGTAGCCGAGGTGCACATAGAAATCCATACCTCACAGTCGTTGAGACGAGTTGCATTGATCTGATTAGATTCGTTCGAGATGAGGAAGTTCAGTGGAAACAACACTCAAATAGGTTTAGATTCGATTTCGTTTATTGAGTCACCCAACCACAGGAAGAGAAGATAGTTGTCCAAGCGTGGATTAATACCGATCAGCCTTCTCGTGTGGTGGTCATACATAGACTGTTACATATTTGAATAGTAAAGTACATAAGTACTGAATCAAGCTGTTTACATGGGGATATGTGTGTGTATGACGTCACAATGAACGTCAAGGGTCCGCCTCCACGCACAGAGTGTGATACCGTACCATTAGCATGCAAATGAGTGCATAACTTTGCCTGTTGATACGATCCCGCGCAGTCGTGTAGATCGCGCTTAGCAATGGCGCAGCAATGGCGATTCGAATATCCTCTTACAGCTCCATCTGGTGATGATAACTGGCGGTTCAATGCAGATCGCCACAGTATCAAAAAATTATTGTAACGATGAAGAAGTGCTGAAAGAAAAATCAAATCAATATGTTCAATCGATCAAAACTAAAATTAAGGAAAATAAACTATCGTTAAGTCAAATTATTAACTTTGACCAAAGTACGAGGGCCATTCAATAAGTTCCCAACATTGGTCTGTAGTTCCTCACTGGTTTCAGTTAAAATTATCATATTGGTATATGGGGTAGGGCCATCAATTGTGAAAAGAATAAATACATATTCGAAGGTATCTCCTGTTTCCTGGAAAAGATACGATTCTTTATTCAGAACTCCTTTTTCAGTCACCGTCGAGTTTTCATTTTTCTCAAAGACATATGAATATTCTAAGGTGAAACTTTTTGTGTGCACTCTCTTCAAGGACCCTCAACATAATACCAAACCAAAAGTTCCAATTGGATCGATTTCCAGGAAATGACCCAATGATCCAAAAAGTCTTGAAAATCTTCTAAATAATTTTTAATCCATTTAATTAAAGTTTGTATGATTTTTAAAAAAAAATTGGACAACCGGAAGTGCATTGTTCCAAATGGAACTTTTTCGGAAACTGAAATATTCAATTTTATTATTCAGAAAATTGATAAAACAGATTTTGGAATTTGTTTAATTAAGATTATCCAAAGATAATCATTATCTGTGTTCAAAAATGATAAAATAAGCAAATTTTGTGGAAATAGCCGCTCAACTATTTGGACACAAATCGCTATTTAAAAAATGAAGTTTCATCTTTTTGAATAAAGATAATAATTTTTTAATTAAAATAAAGTATACAGAACCACATAGAAATTATTTGGGAATGTTTGAACTTAAAATGTCAATTTTCGGGTTTAAAAAAAGTTCCATTTGGAACAATGCACTTCCGGTTTTTCAAAATTTTTTTTAAAAATCACACAAACTTGAATTAAATGAATTAAAAATTATTTAGAAGATGTTCAAGACTTTTTGGATCATTGGGTCATTTCCTGGAAATCGATCCAATTGGAACTTTTGGTTCGGTATTCTGTTGAGGGTCCTTGACAAGAGTGCACACAAAAATTTTCACTTCAAAATATTCATTTGTCTTTGAGAAAAATAAAAACTCGACGGTGACTGAAAAAGGAGTTCTGAATAAAGAATCGTATCTTTTCCAGGAAACAGGGGATACCTTCGAATATGTATTTATTCTTTTCACAATTGATGGCCCTACCCCATATACCAATATGATAATTTTAACTGAAACCAGTGAGGAACTACAGACCAATGTTGGGAACTTATTGAATGCACCTCGTAGATTTGAAAAGGAACTGCATTCTGGACGAACTTTGACAGCTGCAGGCGCCAAGCAAGTTTCGTGACTTGGGAGAATTCCTTCGAGAGGTATTGTTCAACAGTCTTGCTACGTTTTTCTCCGATGAACGAGAATTTCAACTGTTGGTCGATTCTTGGTCATGCAACAAGAATGATTCGATTTATAATGATGCCACTCCAGAGGATTACATCATTGAGCGAAACATCATTCCTGCAAAGTGTACCGGTATGATTCAACCACTTGATGTTGGATTCTTCCGATATTATAAGATGTGTGTCCGGCACATCACAGATATGGTACTGCCGGGAGACAAGTTCAATGTCTGGCATAGAGAGAATGCAATCAACATTCATGCCTTCGTTCATTACCAGTTTAGCTCGCCACTGTTTCGTCAAATGATAAAATATGCCTTCTATAAGTCGGGCTATATCAATGATCGTCCAGAAAAGTTCATCACTCCAATGCAGTACTGTTTTGATGCCAAGGCATTTCGCAAATGCGATCTTGAATGTACTAAATTCGCGTTTGTTCGATGTGCTCATTGCACCCAATATCTTTGTATAAACCACTCACTGATTGATTTACATATTAACTGTAATAATTGATTTAAATTATAATAACTAATTTTTAAAAAATCTAATCTTTATTAAAATAAAGTATTTCTTATTAATAACAAGTTATATAACTTTGCATGTTGTGCTGGGCAATGCTATCTCAATGTGAAATACTCATTCAAACTCTCCACTGATATTAATGGCAAAATGACATTTTTCGATTGTCAATATTTTGAGCGCTTTTACCGGTCCGCCTCTATTAATTACTTATTTTGACTGTTTTAGTGATGCCAAATTGAAAAATGAAAGTTATTTTGCCCAACTCAATTTGGCATTACCTACCCTCCCTAGTAAGCAGTAGAGTCTACTTTCTTGTCGAGTGCAAGGTGTGGAAGGATTGTGGTTTGAGAAGTATTGATGAAAAGTGTCAATTTTCAATAGAAATGAACGAAAAGTTCATTTCTAAGCAGTAGAGTCTACTTTCTTGTCGAGTGCAAGGTGTGGAAGGATTGTGGTTTGAGAAGTATTGATGAAAAGTGTCAATTTTCAATAGAAATGAACGAAAAGTTCTTTTCTAAGCAGTAGAGTCTACTTTCTTGTCGAGTGCAAGGTGTGGAAGGATTGTGGTTTGAGAAGTATTGATAAAAAGTGTCAATTTTCAATAGAAATGAACGAAAAGTTCTTTTCTAAGCAGTACAGTCTACATTCTTGTCGAGTGCAAAGTTTGGGAGGATTGTGGTTTGAGAAGTATTGATGAAAAGTGTCAATTTTCAATAGAAATGAACGAAAAGTTCTTTTCTAAGCAGTACAGTCTACATTCTTGTCGAGTGCAAAGTTTGGGAGGATTGTGGTTTGAGAAGTATTGATAAAAAGTGTCAATTTTCAATAGAAATGAACGAAAAGTTCTTTTCTAAGCAGTACAGTCTACATTCTTGTCGAGTGCAAAGTTTGGGAGGATTGTGGTTTGAGAAGTATTGATGAAAAGTGTCAATTTTCAATAGAAATGAACGAAAAGTTCATTTCTAAGCAGTAGAGTCTACTTTCTTGTCGAGTGCCAGGTGTGGAAGTATTGTGGTTTGAGAAGTATTGATGAAAAGTGTCAATTTTCAATAGAAATGAACGAAAAGTTCATTTATAAGCAGTAGAGTCTACTTTCTTGACGAGTGCCAGGTGTGGAAGTATTGTGGTTTGAGAAGTATTGATGAAAAGTGTCAATTTTCAATAGAAATGAACGAAAAGTTCATTTCTAAGCAGTAGAGTCTACTTTCTTGCCGAGTGCATGGAATGGAAGGATTGTGGTTTGAGTAGGATTGGATGAAATAAATCAAAATGTGACAATTTTCAAGAAATTTATAATTTGTTGTAAATTCAGTTTTGCACAACTTCGGCCTAAAATGGCGTCAGTTCACTGGGATGTCTCTCAAAACTTTCTTCAAAAATTGCTCTCAGCAACCGAGTACTTTACCGTATAAAACCACATTCCTTGCATAAATTACCCCATTCCTTGTAGACTCGATAAATTCCGTTTTGCACATCTTCGGCCTCAATTGGCGTCAGTTCACAGGGATGTCTCTCGAATCTTTCATCAAAAATTGCTCTCAGCAACCGAGTACTTTACCGTATAAAACCACATTCCTTGCACCAATTACACCATTCCTTGTAGACTCGATAAATTCCGTTTTGCACATCTTCGGCCTCAATTGGCGTCAGTTCACAGGGATGTCTCTCGAAACTTTCTTCTATAAATTGCTCACAACAACCGAGTGCTTTTCTTTATAAAACCACATTCCTTGCACCAATTACACCATACCTTGTAGACTCGATAAATTCCGTTTTGCACATCTTCGGCCTCAACTGGCGTCAGTTCACAGGGATGTCTCTCGAATCTTTCATCAAAAATTGCTCTCAGCAACCGAGTACTTTACCGTATAAAACCACATTCCTTGCACCAATTACACCATACCTTGTAGACTCGATAAATTCCGTTTTGCACATCTTCGGCCTCAACTGGCGTCAGTTCACAGGGATGTCTCTCGAATCTTTCATCAAAAATTGCTCTCAGCAACCGAGTATTTTCCCATATAAAACTACTTTCCTTGCATCAATTACTCCATTCCTTGTAGACTCGATTAATTCAGTATTGCACAACTTCGGCCTAAAATGGCGTCTTCTACTGGGATGTCTCTCAAAACTTTCTTCTATAAATGGCTCACAACAACCGAGTACTTTACCGTATAAGACCATTTCCCTTGTACCAATTACCCCATACCTTGTAGATTCGATAAATTCAGTTTTGCAGTTTTGACATGTAAAAATTGGTTGTCATTTCAATATGAAATTCCGACATCTTATACGATCGAGGATGAAAACCAAGAAGAAAATACAAATTTATCTGTAAATTCCGATGAACAAACGAGTGCTGCGCTCCAAAAAGACTCAAAACGCAACGATCACAATCACGATTGACCCTCTGTTAGGTTTGTGTATTGAATTCTTTTAATTCAAACCTAGGAAATCCTCCATTCATTGCAAACACCTCCAATATTCATCAATAAAATAAGCGATATTCCAGAATTAAATTACGTAGCGTCGATCCTATTTTATCTTACATATACTCAATGCATAGAAGAGTGTGTGATCGTAATATACGTCCAAGCTTTGTTTGTCCATCTGTGATGTTTGTGTTTTAAATTATTTTCATTCAAACCGAACAAATTCCCCATTCTTTGCAAACTATATCTGAATATTTCATATCGAGATGAATTGAAAAAACAAGTTAAAAAGTTTTGTATTTTTTATAATAAACGTTAAGATTAGTAATTACAAAATTACAATCTAGAGAATATTACAGATGTTACTCTTGTTCCTGTACTCCTCCCACTGATTCAATTTCCACACGAATTTCTTCTTCAAATTCTTGCACAATTTCAATTGGCTCATAAATTGATCGAAACATTTACGTCTCACAGAGGGGTACTTGATGTTGCACTGGTCACAATCGAAGGTGAGCATTCGAATGTGAATGTTTTCAAGGACTGGCATTGTACTAAACAGGTTTAGCTGCTTCAGATCTTCATGATTACAAATCTTCAAGTTCTCAAAGCAGAGACTTTTGATCAATGGAAACACTGGTAAGATGAGATTGCTTTGTTTGATAAGGTTGAAATCGATGTATAGACATAGATGAGTCAACTTTTGAAAAGGAAGCTTATCAAGCAATCTATGAATGTTGATAACATTTTTCAATTCAATTAGTAGCTTTTCGTTTGTGCTTCCGTGTCCAGCAATCTGCTCAAGGATCCATGTATTCGTGTTGCCAGAAGATTCGAAACTAAATTCAGTCAATTGACTCAAAACTGGAAGATCAAATTGACGGACTTGGTGGCACATGAAAATGTAGTTGAAATTCAAGGTCAAATGCTTCAAAGATGTCATCGAGTTGAGTGCGTGAAAAAGTTGACGAATTCTCTCCAATATTTCTTCAATACTTGAAAATTCCAAACCGTGGTCAATGGACAATTTCAAATTAACACATTTTTGGGAAAATTTTTCCAAAAAGTACAAAACTATGAAGAATTTCGGAGAATTGAGCACAGCTTCAGTGATTGATAGACTGGTGAGATTGGGAAACGTATTAGTGATCAACTCGCAGGATAGTTCGGGATAGTCAAAAATATTCAAAACTGAATCTTTGTTGGGTTTGCTGTCATCTTCTGTAACCAAACTCAGTTCCAAAGAACGTCGGTTTCAAAAGGTTGCAGGTTGAAGTGTAGCCCAACGTTTGCAAACTCTGTGCAATTTGATTTGGCTGTTCACCGGAAGTCGGGCGAAGATTAGTAGGAGACAGTCGTCGATCAGATCGTTGACATTCTCAATCTTGCTGGGCCTTGATGGAACAAGAGAAGTGAGGACTTGAACAATTTTGGAAGACATTTTATTTTGACTGTACGAGTAGGACAGATACAGATTATGATAAGCTAATTTAATTTGTTAGCCGATTATGTAGTGCAAATAACATTTGAAAATTACTACAATATTGCCCTAAAGTGTAATATTTTTCAAATTTGACTCAACAAAAAAACCGCTTACCTCTAAGGATAAAAACCCGCTTTCTGTTTAACTTTTGCATCTTAATGCAAATTATTTGTTATTGATTGATACGTGAGAATTTATTAACTCAAATGTTTTCGAGAACAGTATTTACCATGCAATCTAAAGTACTATTCATAAAGGACGTAGATACTTGGAAAAGACTTGTTATTGAATACTTTTGTAATAAAATCAATAATTTTCCCATTAACCATATTTATGGGATTCTATAAATAAATGTCTTGATGAATAATATTTTTAATTTTCTCAAAAGAAGAGTTTGAATTTAAGTTTCAGTTTTCAGTTTGATTGAAAAAAATTCTGGTTCATCATGACGGCAACTAGCTCCTCTAGCGGTTTTTTTCCAAAACTGTGTTGGTTATATGTTTACTATCGTCAACCTGTATCTGCTTATAAGCATATATGGTACTCTTCTTTGGTGGCGTCATTTGGTATTCTGTGTGCACTGGTGGGACTGTTCTTAATCAGAATGAATCTGATGTCATGTATTTAGTCAAAGTATTTTTGGTATGAATTCTATCTTCTTTTTTCTTTAGTTAAATTTTTCTTTTACCCAAAAATAAGTTTCCCGGCTTCATTCTTATGATCATTCTGGCCTACTTGTTCTTTGGTTACTTTGAAGACATTGACGAACCAGAGGAAGTGAAGGAGATGCGTCGGGAACGAATCGAGCAACCGCTTTCCGTGTTGGTTCATGTCGATCCTTCGGGAAACGTGTTGGAACACTGGCAAAAAGACCCCTACATGAATATTGACACTCCTCATTGGGAATTAGTGTCCGGGGGCTGGAAGTTGATTTCGGTAGAAAAGAAAAGTGATTGATTTGAGAATGTGTATGTTTATTGATTGATCGATTAAATTGTTGTTGCAAAACTAACAAGTTGTTCACAATTTCTCCCACTTCATCCACTCACTCTGCTCATTTCTTCTCGTCCACAATTGTTCTGCCTCATGTTCATCCTCTTGACACCACAAATCAACACTCATTCCAGGTTGATACATACGATAAAATCGTTTCCTAAGATGTCTACTGAGTGAACTCACGAGTGTATGAGTTAAATCGTCACAAAGAAAGTACAGTAAACGGAAATGGGTACAATGTTGGAAGTTGCAAGATACGTGTGTCTTTAGATTAATCGTATAATCCAAATTGAAAGCCAATGTTAGATGGTTGACTGCTGGGAAAATGCGCGACAATCCTCGGAACCAGGCAGTCAAATCTTTCACTAGATAGTGATCTGAATAGACAGAAAGTTGAGTGATTTGATTCATAACTGGAACATTCTCTTGCTCATCTTCAAAGAGAGCGATATCAAAGCCCATCAATGTCAATTTGCTCAACTTGGTCAGTTTGGCCAAATTAGGCAGAATCACCTCAAGCCTAATGTTTGTCTCTGGTGGTGGTCCATGATGATGAACTGTCTTACGACTACGATGGCACAGTTCGAGTGATTCCAGTCGAGCAAAACATTGAGCCTTACTGGAAATTGTGTAAAATTGTGCAGTCACCTGTAGGTGTGTGAGTGTGATTGAGTTTTGAACGAGTAATTTGGCGAGTGTTACGTCTCTGGGTAGATTGACCCGGTGAAGTCGAAGTGTTGTACAGGCGGGTCCAAGATGACGAAGAATGTGCTCACCAAAGTGTTCACTGTGGTGAGAGATGCTCAGCTGTTCAAGTCGAGGGAGAATTTGCTCAAGGCGTACTGGTAAGTGAACCAGCACCCAGTTCCATCTACCAATTTCCATCGGTGGATGTATAAATTCAAATAGATTTTCTAAAAGAACAAAAAAGTATCAAATAAATATAAGAAATATAAGATCATCTCAGTTACTTACCCAAACACAAGTCCAATCGCTTCAATGAATTGATTCGATTAATGGCTTCACAAAATTCCACTCGTGCCTCAGTTTTGTGTAGATTAAGCGCATCATGACAGGTAGAATGGTTGAATTTTCCAAACAGTGACAGACCAGTCAATTTAGGCGATCTATGAAACAAGTGACGTGCAAATAGTAGATAGTCTGGATAGTTTCTACTATATTGGCTCGAATCTGAACGGACTCTCTTGTTGTGCGTCAAGTAAACGACCAAATGGCGAATGTGGGGAAATAGTCGAACCAACAGATTACAGGTGGACTCGGTGAATTTGGCCGAAATCAACACTAGATCATCGTTTCTATTACCAATATTTCGCAGTCGCAGTTCTGGAACCGTTTCCAACCCCAGCTGATACATATCGAGAGTGTAACGTTTGATATCACGAAATGACCAAAACAGTTTCAGAGTACGACGACTTCCAATGCAATTTGGCGATTCAATTAGTGTACATAGTTGCGTGCATAATGGTCGAAGGTGGAATAGTTCGTCAAGGGTAAATTTTCTGTTGAGAAGATGGAGGAGAATGTCTGTATGAAGGTTGAGCAGTTTCATGGTTGAAATTTGAGTCAAAAAATTAAAGTGTTTAGTCAAATTACTATATTTTTTGAGTTTCCACTTGAAAGTCCGAACATCAAATGAGAAAAGTGACCACGTTGTAAGGACAAAAAAATATATGCATGCTGAGAATGTCTGTGGTAGTGGCACTAAATAAAGCAATTTAACATATGGGATAGTATTTATCTAGAAAGTGATATCTGTAAGAGATTACAATGGGTGAATTGTACATGGTTCTAGGTACAAAATGCAAAGTACAGATATTACAAGCTAAAAAATGATTCATCTGGACTTCAATCTTTTGACCCTGGATTTTTTTCTGTAAAGAGTATTGACTCAAGAGGCAACTTAGTTCTCCAAATTGAAACTTGTTTTTCAATAGATTTGCCAGCAGCATTAACATGAGTTACGAGAAGATTAGTTCCTTTTAGACCTTAGCAGACCTTTTCCTCTTTTTCCAGTTTTACCTTAACTGCAGTTACTGATAGCAATGGGAGGTATTTCACCTTCTACACAAAAGATAGCTAATCATGACCATAAAAGAACCTTCTTAACGACCTCTTCCATAGAGAAATAAAACAAAAGGGGTAATTGTGCACACCTGCACACTTAGCTAATCAATGGGTGGTATCGCACAGGTGTGACTTTCACTCTTATCGAGTATAAACCTCTAGCATTCTTCAACATGCAAAGCTCGCTTTCATATTCGCGTCTTTTTGTTGTCGTTTTTCAATTCCAAGTCACAAAACATCGAAATGTCTTCTAAACAAACCTCCACCAAACCCACAATCATTACCTTAACACTCGACAACTACTCCACCAGTTCTATATCCAAAACAACACCCACCTTCTCCCCAACCTCCAACCCGCACATCCAATTGCAACTCTACTGTGATCCACGAAAGACGATTCCCTTTTGGAGTGCAAAGTACACTGTTCTCTTCCTGTACCTGTACAGCGATGACTTTAAAGAACCTTTCACAATTCGGTACAGAGTTTCAGTTTTGAAAGATGAAAAGTTGTGTGAAACTCAAATTGGACTAGCCAATTTTGTCAACGGCAAAATTCAGTACGGCGGACAGGTGCAGTTCTCGAGGGAGTTTCTTCTCAATCGGGTGAATGGTTTCTTGGTCAATGATCGATTGACTTTTCAAGTTGAAGTAGAACTTGAGGAATCGAAAACCCCCGAACTCGAAAACCACCAACAAAATCTACTCAAACTCTCCCAAGATTATCAAACTCTTCTTGATAATGGAAAATTTGCTGATTTCACCTTGATTATTGGTGGTAAACGACTGTCTGTACACAAGAATATTCTCTCTGCACGATCACCTGTGTTTGAGGCAATGTTCAGTGATTGTGGATTCAAAGAATCACAAGAAAATTGTGTTCAAATCACGGATTTGGAGTTGGACGTTTGTGAGCAACTGTTGAAGTACATTTACAGTGGCAAAGTGGAACAACTCGATCGATTCGCACCAGAATTGATGGCTGCTGCTGATAAGGTAGTATTGGATTGATCTAATATTTGATCTAATTTCTACTTTTTTTGAATAGTACCAAATCGATTGTCTCAAATCGATCTGTGCGCATCACCTTGCGCATACACTCGAGATCGAATCAGTGGTCAACACTTTTCTACTAGCAGATATGCATCAAGTGGAGGCATTGAAGCAGAAGTGCGTTGACTTTATTACTGAGAATGGTAAAGAAGTGATCGGTACGGAAGGATGGAAGGCGATGGCCAAGTCGAGGTCTGATTTGGCTGTGCTGCTGTTTGAGTGTGTTGTCAGCAGATGAGGACTCAACGTGATTAGATTGTCCTTTAGGAATGTTTGTGATTGTGTTGTTAATTGTTTGTGATATAATAAAATGGGCGTTTTCAGTATCCGTAAAGATTATGACATAGTTGCTATGATTACTAATTTAACTAGATTTTCATGGTATTGGATTAACCAGACCTTCGTATATACGCTGATGCACTATTGCGCTTTGGGTTATAAATGTCTTTTTATACTCAAATCAAACTACCTGTTTTGTCCTAATCAAAATTGCAACATTCAACTCAAACAAATTCTTCGATTGTGAATGTACCCTCCACTGATGTGTGAGTGTTAAGTTTGTTTCTATTTTGCATCAACCAATGGCTTCCAATAAGTCTTACCGTAAGGCTTGCAACTACTCTAACAGCTTGACTTCTACTGTTTCTAAAGAATGTTATGCACTATAGTAGTCATTCAAAACCAAGCTTACTGTACAGTCCATAATGTTTACTACGTACATTGACTCTGTTGTGCGCCTCTAGTGCACTATAGCGAATATTGAAATGGATTAGTAGCAAATAAAGAAAGAAATAAAAGCGCTCTGCATGTAAGGTTACTTTCATCTCAGTCTCTCTTGGAACTTGTTGTGACGTGAGCACAAAACTTTGTGTCGACACAGGCGTCTAATTTTCTAAACTTTACACTTCCAATCACTTCAAAATGAATTCCACTGTGTCTTCAACCTGGAAACAATTAATATCGCCTTCACCGATTGTAAAACATAGAGTTGCAAAGATCACCGTGGAAACTGTCAACTTTTCAAATCGCCAGTTTACAAGTTCCAACTTTAAAGATTTTACCTTGCCATCGGACAATCGAATTGAATTTTGTCTCATCATCTATCCTAAATTTAGACTTCAACTCTCAAATCAAGATTACACTTATGTAGCTTTAATTCTTCGTAAAGCACATAAGGATCAGCTCTTTATTCGATATAGAATTTCAATTCTTAATGCAAATGGCCACAAATGTATGACACAGGAAAGAGTTGATAATTTTTCATTGGCAACCAAGGAAAAATATGGATTTTATCAAATTGATCATGACTATTTGATGAATCCAACAAATGGACTCTTGGTTAACGGAAAACTTACTATCTATTGCGAGGTGAATTTTTTAAAAATAACTGTCATGTTCATTAATTCATATATTTCCACAAACACAGGTAGAAGAGATTGATTCTCAAAACTTGAATCTAATTAACTGTAAAAGTGACTCCGATCAAAAGGTTCCATGCAATCAAACATCACAAAACTACGAATCCCTACTTGAAAGTGGCAAATTCAGTGATGCTACTTTGGTTGTTGGTGAAAAGAAGCTTGTGGTACACAAGGCCATACTAGCAGCTCAATCAAAAGTGTTCTCAGCCATGTTTGAGAGTGATTGCGAGGAGAAACGACTGAACAGTGTGGAGATAACAGACATTTCGGTTGAGGTGTGTGAGCTTATGCTTTACTACATTTACACTGGAAACGTACCTGAGTTGGGTGGTGAGTACACTGGAGAACTGTTTGTTGCTGCTGATAAGATATGACTTAGATTAGTTTCCATATGGTAATGTAATTTGTTATCCTCAGTATCAATTGGACTACTTGAAGATCAAATGTGAAAAATCACTGAGCTCATCAATCGATGTAGAATCAGTGACGAGCACTCTGTTGGTCGCAGACATGCACAGTGCCACTCTGCTCAAGACCAAATGCATCGAGTACATTGTCGAGCATGCGCAAGATGTTATCAAAACTGAGGGTTGGAAACATTTGGCTAAAACGAGACCTGATTTGGCTGTGCAACTGTTTGAATGTGCTTTTACTGATAAGAAGAAATGATTGGAAAAATGTATTTTTGTTGGATTATTTACTCATGTTTTACAAATTCTGCTTTATCGGAGGAATCTTGAAATTATCTATTTGCTTGCCCTTTGACTTTTTTCCATATAACCTCTGCTTATCAATCCCTAACATACACTAAACATTTAGTACTACTAATTTTCTACACACTTCAACATCTGCTACCTTCTAACCTTTAGACATGCACTGCAGCTGCTACACAGACATTTTGAAAGACAATCAATGCACACGCGTTTTTTCCAAAACACTTGTTATATTTCGTATTCTACTCGTAGCCTCAAATAAAACTATCCCAAAAGGCCTAAGTTACTTCATTTCAAGATGACTTCATCCATTCCGCAAACCTTTCTCAAGATGTCTGAGCACTACGAATCTCTATTTGATAGTGGTCAACTGTGTGACGTTGTGCTGGTTGTTGGCACAAAGGAGCTCGAAGCTCACAAGTTGATTCTTTCAGCTCGATCACTAGTTTTCTGGGCTATGTTCACAAACCCATCCACAAAGGAAGCACAGGAAAATCGTGTGAAAATCGTGGATATGAGCTTGAAAGTGTTGATTCTATTGGTTCGATATATTTACACGGGAAAAGTTGAGACAGAGGATTTGTGTACAAATGCCGCAGAACTGCTGGTTGCTGCAGACAAGGTAAATTGTTATACATTTTTTTGTTTGTTTTACTAATCAACATTTATCTTAATCTCCAGTACCAATTGGATTGCCTCAAATCAATTTGCGAGCAGCAACTTTGCGATATGTTAGCCACCGACTCAGTTTTGGAAGTACTCATTCTTGCGGACATGCATGGTGCCACTGATTTGACCGCCAAATGTCTCGATTACATCACTGATAATGGCACTCACGTGATGGCTACGGACGAATGGAAGAAGGTGCTTGCCAGACCTGATTTGCTTATTAAAGTTTTTGAACAATTTAACTCGAAAGTAATCAATTTCAAGGAAGAGAAGAAAAATTTTAATTTGCTCATGGATCAGGCCAAAATTGAATCTTTAATAAGGGGACAACAACAAGTCTGGGTTAGAAACCAGGAGGAAGAAGATGATGACAGCGATAGTGACATGGGATTCGGACTGTTTGATTTTTTAATTTACTATCTATATGAATTTTGTTTTAGATTTAGAATTTAAAAAAATCAAAAATTGAGAACAAGTTTTCGTTAATAAAAATGTCAATAAAAACAATTACACAGAGGCAGTTATGTAATAAAACATTTTTATTGCAATAGTTGTATGGTTGCACGTTCTCTACGAACGGGCACTTTTTGTGCTTGTCTGTTTGTGTTGATTTTCTTTCACAAACTCACTTCGATGTTTGTTTAACTGGATATTTTTGTCTGTTTCGAAACTTTTTTTGGGGATTTACTAGTTTGATTATCTCGTGTACCATATGCATATTCTTCCATATATCTATTAGATTTGTGAACGTTTGAATCTGGATTTTGCCGAACAACTACTTCTGTGTCCGATCACCGCTGAATCGGTTTCCAATTTACTCATTCTCGCAGACACGAATCGAGTCACTAAGTTGGTCGACAAATGTCACGACTACATCATCGACAATGCCACTCAAGTGATGGCTTCCGAAGATTGGAAGAAGATTGAGCTCAGAGCCGATTTGCTCATTGAGCTTTTCAAACATTTGTACTTGAAGCATATGAAACTAATGCAATACATTACCAAGTGCTCAGATTCGGATTCGGAGTCTGATTTCTATTTTGATTACGATTCGGATTACTTTTAATATTGTAACGAATCTTTCTAAAATGTACTATCAATAAAATTTTCTATTTTATTTCCTTTTGCTTTTATAATGTTCACACAAAAGAGTGCCAACAAAATCTGAATGAACTTGTTTGTACTCAGGTTCTCAATAGATATATTCAGTGAACATTATATTCACCACAATACTTAAGTATTTATTGATAATCAAATTGTTCCACTGGCACGGAAGATAGGAAAACTACGATAAGTTAAATTTGTTGTATATACTTTTGCACAAATATATTCAATTCATATTTTTGTAAAATCGAAGATTTCGACTATAGATTTTTTATTTTCTATATATTTAGAGTTGCGCTTGAAGAAAATTGAACGGGTAATTCATTTTCCAGTAAATAATAAAAAATCGTGCCCCAGGTGTAACTGCAAGAATTGTTGCATATGTGTTGCATATAATGAGTATGCATTGGTACCTATGTAAATAAGTGAACCAATCGATTGACAGTTCTTTCCAAATTTGCAGTTGTAAGCATTGGACCGGGTTGTTTATTATACGTACTCGAACAATTAGAAAACAAATCCAATATATGCATATGTTACTGTAAAAGTGCATTGTATGGTAAATGTGCACATTTACCGGTAAAAGTGTCATGTTCTTCAGTGAGTTCTTCACCAAAAAGCCTTATATTGGTCAATTAATGCTATTGCTAATGCTATTGACTTTACTTGACTACAAATCATTGACTAAACGATAACTGAAGACTCAATCAATGAATGAATAATACTTTTTCTTCTGGTTTGGAAGCAATTTTGTTCCTTGAAACTTACAGTTTGGCTTATTCAAGGTCAAATTCATGAATTCTTATCTTACTTTGACAGGATTTACACTTGGGGCACGATTTTTTATTATTTACTGGAAAATGAATTACCCGTTCAATTTTCTTGTTTTATCAATTTAGAAGCGTTAGGTGTGTTTGCATGTTTTATTAATTTACAAGCGCTACTCTAAATATATAGAAAATAAAAAATCTATAGTCGAAATCTTCGATTTTACAATAATATATTGCATCGATTTTCAATACGTATTATGAATATGTTACCAAAACAAGTCCAAAACACACTGGAACGCTACAAGGCACGATTCCTTTTGGCAATTGCTCACAGGACACAATACGGCTCCATTCCAGTTGAAATCCAAACCAAAGCACGATTCCATTCGCCATTTGCTCACAAGACACAATATAGCTACATGATCATGATGATCATAACTATTACCAGATCGTTGTAGACAAAATCTAGCATACAAAAAACTATATTTGTTACATGAGCAAATAGATTGTCCAGAAAACTTACGAAATAACATCCACAGATATATAACAGTGTAGCACCGTTAGCACCTTGTTCGTCTTTGCATATCAGATTTATCACCGTGTAAGAACTTTAGGAAGTCGACCATCACTTCAGTTTATCAATCTTCTCCTTTGCTTGTTTACGGCTTAGGTTTCTTTCGAAATGTGATTCTTATTAACTTTTTGTATGTTAGTGGTATCAATTATAGAAGGTTGAGCCAGAGTTTGCTTCATGCTAGTTTCCACCACTCGTGGTCAACTTGTTTATCTTCAATCACTTGTAGTTTATCATTGAATTGAACACGAGAAGTCTTATCCACGTTCACATCTGGCAATGATGGTTGACGAATGCTGCTAATGCCACGGGATGGTTCAGGTTCGAAGGTTTTGATTCAAGTTCCTCTTGTAGGACAATCTGATTATGAATTGATACAGCCAACTCCATGTTGTCACTTTCCGGTTTAGTATCTTCCAACTGATAATAAGGAGTTAACTGGTGGAGAGATCGATTGAGTCGATTCGTAGTAAGGGTTACAGGTAGAAATTCAAAGCTCAAACTCTCAACGCGACGTTACAGCTCATCCTTCGCAAAGTGCTGTAACGGCCAAAGTATGATGAAGATGGTTCTTTACGCCGCCCTCCCGATGCTGATCTAGTCATTTACAGAGATGTATTGCAAGATTTACTGCGTACGAGTTGTTGCCAATGGTGTTTATATTGCTAATGGTGAGGCAATGCCAATTTTATTCCATTTCCAATTGCATTCGCTTTTCTTTTTCATTCAAATGCAAAAATCCAAACCAAAGATTGATTCCATTCGCCAAATGCTCACGAAGACAGATCTATAAGGCAAAACAATATGTTTATGGAGTAATTAATGTAAAGTAATCAATATACCAAACCAAAAGATGACTCCTTCCGCCAATTGCTCACATGACATAATATGCTTCGCTTCCAGTACAGAAATCCAAACCAAAACACGATTCCATTCGCCAATTTGTACACAAAAGAAAACTGAACCTTGAATTTGAGCAGCACCGAGCAGTAAACAAGACCGTCCACAAATGACGTTTGTTTTCACTAAAATTACGCATTTAACAACAAATAATACAAACACACACGAGCACAGCAACGTATTCAGAAGTTTAACACACAAACATGCGCGAAATTGATTTCACGTGTGATTTTTGGTTTTCTGCGCATTTTGGCCAAAAACATGGGCATTTCACATAGTACATGTGATTGCGTCACTAACTTCTACAATTCAAGTGCTCCTCCTTGCTGGTGGGCAAAAGACACACCTCCTCCACTTCTACAATGACGTCCCCAAAAGGCTTAAAATGTACCAAATTTTTGGGGGCACTAGCGCCCAATGGGAAAAATACATGGGAAAGCGTTAGTTTACCTAGCAAAAATAACTAAAAAATCTATAAAAATGTCAAAAAATAAATTGAAACACATTTGTATGTAACTGCAAACATTTTGATTGAAATTGCTAAACGTGCGTAACGTACTCTATGAACGTACTCTTCTTACGTGAGCTGCTTGTGTTGATGTTTCGCTTCACAGTCTCACACAGTGTTACTGTGCCTTACTCACATCGGCTGGTTAACTTTTTGTTGGCTGTTTCTTTTATTTTTGGATATCGCTTTGATTGTACAATACCATTCAAGATGAATCCTTTAGTTAATTTAATGCCAATTGACTTAATTTCTTTCGATCGATTTACCTTAGAAAAGATGACCGAAAATTATGATTCCCTACTGAAAAGTGGTTTACAGTCTGATGTCGTCCTGGCTGCTGGTGGTAAGGAACTGCGCGTCCACAAAGCGATTCATATTCCCCATATTTTCTAGTATCAAGTGGACAGTCTCAAGTCAATTTGTGAGAAACGGCTCTTGTCCCAAGTGATCACAGCCGAGTCTGTGTCGGATCTACTTATTCTCGCAGACATGTATCAAATAACCGATTTGATCATCAATTGTCACTGCTACATTGCCAACAATTTCACTCAAGTGAAGGCGACAGAGGGTTGGAAGAAGAAGCTTTGCTTCAAGACTGATTTGGTGGCTAAGAATCGTAAGGTTTTGAAACGCTTCAAAGTAAGTGGCTTAAAGGAACAATACGAGGAATGCATTGCCTTGGAGAAGAACATACCATTCAGGCTGGCTTCTTACCATCAAATTATCTTTGAGGAGATGTTCAACCATTACGAATCTCTACTGGAAAGTGGAAAACTGGCAGACTTTGTTCTGGTTGCTGGTGGACAGGAACTACGTGTGCACAAAGTGATTCTCTCGGCTCGATCGCCAGTGTTTGCTGCAATGTTTTCTCACTCGTCCACCAAGGAAGCACAGCAGAATCGAGTGGAGATAATCGATGTCGATGTGGCAGTGTTGAAACTGTTTGTTCGATATATTTACAGTGGCAAAATTGAAGCCTTGAATCGAAATGCGCAAGATTTGTTTGTGGTTGCCGATAAGGTAATATATCTTTTATCTTCGTCTACATATTTATCCATGATATCTCTCTAACCTTCAGTACCAAATGGACTGCCTCAAGTCAATCTGCGAAAGACATCTTTTGTCCAACATCTCCATCGAATCAGTTTCGGAGTTGCTCCTTTTTGCGGACATGTACCATGTCACCAAGTTGAACAGTTACTGTCTCGACTACATCACCGAGATGCCCAATGGCTTTCAAGTTATGGATTCTGAGGGATGGAAGGTGATTGCGTCCAGAAGTGATTTGTTGGCCAAACTTTTTGAATATTTACATTTGAAGTACTCCAAATTGCTCGATGACAATCACTGGAAGAAGGAGGTAGATTTGGGGAAGATAACTGAAGACTACAGTTGGACTGCTGGATCGGATTTTGATTTTGAACAGGTTTTACTGGAGTACCCTAATGAACAACATCTTTTGTCCGAGGAGGTCACAATCGAATCGGTTGCGAATTTGCTCATCATGGCGGACATGTATAAAAGCAACGAGATGTACAACAAATGTCTCGACTTCAGCATCGGCAATTGCACTGAGGTGATGGCTTCGGAGGGTTGGAACAAGATTATGGACAATACCGATCTGTTGGAAATGATTTTCAAGCAATTTTACTTGTACATTCGAGTGTTGGATGAGATTAAACGCGAAGAGGATGCTTACTATGAAGAGTTGCGTCGCCGTAATGATGATTCCGATTCTGATCGCGATAGCGAGGACGATCGCTATGACGATGGCTTTCCCGCTTTTCAAGTATTCAAATATTCTCCGTATAATGTCCGTTTCGATTACGGTTATAGTTCTTTTGAGTAATAATTCCAATTAATCATTTCTATGATTCACTGTATCTATTAAATTTATTTTCTATATTCTCTCCGAATTTAATATTTTCATGTCAACAAAATAATAAAAGTAAAAAAACAATTACATTTAATTAAACTTTCACAATAAAACATTATTTTGTGTAACGTACTCTGTGGACAGTCTTCTTTAGTGAACAGCTGTTTGTGTTGCTTTTGCTTTCACAAACTTACACTGCTATTGTCTGTCTGTCTCATCGTGTGATTTGCTTTTCGCTGGCTTTTTCTTATTTCGTTGGTTTTGTTTAGTTTGGTTTCACTCGTACCATTTCAAGATGGATTCTTTTATTCTCGATCGATTCGAAATGTTCGTTTACTATGAATCTCTACTGAAAAGCGGTCAACTGTCAGATGTGGTTCTGGTTGCTGGTGGCAAGGATCTTTGTGCCCACAAAGTGTTGCTCTGTGCTCGTTCGCCAGTATTCGCTGCCATGCTCACCAACCCATCCACCAAAGAAGCACAGCAGAATCGAGTTGAGATCGTGGATGTTGATGCGGAGGTGTTGGAGTTGATGCTTCGATACATTTACACGGGAAAAGTTCAAGTTTTGGATCGGTATGCGACGGATTTGTTGATGGCTGCCGATAAGGTAAAATATTCTTAATTTGATTGTTTAATTATCAACCATTTTCTTAATCTCTACAGTATCAATTGGACTATCTCAAGTCAATCTGTGAGCAACACTTTTTGTCCAAAATCGCCGCCGAGTCTGTTTTGGATCTACTCACTTTTGCAGACACGTATCAAGTGACCGGGCTGTACGCCAAATGCCTCAAATATATCACCAACAATCGCACTCAAGTGATGGCCTCGGAGGGTTGGAAGGCGATTGTTGTCAATGTTGATTTGATGGCCAAGATTTGTGCGCCTTTGAATTTGGACTATTCCGAGCAACTACTTTTGTGTCCGATTACCATAAAATCGGTTTCAAGTTTGCTTATTCTCGCGGACGCGCATCAAGTTGGGGAGTTGACTTGCAATTGTCTCAACTACATCACCAACAATGGTCCTGATGTGATGACTTCAGAGGGTTGGATGAGGATTCTTGCCAGAACTGATTTGATGACTAAACTTTATGCACATTTGCACCAGAGGTACGGGATGTTAGTGTATTTCAGTGATATCAAGAAGAAGGTTGAATCGAGGAAGAAAGAAGACAACCGCATCGATTGGACTCCGTATGCGGCAGAATTGTTGATAGCTGCCGATAAGGTGATTACATTTTTAGATATAATCACTATTAACTTAATATCAACTTTATTTTCTCTAGTACAAACTGAACAGTCTCAAGTCAATATGCGAGCAACTACTTTTGTCCGAAGTGATCACAACTGAATCAGTGTCGGATCTTCTCCTTTTTGCGTACACGCATCAAGTCACCGAGTTGTTCAGCAAATGTGTCGACTACATCGGCAACAATGTCTCTCAAGTGATGGCTTCGAAGGGTTGGAATTTGATCGTGGCTAAGACTGAGTTGCTGGTTAAGGTTTGTGAAAGTTGGACTTTGTACTTTGTCAATCAACTACGTTTGTGTCCGATCACAATCGAAACGGTTGCTAATTTTCTCATTCTGGCGGACATGCTTCAAGTCACTGAGTTGACCGCCAAATGTATCGACTACATCTCCAACAATGTCACAGAAGTGTTGGCTTCGAATGGTTGGAAGGCGATTGTGACCAAGACTGGGCTGTTGGCTGAGGTTTGTGATAGTTTGAATTTGGACTTTGCCGATCAACTACTTTTGTGCCCAATCACCACCGAATCAGTTTCGGAACTGCTCGTTCTCGCGGAGATGCATTGTGTCACCGAGTTGATTACCAAATGTCTCGATTACATCACTGACAATGGCACTGAGGTGATGGATACGGATGGATGGAAGAAGAAGATTGTGGTCAAAGATTATTTGTTGGATATGCTTTTTGAACATTTGAGCTGCAAATACTCGAACACGAAGAAGATGGCGCTCGAAAAGGGAGAACGACGACTAGCGAAGCTACTCATTGAACATGGATCCGATTCCGAAAATCCCGATTCATCTTCTAGTTCTTCATATTTCGATTCCGACTGTCTCTATTCTAGGTATACCGATCACTATTCCTATTCCGATTCCGATTCCAATTTATTTGATTTTTAAATCAATAAAATTTGTTTTTTTATTTGTATTATTGCTTTATTAACAATATTTGTTCCTACATAGGAGTGTATTCAAAAATGAAACAACACTAAACCAAAGCAATATTGCTTGTTATCGGATTCTCTGTTTGATTTGATTTGATGGAAAATTGTTTCACAACTTGACCATCAAAGTTCAAGTTCATTAGTAAAATTTTTACAACACGATTTTTGTCAATTGGTTTTAGTTCTTGGAAATTTTGTCATTTTGTTTTTGGCAAAGTGATTTAAGATCTCTGCATCATAGATTGTTAATGAACGATGAAAAATATCTAAAGAAAGTTGTCCGGGAGTTTCTCGTTTAATTGATAGAAAATAGGATGAAAATGCATTTGAATTTATATCATGATATAATTTTTTCCAATTATAACGATTTAATTAATTTAAATTTGCTAAACAAATTGATCAGATCGAAAACAAATTATCAAATGCCATCTCTCGAAAGGATTGTATCCAGGTAACAGAATGATCCTACGCGATTCAAACCAATTTGAATGTTTATAACTGAATGGAATGTTTGGAATGTTTCAAGTGGTTTGTATTTAAAAAAGCAGTTTCAACTTCTCAAACAGTCATAAGTTACTATTTGAGTTTACCAACAAAGATAACATCATGAAAACTCTTTTTGTGCTTCTATTCATTTTGTGTGCTTCATTTCATTGTCTCTTGGCACAGAATGATCCAAATTGCGGCATTGGTGGACCACAAGCAAATTCGGCTCAGAAGGGACACGATCTTGGAGTGATCAACGGAGTGGATGCCGTTCCACACGAATTTCCCTATCTTGGATCACTGCGCAGATGGGACGATCCATTGTTTCACTTTTGTGCTTGTTCAATACTGAACAAACGATGGCTGGTCACTGCTGCCCACTGTGTCAAGAGAATTGAAACGCAGCCAGAAATGCTACGAGTGATTCTAAGTATTATTCTTTAACCACAAATTGATTCTTTATTAATTTTCATTTTACTTTATCACAGACGCATGGAATGTTACAATTGTGGAGGATGATTCAATCGATGTGAATGTGTCCAAGATTGTTGTCTATCCCAACTACACTGAAACTCGACTCAACTGGGACGTGGCACTGCTCAAGCTGGACCGTGACATCGATCTCACCAATCCGGATGCTCACATTGGTTCGATTTGTCTGCCTGAGCAGGATGAACCGATTGACAAATTTGCGGGTAAATCTTCTACAACGTGTGGTTGGGGCTGGGTGACTTACGATGACGCATGGCTAGACATTCATGTTGGCAACCATAATCAGACGGATTCGATCCTGAAGAAGGTGAACCTAACCATCTGGAGGCAAGAATTTTGTAAAGAGGCATACGGAAAATCGGATGGGATCAATTTTGATGTGACCGAGCAGATGATTTGTGCCTCAGATTATGAGAAAGGCCAATGTAAAGGGGACAGTGGAGGACCACTGGTTACGTATGTCGATGGCAGATGGACACTGCAGGGCATTGTCAGTTGGAGTGATGGTTGTGCACTTCCTTACCATCCTAGTGTGAACACTCGTGTCAGTAAGTTTGTTGACTGGATTTGGGATAATGTGAAGGCCAATTGATCGTTGATGGAAATATTGTTTGCTTTGTTGTATTTAAATGCAATCAAACTATTGATATTGTCCGAAAGAGAATGAAAACTATTAAATTCAATTGTATTCAATCAATTGAAACGTATTTGCACTCAAAGTAAACCATTACTAATTTTATCACTGTTCATTAACAATGGAATGTCATCAATCCACTTGACTACTCATGTCTAATCAATGCCACTTAGCTTTTAATCTAATCTTTAAATCTACTTAACTCAACACAATACATTGTGTAGTAATAAGAAGTAGTAAGTGTTTGTACACGTCGCACTCTCATTCTACAAAATGTCATCAAAATACGAACCAGCAAAAGTTCTCTTGGAAATCATAGACGTTCGCAATGATGCAAGTGAAAAAATAACTACGATCAGTTTGCCAAACAACGACAAAGTCAAATTTACATTAATTTTCAAACCAAATTCTAATGCTGATGACGGAAAATCTATCTTAGTAAGTCTGTGTTTGGCATCGTCAAATAAAGAACAAGTTTTGATACAATATCGATTATCGATTGTGAATCAATCTGAAAAAAAATGTTGAAATCCAAGGTGAGTTTATTTTTATATACTTTTGTATTACTTTTATACCTAAGTCGTACATTAATATTCAACTAATTTGCTGTTATCTAATTTACAGAAGGACAGAAAGTATTTCTAAAGAAAAATTCAATAAATCAGGGTATAATCTTATATACAATTCTGTATGATTTTTTGTTGGATCCAAAAAATAGATTGACTAAAATCGTTTCACAAAAGAATTTTGTTACACCTTTCGAAATTCTCACAATATGTTGTGAGGTAAAATGATTAATATTTATAATTACAATTATATTATATCATTCTAATTATGTTTAATCGAATTCAGATAAAAGAAATCGATTTTAATTTTAATGTTGAACTCGACCCTCCTCAGGACGATTCGTTCATAGAAAACTTGAAAACTTTATTTGAAACAGGAAAATATTCCGATGCTGTTCTGATTGTTGGAGACAAAGAACTGCGTGTTCATAAAAAATATTCTCGCGGCTCGATCAAAGGTATTTGGTGCGATGTTGCACGACTGTGAGGAGAAAACACAGAATAGAGTTGAAATAACAGACATTCAACTGGACGTATGTGAGGAACTTCTGCGCTACATTTACACTGCAAGAATTGAATCCATGGATAAATTGGCTGTTGAATTGCTTGTTGCTTCTGACAAAGTAAGTAAAATGATTGTTAATAAAATACATTTTTTCTTATGTTTTTAAAGTACGAATTAGAAGAATTGAAAGTCGGATGTGAAGAATATTTAATGGAAAACCTTTCCATCGAAACGGTTGCAAACGTTCTTCTGTTGGCAGACTTGCTTCAAGCCAAACAGTTGAAAGCAAAATGCATCGATTTCATTTCGGAGAATGGGCAAAAAGTGCTATATACAAGTGGTTGGAAAACACTTGCAACTAAAGCTGACTTGACTTCCGTTCTATTTGCGAAATTGACAAATAAATATGAAAAACTAAAACTGAAAAATCAAAAAAAAGAAAAGACTGGCAATGGCAGTGGCATCTAAGTTTGGCATAAAAGCTGATCAAACTCCTATGTTTTCAAACTACTCAGAAGCCGATCTTAGAGAAGACATTGGTGCAATGATTGAAAATGAGAAATTTAGTGATGCAGTTCTTATTCTAAAAGACGGAGAAATGCCAGTGCATAAAAAATATTCTATCTGTCCGATCCAAAGCATTTTCCGAAATTCTTGAAAAAGACCAAAATTGTGTAGAATTGACTGAATCAAATTTGGAAGTTTGTAAACTGCTACTTCAATATATTTATACTAATTGTGTTTATGGCGATTTAATCCATAAGGAGTACACGAAGGACTTGTTAATGTTATCTGAAAAGGTAAAAATCAATTGATCATACAGAAACATATGAAATAATATTTTTAATTTGCTTTTCAGTATCAATTAAATGGTCTCAAAGCACAAAGCGAATATCAACTTTGCCGGTCACTAGAAATTGAAACCGTTTCCAGTATCTTAATGTTAGCAGATAAATACAATGCGCTGAATTTAAAGGTGAGATGTTTTGAATATATCACAGAAAATAGTAGAAAAGTCGGGCAGACTGAAGAGTGGAAATTTCTGTCTAATACCAGACCCGAATTGGTGGTTCAACTGTACGAGCACAATGTTGCTAAACAGTGGTGACGTCACGACCTGTTGAACTGTTTACCGGACAGTCATATAGTATGATCAGGAATTTATGTATTTTTTAAAATAAATTTCACTAATTAAATGCAAAACCTTTATATGACATTTGGAAAAGTAGATTAATTTAACATAGTTTGCTTACAATTTGAGTGTTATTTTTTCAAAATATCAAATCGCACTTCACGTTTCAATTTAATTGCAATTACTTTAAATGACATTTTTTCAAACCGTTGACCGATTTGCTTTTGCATATAAAAATAAAGACAGGATTCAGCTTTCGTGTTATTTAGACATTTTTATTTTGGCCAAAATGGCTTCCATGCATTTTGTGTTATCATTCCTTTTTGTCGTGGTTTATACATTTTTAACCCCAATTAACTCACAAGAATGTAAACATCCACTTCCCATTCTAATGAAAACTGCCTCCGGAGTGGACATAACCAAGTTGGACTTTCTACCAATTGACGGTCCAGCATCATCATCTAACAGATACGACGGATTTGTGGAGAATGTATTCAACTTCACTTGTAATGGTACTAAATGGCATGACAATCAAAACTTGAATGACGATAGTGTCAAAATAGTTGCTCCCTCACCACTCAACCACTCATGGTCAAGCCTGCCTCACCGCTAGTCATCAATTGCTGTTGACATAGTCGATCATCACCACGAGGCGTGAGTCAGCAATACTACGTGTCTCTCACTATATAAGTCTGAGGACTGAAGCAGTCCATCATCGTGTGCTTTGTACGTCTGTAGTGATGTTCTCTTATACCTAGTGATTTACCTTGTGCTTTGTAGGTTCACCCCATCCTCCTGTTTGGTCCTGTCACTGGCATCAACTGGACACTCGTTCTCTACACTGAAGATACTCCAATATCACCGATCCTATGGCCTGATCTTGATCGGTCAACTTTAAAGGAGTTCATCAACCTTATTTGTATTTATTTCCATCATCAAATAAACCGATTTTACAACACGTTATCAGCACGATGTCCCTACTCCTGTATCTCGCCAGTATCCCGTTGGACCTCATCCGTCCAATCCTGCCCGAAGTATCAACTGTGATCACCGTCGTGATCATTACCTTGGTCATTTACATTTTGTACCTTCGTTCCTGCTCTGGCCCTGTTCCCGTTTCTGAAAATGCCCGTAACATATCCGCTGGCCATGTCCGTGTCATTGGTGACAACTCTACTTTTATGCTTGACCAGTTCAACTACAGCACCTGGTTCTTTATGCTCTCGACCACCCTTGAAAGAGAGGGCCTACTTGATGCTATTAACCGCGCCTATCCCAAAGATGATCCTATAAACCGTCAGGCTATGTACAAAATCTTGAAAGCCATTCCAGAAAAACTCCAGTCAAGCCTTGGATCATCATTTGTCGCATTTGAAGCAATGCAGAATATTCGAACCAAGTATGGAACCATGTGTTACACCAGGCTCTCCCGACTTGAACAAGAAATCAAGTCCACAAAACTTGACAAATTTGACGACAAGTCTGTAACAGAACACCTTGACCTGGTTGAAAAGAAAATCCAGAACCTTATTGGTGGCGGCGCTATCTTTGACAAAGACAAGCATCTTGGTCTACTTACCGACACTCTTCCCGATGGTTCAGAATGGCTGTCTTTCAAAGACACCCTTGCGTATGGTACTCACTCCGTGGATGAAGCTATGGACAAGATCAAAGATAAATGCCGAAAAATGAACCAAGTAAATTCTGCTTTCTTCTCCCGTTCAAAGAAACCTCGAATGGATCCCGCCAAGGAAGCCCAACGCGCAAAGGACATTGCAAACAAAGCCTGCTTCTACTGTCATTTGTCTGGACACAATATCTCCAACTGTAATGAGCGCACAATTAATAATTTCAAGAGATTCAATAAATCTACTGATCAGTATGTGGATCGTGCTTTTGCTTCTTGGGTACTAGACTCTGCTGCTACTCAGAATTATGCTACCTCTGGCCATAACCTGGTGGATGTTCACAAAATCAACGACTCCTCGGTGTCTCTTGCTGACGGATCAATTTGCAAGATATATCAGGCTGGGGATACTTTTCTACACACCGGACCATATCAGCTGAAGCTCACAAATGTCCACATAGCTCCGTCATTTGAAGAGAACCTGATCTCAGTGAGTCAACTAACCAAGAAAGGCTTCAAAGTATTATTCGACAATCAGGAAGCAATTGTTTTCAAGGACAATCAAATGTATTTGCGAGCAAAATTAATTAACAATCTTTACAGATACATCGAGTCCAATGAGTCAGCAAACTGTGCAAATGATTCAGCTTTGATCGTAAACAAACCCGACTGGCACAGCAAGTTTGGCCATCCCGGCGCTGAGAAGATGGAAACCCTCAAAAGAATCTTTCCAAGACTCGAAATGACTCATCCAGAAAACTGTGAAACATGTCTAAGAACCAAGCTTCATCAGCTGCCCTACCATCAGTCTAGCAATCGTCAAACCGAACCACTGGAGCTCATTCACACTGATCTCTGTGGACAAATGAGAACTCTTGGTTATGATGGAAGCAGATACTTCATCATCTTCGTGGACGGGTTCTCTAAATATATCGATGTCTTCTTGTTAAAGGGAAAGTCCTCTCTGGAAGTGCTGGAAGCATTCAAGAAGTTCAAATCACGAACTGAAAATGAACTTGACAAGAAGATCAAGCATGTGCGCAGCGATAATGGAGGCGAGTTTTCTGGCTACTTTGGCGAATACCTGACGGAACATGGAATTCAGACCCAGCACTCTGTACCATTCTGCCATCAACAAAATGGATCAGCTGAAAGAGCAATTCAAAAGGTCGTCACCATCGCTCGTGCATTGATGTTCGACAGTTGTATCCCTCCTCGCTATTGGCCACTTGCACTTAAGACTGCAGTCTATCTCTCAAACCGATGGCCACACGCATCATTAGATGATCAAATCCCATTCAAGGTGCTGTTTCCTCACAAGGATGCTGAAATTGAAAAGCTTCATGTGTTCGGATCGGTGGCCTACCGATGGATTCATCACGAGAAGAGAATAAGAGACAAGTTCGATCCGACATCAGAGAAAATGATCTTTGTCGGATATGCCCCAGATGCAGATGCATATCTTCTCTTGAATCCTGATAGTGGTAAAATAGTACCTGAGAGAAATGTCAAAATCATTGATGGAATCTTTCCTTTCTGTGAGAAGAGGATTCGAAATGATGAGTGTCACTGCAAGGAAAAAGAAGACTGTCGATCAACGTGCGTCTTTCCTGAAGAACTGATTACCAACTACCAACTACCGGAAATTGAAATACACTCATCAGGGAGTGGGAATCTTTCTGCTGAACCATTCCCAGGAACCTCAAATTGCAATCACCCCGATGATGGTAATGACCAACAGCGGCCCAGTGACAATGAAGATAATGACCAGCAAAGTGGTGGTGTGCCCCTGAATAGTGAAACAACCCAATCCACTGTCGAACCTACCACTACACCAATCCTGGAATTACAACAACAGGTACAATCCCAGGAAGATCAAAGAAGACGAAACGCACTCACCCAGGCCTTGGAAAACTTTGACCAACGACTTCAACTGAATCTTAACCAAATTGTCCCAATTGAACCAATTGTCCCAATGACTGAACCAAAGACCTTAGTAGAACCAAGTACCAAGAAGAGTGACGAAACTACCTTGACAGAGTCTAGCATTCAACCAGAAACCACATTGGTAGAATCACTTTATACAACTACCTCAAGTGTACCTACTCTAGACCCAGAAGAGGAACTAGAACCTATTCAGAATATTACCAAGCCCGAACCACCCACTGTGCCTATTATCGAACCAAGTGGAGATCCTACCATCGAACCGAAAATTGAAGTACAAGATCAGGGGAGGCGTATCCAACCACCGCGAGGCTGTGGCCAACCAGTACGACTCACCTATGTCGCTCCAGGAGAACAAGCACTTATCGTGGATCACCAACAAAATCTACACATTCCCAGCAGCTATACTGAAGCACTCAGGTCACCCGAGAAAGACTACTGGATTGAAGCCATGAACGATGAAATCTCGTCTTTGAATGCACATAATGTCTACCAAATAGTAGATGAAAGTCGAGTAGGCGAGCGGAAATTGATCTCAACAAGGTGGGTTTATGACATCAAGAAAAACTCAATAGGAGCCATTGTTCGTTTTAAGGCAAGACTGGTGGCACGAGGATTCAACCAAAGAAAAGGCATCGACTATGAGGAGACATTTAGCCCAGTGGTCTCATTTACCGCCATTCGAGTAATGATGGTGATTGCAAGTCAGAGAAAACTCCTTGTCCACCAGATTGACATCAAAACAGCATTTCTAAATGGAGATCTCGACACTGTCGTCTATGTTCGTCCACCTGAAGGTTTCCACGATCCCAACATGGTTTGGAGAGTAGACAAGGCTATGTACGGACTCAAACAAGCTCCAAAATGCTGGAACGAAAAGATGAACATAATTCTCGAAAGCCTTGGATTCAAAGCCATCAGATCTGACCAGTGTCTCTACGTGAAGGAACATGCAAATACGAAACTATTCCTACTTGTTTGGGTCGACGACATCCTAATCTACACTGAAACAAGCGAACAGATGGAGATGGTCAAAAAGCAACTAAACGATAAACTGGTGCTTCGTGATCTTGGACTGGTAAATCGTTTTCTGGGCGTCAACTTCACTCAAAATGAGTCTGGAAGTTTTTCTCTTTCACAAGAAACGTACATCAATGATCTGCTGAGTCGATTCAATTTGGAAGACGCCAATCGCATCCGATCCTTACCTCAACTAGACAAGATTGACCTGTCCAAGGGCCAAATCGATCACTCCTTGCCAATAAGAAGCCTCGTTGGTAGTTTGCTGTACCTAGCCAATCTGACAAGACCAGATATAGCTGCGGTGGTCAACCTACTATCTCGCCATCTTCACGAACCAACTCAAACTGTCTGGACTTATAGCAAACAAGTACTTGCATATCTTAAGTACACAAAACACCTTACTCTCAACCTTGGCAATTTCGATGACTCAAATTTTTTTTTTTTTTTTTTAATAGAATCAAGGTTTAATAAGTACTATTCAACGTGAATTTACAACAGATAGAGGTCATAGCATTTTGGATAGTGTAAAAACAGCTCAAGTTGATGAAGAATTTGATAAGCACAGTGAAGTGATCCTATCTTTTGGTGGACAAACTTCGAAATGGGTCGATAAAGTGAGTGGAAAGACATATTTGGCTGAGAACAATTCAGATCGAGTCCTACTATCGGCACATTTGTATGACTTGGGCCAGCTAATCGGGAACGAAACCATCAAGGCCCAGGTTCAAATTGCTATTCGAATGTACACAATCAAGGCTTATTTGGGTGAACTCGCAAATGTGTACAATTACACGAATTATCAACTGTCGAAAAAGGAGAAGGCTTCGCTGGTGCAGGTGAAAACGATGGTCGATTCAAATGATTCTCAAAATATGGATCAAATGGAGCAAATCATCAATCAACTGTACGACAAGATTTCGGTTTTTACAGGTTTGGTCTATTTATCCAATTTTGTTCATTCCTAATCACCGGTTCTTTTTAATTAGATAGGAAAATCTGTTACCCAACTTTGTACGATTTTTACGTAACAGCAAATGTGAAATTGGATTTTGCCAAGTACTTTTGTGAATATTCGCCGTCTAAATTTTTTCAACGAAACATTCCACAATGTGTGAGTGATGATATTGTCGATGAACAGCGACAAGTCAATTTGCTGTTTGGTTCGTATGAATATGAAAGACAAAGTTTGAATTGTGTGAAAGAAGTGAGAGAGCTGAATGAAAAGTTTGACATTTTCAACGACAGAGACAAGGGACTCACTGTTAATTGTGGTCATTGTAACTGATATTAATTATAATTAGTAATTACTAATCTGTTGATTAATCATTTAAAATTTCATGCTTTGAATTGGATTTTTAAACAATTTTTTTAGAGATTTGCATTGGTGATCCAATAATAATTGCATATTTTGCATTTAATTGTTTGTGATTTGTTGTGTGACTATTTGTGATTTAAAGATTTGAAATTGATTTGAATTACAATTCTGCAGTTTGAAATGCTTCTAATAAATATAAAAATTTATTTAACAAATTAAAAATTGTTGGAAAAGAAATTGTTTGAATATGAAAAATGTTAGTCAGCGCTCTCAATAGAATATAATGTCTTTCTGGACGTGACAGAAATTGCCTAAAAAATGTCCGTGACAGAGTTTAAGTCAGAGTGGTATAATTGACCATTGTAACTGATGATGACTGCTGTTCGAATAGTTTCTTCTTTTTGCGCATCTGTTCATGATTGTACTGTTCGACAAAGAGTGCGATTCCCTAAAGCAAAATAGATTTTTTAAATAAGCAATTTCACAAACTTCAAGAACTCAAACCTGTGTTCCATTGATCACAATGAAGACATACGAGAAAACCACAGCCATATTGCCCTCAATATAAAATAGATACAATATCCATGGAATGCCAAAATTTAAAACCAAAATTAGATAACTGGTCATGTTTGCTAGAAAATATTTTTTGATGTCGCGGTTTTCTTCACTTTTTGGATACATATTTGAATGTGCAATTTGGCTCATAGTATTGATTTTCTTTACTGCCGGTAAAATTCGGCAAAGAATCACAAGATTTGTAAGCACAATACAGGTGAGCGGTGCTAGGAATACCCAAATGTGCATTGGATATTTGCTGCTTGATATCCAACAGCTACAAATTGGAAAATTTTTATTAAAACTTCCAAGAAACCGTAAACTTACAAATAATCCCCTGAGATGAAACCAAAATTCTTGTTCCAAACTCCATGAAACGAGAGCAAATCAGGTACTAGCTGATCTTCACAGATTTTGACGTCAAACTCGACAAAATAGATCAGTAGAAACGATATGGCCATTACGAAGGTTGGAAAAGAGTAGGCGAGCAGGGCAAAACTTCGAAACGAAGCTACTGTGGTCAAGTACTTGATTGAGGTTGACATATACAGATGGATTGACAGCATTAGTGTAAAGGAAAATGTTGATAAAAGGGAAAAGAGTAGAGTAACGGCTATCATATCACAAAGGGGCTTAAAAAATACAGAATTTTTTAATTTTTTAAAAACAATATATAACTTACTTTATACTCAGTTCTATCGAGTCCGAAAACCACCAACAGATTAGTCACAATCATCCAGCCACAAATGCTCAACAGCATTGACGATCTATTGGCTTTCATTTTCATTTGATCATTTTGAATCGAAATTCCAAAATGATTTTTGAATAAAATACAAATTGTGAGAATAAGAAAAACGATCGAGATGGAGGCACATGCATAGGTTAGGCACGATTTAGCTCGGTTTGGTAGCTCTCGATTCATAACATCTGCAATAACAGCAAAGTTGGACAGATGATCACACTCACAGACGGTGTGGGTTAGGTTCGATTTGCGACCATAATGGTAACATCCGGCTGAGGACCAGTTGAATGTTTTAAATTCCCAGTAGTTGCATTGGAGTTTGTCCCGGAATTGAGTAAGATCCGTGTTTTTCGATCTAATATTGAAAATTAATCAAGAATTTAAATATAAAACAAATAATCTTACATAAATCTAAATCGATTCGGGTGATTCAGTTCAACATGATCCCGTGTGCTTCCAATAAGCAATGAAAGTACCTCTGAGTTGACCAACAGATGGCGTTCGAACGACAAATACTTTGATATTTTTCTAATTGATGCAGCAGTTGAGACAATATGGTCACTTTGTTTAATGCTATATTTCGCCAGATTTAGACCATCAAATGGAATTTCAACTAAAAATTCCTTTCTTAAATGAAATTCCATTTTCCCACCAGCTTCTACTTCAAAAACTCTGGTTTCCAAGTAAATGCTTAAAAAGTTGTCAAAGAGAGTGTACGATTCATTTTGGGTTGTGTGCAAAAGGATGGAGAGATCTTCGACAATCCTGAATATACTCGAAGCAGACTTGGTGATCTCACTTTGAGACAAGTTTGGCCAAATTTGAGGTTGTTCAATGAGAACATTCAGAACTGTCAGTGAAGTGTTGGTCACGAAGACGGCTGTGGTACGGTTGACATGTTCCAGAACGCCTGGTTCGGTGATTGATGCTGTGGAATTTTCAACATCGTTCAATGATCCTTGCCAATGATCTTGAGAGATGCTTATAGATGAGGTGATATTGTTTTCCAGATTTTCTAAATTGTCTACGATTTCTTCTATAATTTCATCTATGATTTCGTCTGGAATTTCGTCTTGAATTTCATCTATGATTTCGTCTGAAATTTCGTCTATAATTTCATTTCCGGGCGATTCTTTTTTATCCACGAGCACAGCAAAAGTAGTCAAATGGGAACATTCACAAACAGTGTACAACCTATTCGACTGGTCTTTGACATAGCTACATCCATTTGAAGACCATTTTGCCTCCATAGAAACCCAGAATACGCAATTTTGATTTTTATCAGAGGCTATTGATTTCAAATTTAGAATTCTATGGATCATAAAAATCAAAATTTGGTTTCTATTTGAAATAAAAAACTTACTTTAAGTTAGCCTTAAAAGGTTGAATCAGATTTATTGATTTTCGTTCAGCTCCAACAATAATTGAGATAATAGGAGAGTTGACCGTAACAGTTTGATTCGATGAAACGTAAGGGAAAATATTGTTTATGGCAGCAATTGAAATTATAATTTGAGGATTGTTTTGGTTTGATAAACTTTTTATTGGAATTTCAACAGAGAAATCATTTTTCATCTGAAATTTTATCATTTCTATTTCCTTTGTTTCGAAAACTCTAGTCTCCAAGTAAATGCTTGAAAAGTTGTCAAACTGAGTGTATGATTCATTTTGAGTTTCGTGCAACAGAATAGAGAGATCTTCCACAATTCTGAATATACTCGAGGCAGACTTGAAGCGCACAATTTGGGACAATGTTGACCAAATTTGGGGCTGTTCAATGAGAACATTCAGAACTGTCAGTGAAGTGTTGGTCACGGAGACGGCTGTGGTACGGTTGACATGTTCCAGAACGCCTGGTTCGGTGATGGATGCGGTGAAATTTTCAACATCGTTCAATGATCCTAGCCAATGATCATGAGAGATGCTTATAGATGAGGTGATGTTGTTTTCCAGATTTTCTAAATTGTCTACGATTTCTTCTATAATTTCATCTATGATTTCGTCTGGAATTTCATTTCCGGGCGATTCTTTTTTATCCACGAGCACAGCAAAAGTAGTCAAATGGGAACATTCACAAACAGTGTACAACCTATTCGACTGGTCTTTGACATAGCTACATCCATTTGAAGACCATTTTGCCTCTACAGAATCCCAGAATACGCAATTTGAATTCTTATCAGAGGCTATTGATTTCAAATTTAGAATTCTATGGATCAAAAAAATCAAAATTTGGTTTCTATTTGAAACAAAAACTTACTTTAAGTTAATCTTAAAAGGTTGAATCAGATTTATCGATTTTCGTTCAGCTCCAACAATTATTGAGATAATAGGAGAGTTGACCGCAACAGTTTGATTTGATGAAACGTAAGGGGAAATATTGTTTATAACAGCAATTGAAATTATAATTTGAAGTTTGTTTTGATTTGATAAACTTTTTATTGGAATTTCAACTGAGACATCTCGCATCTGAAAATTTATCATTTCTATCTCCTTTGTTTCGAAAACTCTGGTCTCCAAATAAATGCTTGAAAAGTTGTCAAACTGAGTGTATGATTCATTTTGAGTTTCGTGCAACAGAATAGAGAGATCTTTCACAATTCTGAATATACTCGAAGCAGACTTGAAGCTCAAATTTGGGACAATGTTGACCAAATTTGGGACTGTTCAATGAGAACATTCAGAACTGTTAAACAATTGTTGGCAAAGGAGACGGCTGTGGTACGATTTATTTGTTCCAGAATTCCTGTTTCGGTTATGTATGAGGTGGAATAGTCAACATAGTTTAATGATTCTTTCCAATGATTTAGGCTGATAATCTCCGTAAAAGTAATGTTACTTGCTAGATTTTCTAGATTTTCAATAATTCCGGGTGATTCATTTTTAACAACAGCAAATATAGCCAAGTGAGAACATTCACAAACAGTGTACAGACTATTTGACTTATTCTTGACATAGCTACATCCATTTGAAGACCATTTTGCCTCCACAGAATCCCAGAATACACAAATTGGATAATATTCACTGGTAATTGGTTGCAAATTTCGATTTCTAGAAATATAATGTAAATTAAATTAAATTTAAATAACAAATGTTTAACTAACCGTAAATTAACCTTAAAAGGTTGAACCAGATTTACTGAATCACGTTCATCTCCAACAATTATTGAAATTATTGAAGAATTTACCACAAAAGTTTGACTCGATGAAACGTAAGGAGATAAGTTTCGTATAGAAGTGATAGAAATGGATAGCAGAGGCTCGTCTTGATTTGTTAAGCTTTTTATTGGAATTTCAACAGAAGAATCGTCGAATTCAAATATTGTTTGATTTTCATTTGAAGATAAAGCAATAGATCGAGTTTGAAATTGTAAATTATTGAAATTGAAAGAAGTATTTTGACTTTTATGTGCAGAATTGATTAAAACTGATAAATCATCAATCAACATGAAAATGTCTACTAAAGATTCAAGTTTTTCCAAATATCTTAAGTTTATCCAAGCTTGGCTTGCATTAATCAAGTGATCTAACGCTGAAATGGAAGAGTTGACAATCGAGGCAGCCCTTGAAAAACTGGTAAAATGGATCAGTTCTTTATCTGTAACTCTCGTTGTTAAACTCTTCAGCGAATTTAAAGTTTCTCGTAGGATTGTTTGATCAATTTTTTCAAAAGTTGTAATATTTTTCTGTAATCGATCAAAATTTTCTTCAAAATGCGCAATCACCGAAGCTCCTTGTTGATCAACATTGAGCAGCACTGCGAAACTATTGGCAAAATGATCACACTCACATATGGTCCCCCGATGTCCTAAATGGTAAGTATAACAACCTTGTGTAGACCATTGATGCAATTTGTTGTCGTAGAATCCACAATTTAATTTGCCATTAAGATTAACCCGGAAAACATTTGGGAAACTAATGTAAAAAAGTATATATTATTGTGAATTTGTATATTTGAACTAACTGTAAATCAATTATATACGGAGGAAGTAGATTGATGTCTACGCTTTGTTCCGCTACAATCGAGACGATTGGAGAGATGATTTTAAAATCTCCGTATGAAAGGAGAGATTGCAAAAAATTTTCCTCTTGTAAGACAATTGTGCTTACAGTGATAGCAACCGGATCTAATCCACCACCATTTTTATGTTGCAGGCCAAGCAATTGAATATATACAGCAAATAGGAATACCTTGTCATCGTTATCGTCGTAACAAGTTAAATTAAAGGGTATTTCGATTTCATCCTTAGTTGAAAATTTCGAAAGACTTTTCATTATATTGTTGATACAACGATAAACTTCAGACACCTTTGGCGTTTCTTTTAGCTTGTTTGGCTGAATATATCCAGGAATTTGTGTTCGCTCAATAAATGTGAATAGTTGCTCAGCTAAATTTAGACGCTGTGAATTTGCTTGTTGCAGCCATAGATTGGGCATTAGAGCATAATTATTGAGCATGTCCGTTGAACTTTTAGCAACATAAGCTAGGCCATGGTAATCAACTTTTTGAATCAGTTGCGTGTCCAAAAGTGTATCACTTATGAATTCTTCTATTTTCATAAATGATCTTTTCAATGTCCTAACAGATGGAAGCGGATGTAATGTTAAATCATAAACAATATTTAAGTAAATAGATTGGAAACTGTCAATAAATAAATTTTCTCTTTCCTCGATGTTATTCAGAAGCAAATTGTCGCCCATCAAATTGCAGCCCCACTGAGAAAATGTTTCGTTTGACAATGATCGATTATAAAAGCAACCCTGATGCAGAACATGTTCGTTATTTGAAAAGGATTTTACCATTGGCCAGTCGCCAATATGAATGGAATCCAAATTTTTGACCCTATGTATGAGAGAATAAAACCAGATAATAAACATTTAAAGTCAATACTTAGCAATGCTTACAGTAAACTTATGCGATGGGGTGTATTCAGAATGAGTGTTGGTATGTCCTTTGTTCCAAAAGAAGTGTAGATTAACGGGGACAGTACTTTTGTGTATTTGGATTCGAAAAATTCCAGGAAAGGTTCAATCAAATTGTCAAACAGAGTAACAGTGATTGCACTTTGATTTGTTCTCATCTCTTCTGAACTCAACATGGACACGTTCAAATGTTGCACAGGCAAGTCCAATTGAACATCATCACCAAAGTGAAAGCTTAACCGTTCAGTTGAATACAATTTTACCGGTTTTACCATTAAACGAATGCCCGAACTTGATAAATAAAATTCGTTTGTGAAATTTGGGTTCAGAATAAATTTTCTATTCGAAATTCGGGTAAAATCGTCCATAAATTTTAATAAAATAATCACGATGTTATTTATATCTGAATCATTCCAAACAACTTTCTTGATCAAGCTATCTAAAATGTTCAAAACTGATCCTGTAATTGTCTGTAATTTTTCATAAGTCAAATGTTCAATTACATTCCCTTGATTCAAACACTCAAGAAGTAAAGTTATATTTTGAAATTCATCTTTGTATTCTGGATAAAGAATTTGAGTGGACTGATTGAGATTATCTTGAATCACTTGGGTCTTCAGTAAAAATTCGTCAATGACTTTTGAAGAAGGAAAATGTATTAAATGTATTTTGTAGCCCAAAAAAACATACCTTGTGTCGGATTACTTGCTTTTGCACAAGAAACCCAGGTCAAAGCACAAAATAAGAACAAAAAACAATTTAAACGCATTATTCTGTTCAGTTGTGCACCGAATAGACTAAACAAATATAATCATTTTGATAACTAATTTTATGTAACTTTTGTTGTAGCTGTTAATTGTCTCGAACTCGTGTTTGTTCATTCCAATCATAGATTAGATAGCTACGGAAAGATATGCACAATGGGCATTCAACTAACAACACAATTAGCACAACTAAAACAATTAAAACTACTATTTTACAATCTAAAATTTTATGACAAGTCACGAAGTCATAGCCGGTTACTTGAAGTTCCATTAGCTTAGTAATAAATGGACCATTAGCGTAAAGTAGTAGCTCGAGCATTGCTGACAAATTGTATTTATCAGTTCAGTTTCACAAGGCAACCACTGAACTTAGGCACAACAAACAATCGACAAGCAATTAAAACAATCAACTTTCTGGACATTTATGTCCCGGATGTTTGAAGCACCATTGCTATGCTATTTTAACATTTTTGGATATTACTAATGAATAAAATGTTCATCATGATCTAGCTGGATGTCCAAAGAATTTGCATAAAAATATGGCAAACTTTGATGTTAAAATGGTGTAAATTTGCGGTAAAACATCATTCTTCAAAATTTAATGTTTATTCGATTTTTTAATGACCAAATTCACTATTTATCTATTTAAAGTTTTGGTGATACAAAAAAGAACCATTTGTGCAGTATCAAATTTGGTAAACCAGCATCGACTCCAACCCTAAGTGCCTAAGTACAATAGTAGTACACATTACTAGCAAATAAACTGCAATATTGAACCCAATAAAATTTATTTATCATGGTGTTTGAATCATATAAAACAATCATATGCTTCATGTTTGTACTTTGATTTCTTTTATATCCATTGGATGGTAAATGATCTTTGGTGATAAGCAATGTGGTTTGCAACGGAAGATAAGTTTTATCACCAGCACAAACAGCTTGCCAAGTCAATGTATTTCAATACTAAACCTGATCGGTTCATTTTAACACACAATCAAGTGTCCTTCATATTAGTCACCTTATCATCTGCGACCAACAAATCCGCTGCTTGCGGATCTAATGCCTCAATATAGCCAATGTAGATGTACAATAAGACATAACCAAGTTGGACTTTTTACCAATTGACGGTCAATCATCTGTTAATTACTGTTGGCTGACAAACACAAAGCTTCTTTTTTGAAAGAGAAATGCATTGAATACATCACTGCTAATTGTCGACAAGTGACACAGACAGAAGATTGGAAAAATTTGACTAAATCCAAGCCAGAATTTTTGGTTGATCTGTATGAGCACATTGCTGCTAAACAGTGGTACTGATAATGCTAATTTTGATGTTTTTTAATTGAAAATTTATTTTTGTAAACAAATCGAATTAATGTAAGGTTGGTCGACTTTTGCGAACAGACACAACTAGCGAACACTCGATAAAGTAAAAACGTTTTATTGACAGACAAAGGTGGATTGATGTGACAGAAGGCTTCCTGTGGTGATAGGTCTTGCTGTCAGTCCTGGTTGGTCCACCGATGGGTCGAGACAGAGAGAGTTCCCTTGACTTGTTTGCGAACTTGAGATAGGCACAATGGCTCCTGGTTTTTGACTGCCTATGGCTCGTCTCGAGCATCTCCTTTAATAGCGAATGAAATTCGAAACACGAGTCATCAACATGACTTGCCAAATTGGCCTCCTTACATTAATTTTCATGAACGTCTGAATCCCCTGACGTTCATGTAGTAATCAAGAATTTATATATTTTGTAATTTATTGAAATAATTAAATGCAAACGTTTGTTTGACATTTTGAAAAGTTTATTAATTTCACATTTATGCAAAAGGTCAATTCGCTTCAACACTGGAATTTGGTAGCAATTTGATTTTAAATGACGACAACATTTTCCATTGCTCGTTCATTAATTTCATAATTTCATAAATAAATATCAATTCAAAAGGCAATACTGATTTGTTCTGATTAGTTTCTGATGCAATACGCTTCTATTCTCTTTCAAAAATGGTTTCAATCCGAGTTGAATTATTTATCAACTTGTCCATCATAGTGTCAACTGTTCTCGTCTCTTCAGTCGCATCCCAAGAATGCAAACATCCACTTCCCATTCTAATGAAAACTGCCGCCGGTGTGGACATAACCAAGTTGGATTTTCTACCAATTGACGGTCCATCATCATCATCGAACAGATACGACGGATTTGTGGAGAATGTATTCAACTTCACGTGTAGTGGTGCCAAATGGCGTGATGTTGAAGGGTCGAATGACACCACTGAGTATGACATACCTGATACATTAAATGACTCACTAGTTGTGTCTAAGCCTTGGGACAATTTTGCACGCTACTCAATTGCTCTCAATGAGTTAGATGTTAGAAAATTAAAAAAATCGGTTTTGCCAGAATTAGAACCCTGGGAGCACCCTATAATTCCATTTAAGATGCTGTTTACTCAAAGCAGAAAAGATCAAAGTTTGTCGAAACAATACTTTGAATCGGGTAAAATGTTTTCCCAGGTAAGTTTACAAAGCTTCAACAATAACAAATGTTTAATTTGATTTGTTTTAGATTTCAAAAGAAGCTCAATCAATCGAGTTTTGGTCAGGGTGGAGTGCACTTTCGGACAATTTCGACGATTCCGTAGCTAAGTTGCCAGACATGTATTGGAAAAATCCTGAAATTTATCAACAATTTGTGCAACGTTTTGGAACACATTTTATCAAAAGTGGACGATTTAGTTTCTTGCACTATCTTCAATTTGCACACAATCGACAGTATGCCATTGAGCACACTGATGACGAAATATTGAGAAATCTCAAAGTGGCATTTTATCGTGAATTCAATGATATCTACAAGAATTATGGTCAAATGATTGACGAGGATGTGGCAATCAAAAATGGAAAAATCGATGAAGACTTTGCCAAAAACAGCGAACTGATTGTTTCTTTTGGTGGAAATGCTGCGGAGTGGGTCGATAAAGTGAGTGGAAAGACTTTTCTGGCTGACAGCAACAACTCTGATCGAGTGCTGCTCTCGGCAAAATTGCATGACTTGGACGAACTAATCGGGAAATGGGATGTTAAGGACGCGGTTAAGATTGCTATTCGAGTATACAAAACTAAGGCATATTTGAATCAACTCGCAAATGTGTACAATTACACCAATTATCAACTGTCGAAAGAGGAGAAGGCGTCACTGGTGCAGGTAGAAACGATGCTCAAAGCGAATGTTACTGTAAATTTTATTGTTAATGAAAATTTGGATAAAATAGAAAAAATCGTTGATCAACTGTACGACAAGGTTTCAGTGTTTGCAGGTTTGGTCTGATTCTGTCTGTAATTTTGTTCAGTACTAATATCAATTTTTTAAATTTTAGATAAAAAATTCCGTTATCCAACTTTGTACGATCTCTACGTAACAGCGAATTTGAAATTGAATTTTGCCCAGACCTTTTGTGAATATTCTGCGGCGAAGTTTTTTCGCGGATACAATCGAAAATGTGTGAGTTATGATACTGTCCACGAACAGCAGAAGGTCAACAATTTGTTTAGTTCGTATGAAAATAGGGAGCAAGATTTGCATTGTGTGAAAGCAGTGAGAGAGCTCAATCGTGAGTATAACATTCTCAACGATAGAGACAACGGACTCAAGGTGGACTGTGTTGCGTGTGACTGATTTTACTGTTTATATTGGAAAGGAGTATGCTCAAATTAACAATTTTCTTACAATGGGATTTGACTTATACCAGAGTGTAGTACTCATCTAAGGATACAAAAAAGTCATTGGGACCTAGGGTCCAGGAGACGTCGTTTCGGTACAAAATGGCGGACAACTTCCTTAAAAGCACGTGTAGCTATACGTCAAAAATATGAATAAAAATTTTCTATTTTTCTAATAAAGTTTTAAGCAATTTTGATTTCCATGTTATACGATTCCATAACTCACCCAGTGACAGAATAAAATCAATTGGACCGCAGGGTCCACCAGGTGGCGCTTTTGAAGCACATTTAGTATTTATTTTTTTTCAATTTTTGTCTAAAGCGCCACCTGGTGGACCCTATTATCCAAATAATTTTATTAAGCCATTTGGAGACTATTGGAAAATTATTCAAACAAAAATTTATTTGTTTAAAGATATAATATTCAAAAATGTATAATTTCAATTATATTTTTGGCGTATATACACGTGCTTTTAAGGAACTTGTCCGCCATTTTGTACCGAAACGACGTCTCCTAGACCCTAGGTCCCAATGACTTTTTTGTATCATTAGATGAGTACTACACTCTGGTATAGGTCAAATCCTGTTGTAAAAAAATTGTTAATTTGAGCATACTCCTTTGTTTGAATTACGTCGTGTATTTTTTCAAGTATTAATTTTAAAATGTAAAAGTTTATTTCACACTGTCTTTAGAAAGTCTCATTTGGAGAATTATGAATTTTTCATTTGGTTTTTTGAAAGTATGTGCAATTATATTATCATTTTTTGACAATAAAGTTTTTGTTGTAGCGCACGCTCAGACAAAAACCTTTGATATTGGTTTTTGCAAAATGTCAAGTAGCACTACGCTAAAATTTAATCGAGATGATGCGCCTAAATGTCAGCTAAATGTCTACCGACGTCAATCACTAATTTTACAGAATATAAAGTCAAGTCGCAATACAGTTCGTTTCTGTTCATATTTACTTTCAAAATGGTTTCTATTCGTATTGTGCTGACATTTCTTAACTGGACCATCACCATAGTGTCAACTTTCATCTTCTCAGCTGTCGCATCACAAGAATGCAAGCAACCACTTCCAATTCTAATGAAAATTGCCTCAGGTGTGGATATTACCAAATGGGACTTTTTGCCAATTGGTGGTTCATCGTCAAACGAGGGTTACGAAGGATTCCGTGAAAATGTATTTGAATTAACGTGTAATTCTTCTACTAAATGGCACGATGATTGGTTCCCAAACGACGCCACTCTGTATGATTTGCCTGATCAATTCAAAGACTCATTAGGCATTTTCGACATTTATAAGGACCGTGACCGCTATTCGATTGCTCACAACGAGTTGGAAGCTAAAGAATCAAGAGTTGATTTAGATCGCGACACTAGTTTAGAATACGATCCAAATGAATACGATTACGTTCCATTGTATCCCATGAGATGGTTGCTTTCACAAAACCGAAAACATCAAAGTTTGTTGAAACAATATTTTCAGTTTGGCAAAATTTTTGCTCAGGTAAATTTGGTGTTTTTTATTATATATTCTCAAATGTGGGACTATTTTATTTTACATTTTAGATTTCAAAAGAAACTGCATCCACTAAATTTCAATTGCTTTCTTGGATTTATGATACACTGACCCTTTCAAACGATTTTCTCGAATTCATCACCCAAAAGTTGCCACCCAAGTATGAGGACAATCCGGACATCTATCAGCAATTGTTGCAACGTTTTGGAACACATTTTATTCATTTTGGAAAATTTGGTTACATTCACACTCTTCAATTTGCACTCAATCAACAGTACGCCATTGAGCACAGCGATGAACAAATTAGGCGCAATCTTAGAGTTGCATTTTATCGTGCCTTCAACATAAGCAAATTTGATGGTAAGGACATTTTGAAAAATGAAACTGATCAATCAGCTCTGGTTGATGAAGAATTTGCTAAAAATAGTGAACTCATTCTTTCGTATGGGGGAAGGGGCACTTCGAAATGGGTCGATAAAGTGAATGGGGAGACTGTTCTGGCAGACAAAAAACCAGATCGAGTTTTACTTTACTCAGAATTTCGTGGATTGGATCATATAATCGAGAACAGGACCATCAAATCACAGGTTCAAATTGCCATTCGAATTTACATGATCAAGGCCTATTTGAGTGAACTCAAGAATGTGTACAATTACACGAATTATCTACTGTCGAAAGAGGAGAAGGCGTCACTGGCTCAGGTGGAAACGAAACTCGATGCGAATGACATTCGAAATATGAATGAAACAGAGCAAATCATTGATGATCTGTACGACAAGATTCCAATGTTTACAGGTTTGACATCACTTTAACATGTTAAAATTTAAATCTTAAATCCTTTAGACAAAAAACTGTGCTATCCAACTTTGTACGATTTCTACGTAACAGCAAATTTGAAGTTGAGCTTTGCAAAGAACATTTGTGCCCATTCGAAATTTGTCAACGGACACTTCACTCGTCAATGTGCAAGTGAACAAATTGTTGAAGAACAAGAGAAGGTCAATGAGATGTTTGGTTTGTATGCAACTTCATTCAACTTAGCAAAATTGACTCTGACAAGCAAACGCAATGCGCTTCGAAATGATCGCTTCAAGGCACAAAGTAACATCAGCAAATGGGATGGGTTAGGTTAGGTGCCAAGTCCCAAAGGCAAAACGCGAGTTTTGCGTGACTTGTACGAATTTTTTGTGTTTTTTACCTTAAACTTTTTATGTCACTTAGAATTAGCAAATTCCATTTTTGTACCAAGAACTCATGTGCCTTCCAAAATTTATGGCCTATCGGATTTTGGTGGCAATATGCTCGTGGAACGTTACTTGCATTCACTTGCACCGGAACAATTTCCTGATCTAACAAGCCGGTGGAGAGCCTTTCTGAGCAAACAAATAGACTCAAATGCTGACATATTTTGGTGGAAACAACTATGGACTGGCATTCATAGTGGCATCAATTCAAGCACTGACACCTTTAGTTGTGACACTCGATCATGGATTGCATTCAATGTTCTACCGTTTTATGCCAATCTGGTCAAAGGATACGCCCAATAGAATGGAACCGATTTGGAAGCAATTGAAATGTTTGTGAATGCAATTGAGAAAGCCGTACAGTTGAGGCTGTTTACCAGTGCCAATGGGCTCAGCTACATTCAGGATTACAGGATCGATACGAATCAATTTGAGAACTTCATATACTATAGAGGCTGTGTCTTTGGTGCACTGCTTCAGATTGGCGCTGATGCACTTGAAGCAATTCGAGAGAACAATCAAACTATCGCTTCGAAAACAAATCAACAACTGACCGAAATCATCACTCAACATCGAAAACTAGCGGAGCAGATAACTGAAACTTGCCATTTAATTGCGAACCAAACCAAATCGTTGCCTTTTCGATTGTTCATAAACGAACAGGACAGTGTGGACAATGATCCAAATAGTAAACCAAGTTGGTGGGAAAATCGGTTTGATTCTGGTTTGGAGGAGAGCTATTTCATACTTTTGCGTGCCACCAAAGATCCGAAATATCGTGACTATGCCTGGGAGTTGACTCAAGCTTACGCGAAAGGAAACAAATCAAAATGGCAATATGAATTGCTATCGAAGGGTTTCAAGTGCCTATATTTGGCCTTTTCAGATGACACTGTACTGACACTGGATCAGTGGGTGTTTACTCCCAAAGGACGTCCATTGCCAATTTCTATGTAGTCAAACAGGTACGCCAATTAATGTATCAATAAATTGGCAGAATTTAACCGTTTTAACCATAATGAACTCTGTGGTCATACAGGTACGCCAATTAATGTATCAATAAATTGGCAGAGTTTAACCGTTTTAACCATAATGAACTCTGTGGTCATACAGGTACGCCAATTAATGTATCAATAAATTGGCAGAGTTTAACCGTTTTAACCATAATGAACTCTGTGGTCATACAGGTACGCCAATTAAAGTATCAATAAATTGGCAGAGTTTAACCGTTTTAACCATAATGAACTCTGTGGTCATACAGGTACGCCAATTAAAGCATCAATAAATTGGCAGAGTTTAACCGTTTTAACCATAATGAACTCTGTGGCCATACAGGTACGCCAATTAAAGTATCAATAAATTGGCAGAGTTTAACCGTTTTAACCATAATGAACTCTGTGGTCATACAGGTACGCCAATTAATGTATCAATAAATTGGCAGAGTTTAACCGTTTTAACCATAATGAACTCTGTGGTCATACAGGTACGCCAATTAATGTATCAATAAATTGGCAGAGTTTAACCGTTTTAACCATAATGAACTCTGTGGTCATACAGGTACGCCAATTAATGTATCAATAAATTGGCAGAGTTTAACCGTTTTAACCATAATGAACTCTGTGGTCATACAGGTACGCCAATTAATGTATCAATAAATTGGCAGAGTTTAACCGTTTTAACCATAATGAACTCTGTGGTCATACAGGTACGCCAATTAATGTATCAATAAAATGACAGTAGATATGCAGGTTGGCGTTACACAATCTAACTGAACGTACAGTGCTTGGTTTGGTCGGTTTTACTTCAAATCAACATGAAATTGAGACTCATCAAAACAGAAGATAAACGTTTGGTTTAGTTTATTAATAACAATGACTGTGCAGAGTCATGTGCACATGTGATTACTCAATGAGTAGATAAGAACCAGCAACCCAACTTTGGGATAAGTGCCAGAACCAATTGGTGGATAAGAACCAGCAACTCAACTGTGGGATTAGTGCCAGAACCAATTGGTAGATAAGAACCAGCAACCCAACTGTGGGATAAGTGCCAGAACCAATTGGTGGATAAGAACCAGCAACCCAACTGTGGGATAAGTGCCAGAACCAATTGGTGGATAAGAACCAGCAACCCAACTGTGGGATAAGTGCCAGAACCAATTGGTGGATAAGAACCAGCAACCCAACTTTGGGATAAGTGCCATAACCAATTGGTAGATAAGAACCAGCAACCCAACTGTGGGATAAGTGCCAGAACCAATTGGTGGATAAGAACCAGCAACCCAACTGTGGGATAAGTGTCAGAACCAATTGGTAGATAAGAACCAGCAACCCAACTTTGGGATAAGTGCCATAACCAATTGGTAGATAAGAACCAGCAACCCAACTGTGGGATAAGTGCCAGAACCAATTGGTGGATAAGAACTCAGCAACCCAACTGTGGGATAAGTGCCAGAACCAATTGGTAGATAAGAACCAGCAACCCAACTTTGGGATAAGTGCCAGAACCAATTGGTAGATAAGAACCAGCAACCCAACTGTGGGATAAGTGCCAGAACCAATTGGTGGATAAGAACCAGCAACCCAACTGTGGGATAAGTGCCAGAACCAATTGGTGGATAAGAACCAGAAACCAATTGTGGGATAAGTCAATACAATTACAATTCAAATTCAATTCAAACGCGGCAAACAAAAACAACGCGTTAGCACAGCTTCTCTTGTCTGCTGTCGCGCGTTTGCGTTGTGTGTGCTTGTGCGTTCGCTCGATGCACCGCCTTCAAATGGTAACCTCCCCCGCCAGCCGCAAGCAGCCGAAACCGCATTTACAGCCGCAAGTCGTGCGCCCTATTACTCATTTGTGAGTTTACTGATAAGAATATTGGAGGTTTAATTTAAGTTATAAAATCATCAGAAAACAGAAAACAAACAGATTTAAGTTTATCTTGGGACAAACATAGGGATAATTTTACATAAGCAAGTTAACATGAGGCTAGTTGAAAATGTTGTTAGATAAAATTTAAAAACGATTATTTTAAGACAGTAGACTTCACTTTTGAAAATAAAACAGGCTGATTTAGAGTGGAATAAAATGTTGGCAATTGTTTTGTCTTTTTTCCGTTGCAGCTTGGAGTTTGTTGACTCACTTTTCTGCTCACTATTGAGGCAATGGTCGCAATGTCGTATTTGTTGCAATTATTCTTGAGTTCTCTACAAAATGTTTGAATAAACGGTGATCCATATTCTTCGTGTCTCATCGCTATGTAACCTGTGTAGAGTTTAGTTGGATTAAAGTAATTCCTTCAATTTGTAAATTCTTGATATTAAATATTTGAAATTACCTTCAAAAGTGCTCCAAAATAGAAACATATCCGAGTAGATTGATTGAGGGGACACTGTACTGTTTACCATTTTGACACCATCGGCCACAACTTTGGTTTCGTTTCCATAATCATAATTTTTTCCTCTGCAAGCCTAAGGTAAGACGAGATTATATATTTTAATCCATCCAGATGTATTTTCGCAAAATAAATTTACTTGAATAATTAAAAATTTTGGCTTTCCAACTAATTTGGGATTGTTTGCGATTAATTCAATCAATCTATCAACGGATATGTATTTATCTAGACATCGAATTTGGTCTTTATCTGTAAAATATATCAAAATATATAAATATCAAAATATTTCACGTAATGATTGCATTCTAAAAACAATCGTGAATGAGCACATACTTCCATGAGATAAAAAACAAATTACCAAGCAATTGATATTTGTGCCATCAACTTAAAACAAAAAATTATTTGTTAAACATCTCCATTTTAAATTATTCTGCACTTACTATTTTTAATCTTTTCAATAATTTCTTGTTTTGTAAAATCATCTTCTTTGGTTACTTCAAATTTCAAATTTTTAAAAGTTTTTTGCAATCTATCCGCATCATATTTAGTGCCAAATCTTGTCATATCATCGGTATACTCAATTCCACTTTCTTTAACTTTTTTAAATTTAAAGTGATTAAATATCAAACAAATGCCTCGAACTTTTTCCGGTAAAACATTTGTGATTTCTTGATTCAAGGTGAAATCGATTGGCGATTTTAATGAAATTAGCCGTGTTAGTGTAGAGTTTGTGTTGGACACTGCCAGTGACGCTGGGATTTCTGGTGCCGATGATGACAATGTCAAACGGAATTTCTTTACTTTAAACCCATGCGGTATTTCGCGATTGTTTTTCTCCATTTTCTCGTGAGAAATCATGGTCAATATGGTCACCAAGTCATATCTAGTGCTAGGATCAACAATAAATGTACACAGTGATTTCACTGTATGCCGAACTAAATTGAATTTAATTATTATAAATTTTATAAAATTAATTTTTATTTAGTAAGCCACTGTTGAAAGCGATTGGCCTCTATAGTGCTGCCAACACGACGAACTCGACTGTTAGTTCATTCAGTCTCGATGACACGAACCTGACGAGGACTGGTCACTCCACCAACCTGACTGGTGATGGTCACTATAAGAAGACAGCTCGCATCACTGAGAAAACACTTGTGCTAGAGTGATTGGCTTGCTTCTATGTAAGTCAACTCGTTACCGTTAAGTTCTACCCTCACGCTAACTCGCTCGGTACTTTGTCCCTTTTCTAGGTATTTACTCTACTCTAATTACCGAAGTTGTCTGTGACACTTTTGTCACTGTATTTACTCTATTTTGTTATAATCCTTTCTATTTCTTTATATCATACTTTATTATTATTTAACCGAGAATAAACGTTTTACTGTTTCAACCAGTTGCGAGACCTAAACCCCAATTTCAGCTATGAAATCCAATAGCCACTTACCATATTTACTTTGATATAGCAAAAAATCTGCATAGGTTGCGATACGATATCCATTTACTGGAATTTCTTCATAAACAGAATCCGTTGCAAAATCACATTTTCCGATTAATTTGTAGGATCCCTACGACAAAAATTTACATATTAATTATGGAAAATAAAAAAATATGAATAAAAAAGTGAGATAAATAAATTTTACCAATAGAAAAATCACTTTTGGTTTGCCCCACCAGTTTTCCATGCCACTCAAGTGTTTGATCAATTTTTCCACAATTACTGCATTAGTTTTCTGTTCAACGAACAGAAACATGAAAAAATACTCAAATGATTCCTCATTTTCGAGCATATCTGTTTTCAAAATAAGAAGATAAGTATGTATATTTAATAAATATACTAGTTGGTTACCATATTTGAAGTGATCAACTTCAACATCAGAAATTTCATGAACTGAATAATTCAATTTTCTAAATGTTTCTTTCACTGCACTGGCTTGTTTTGCATAGTCAGAAATATTATTAAAAATTAAACACTTTCCACGACCATCTCGATAGAATAGTCGATCGCTTTTAATGTAATCTTGATTGGTCAGCCACTGGGGTTTGCTTAAAAAGAATTGTTTAGCCAATCTTGATTTAAACTCAAACAAAAATTGTTTTGCACTGTCTTGAATTGTGGTCATTAATCTTGCCATATGAATTATACTCAATATGTCATATTCAGTACAGTGATCTTTGGCTAGTTTGCAAAATGAGTTGAGAAAATAAAAATTATTTTCTACAATTGTAAGCAGGCAATCTTTGCTTATTTCATAGTTATACTCCACATTTTTTAAATTTTTCATCAAATTCTGAAAAATAAACGACTATTTTTCTCAATCTTTTTGCTTTTTACAGCAAAATGACATACCTGAATGAAAAATAATTTTGGTTTCCCTTCTAAAGTTGGGCTATCATCAAAATATTTGAGTAGATTTTCAATGCCAAGTTTTTCATTATTTTGCAGGTTTATTTCTATGCGATAAAACAAATTAACTTGAAGTAATACTATCAAAACATTTTAAATACCATTATTTGCACAATCGGCCAAAACAAACAAAACAAAGCAATTGCAATTATTTTGGTTTTTTTGATTCTGAAAAATTTCGGCATAAAAATTTGTAAGTATAGGAACAATATTAAAATATGGTAAACATACTTTTGTCTAAAATATGCTCGATTTCAGAACGATTTTGAATACTTTGTAGTTCAACTTCAAAATTCAAGGATTTAAAAGTATCGGATATGTTATTCTGTAGTTGAACAGACAATCGATTCAGTTTCGGTGACTTCATATCTTTCGGTGAGCATGCTATGATTACACAGTGGCCAGCTTTTCTTTCAATCCCAGCATAAACAATTTCTGTAAAATTTACTTTTTTTTTATCTTCGATGCGCTTTTCATTAGGATTGGAAATACAAGAGATTTGTAATTCAAGAAATTTCAAATTATTTTCATTTTGTTTGTATTCTAAGGTTTTGAAGCATTTTTGCATCATATCATGGTGCTTTTCACTATCTTTTCTCCAATTAAGCACAAAAGAATTGTAAAAGAAGAATAAGCTTCCTTCCTGATGACAATGGCAATAGTTGTCCTTACGAGAAATTGACTAAACAAATAATTGAGTTTAGAATCATACTTATATTCAAGTGTAATACATACATTAATGGAGATATTAAAAAGAATTTTCTTATCTTTGCCCTTCTTAATTTGTCTAAACCAATTTTTGAAATTGAAGTGTGTTGTAGACGTCTCAAACGCTATACACAAATTAATCGAGTTTACAAATTTTAAATAAATTTTAAATTCAAATTCAAATTCAAACCTTGTTCATCGCATTCGTTTGCGTAAATGCAAAGATAAAAACTATTGCAATTAGAAAAGTCATTTTTTGACTCTGATTTATAAAGATATAAAGTTATAATGTTTCAACAACTAAAAAGGTAAATATTTTTAAATTTACTTTTTTGCAAAATCCGGTAGGTTTCAAAATAGTCAAGATTTCTTATGGTTTTACAATAAAAGTTTTCGACCACAAATGAAGCAGCCAGGTCAAAGGTTTTAAAAAAACTCGAACCGTCATAGCATAGAATCAAACATCTGCCACGCTCCGGCTGTGCACGTAATTTGTCTTTGTCAAATTCGAATATTAATGGTCTGGTTAGGGTTGAGTATAGACAAGGATTCTGACAAAGCTGTTCACTAGAAGATTTGTTAAAGTTGCGAGAAGCCTCAACTACCGAATCTGACACTACCGCTGCGATTGCTTCCAAATCATGCTCAGCAGAATATTGCTGAATTGCTCGCGCCAATGCTTGCACAAACCAAGTTCCATCTTCAGTATTACGATAAGATTTTTGTCCTAAAATTTGAGATTTGTGGCAAAAAATTTTGTTACAAAAACTGTTTGTACAATGATTGAGTATACAAAAAGGCTTACCAATGTATGCACTATAAAATATGAATAAATCTGGATAGTTTTTACAGAACTTTGCTCCGGGAAGTAATTTTTGTGATGTCTGAATACACAAAAATGATAGTATTTTCAAAATGAAACAAGAAACAAACCTGAACAAAAAACAGTTTTGGTTTACCGCTTAACAATTTGTTGTTTGCGACTAATTCAACAAGTTTTTCAAGTTCAACAAATACTCCATCACGACACAAGACTAAAAAACAATTTGGAAAAAAATGGTTTTGAATTTTGAAAATACTAACCTTTTCCATGAGATCCGTAGCTTAGCAGACAAATAGCGAAACAATCATTATTTTTTTCTAAAATATAAGACATACATGTTTAGAAGTGTTTACAAAAAAGTGATTTAAATTAGATGTATTAATTAAACTAATTTTACCAGAAATTCCTTGTAATTCTGTTGTCAAATTTTGCACCACTTTGTTACTGTTTAAATCCTGATAAAATGAACAGTCAAAATTCAATTCGCCAAATGTTGCAACAAGTGAGCGAACATCTTGTTGTGTGCCTTCTCGATCGGGAAAATCTAGATTACTGAATTTTTCAAAATTTAAAATCACACATTTTCCAATTTTATGAAAATTTCCATCTTTTGCAGTAGAAATTGAATATTTTTCATAAGGATAAATTTCAAAATGGTAAGAATCGGTACAAAATAGAGACTCAGTTAATGTGGATATAATAAAAGGATTTTCGTCAATTTTCCTTAGTTCTTTGGTCGCAATTTTAAGCATTGTCATGAAACTGTAACGGGTAGAATTGAAAGTTTTATTGCATAATGTTTCAATTGTTGCTTGTATGTTTTTTGAGTTGAAGAGCACAAAATCAGATTTGAAATTGGATTCAGTATTAAGCACTTCCTCATGCACAACATTGTCTTCACTTGAACCCTAATAAATTTATTGAAACAAAAAACATTAATAAACAACACAAATTCATTCAAATTCATATACCAATATAAAAATCAATCTTAGCTTCTTTGTACTGTCGTTTGTCGAGATGCATTTTGTCAATAGATTCCTGCTGATGTCTAAAGTGTCATAAAATATCATAACTAGTATTGAGTTTATTGGTCGTAAGTATAAATGCCTTATAAGATTTACCTCGGCGGCCATCTAAAAACACGAAAAGAATCAAACATTTGTATTTGGATTCAATCACACTCTTCAAAGCTTCTTCGATTTGGGTGAAATCAACTTCTTTTTCAGAAATTTCACTATCATCAAAATGAAAAGTTTTTTTGAAAGTTTTTTTCAATTTAGCTATCTCATTTGCGTCAAGATGTTGTGCTTCTGTGAGTTTGATAATTGTGAAACTTTTCTCATAATGGGATATGATAGAAGCTAAATATGTAAATCAAATTATTATTATGATTAAAATAGTAAGTTAGAAGATTTAATCGGAAGTAATATATATTAGTACATTTTAATTTAATATTTTCACGCATTTTGAAATTGCCAAATTTGTTTTTTGCACCTTCATCATTAAGAATCATACCAGACACATAATCTGTATAGAAAATGATTATTCAATATTAAAAAAATTTTAACAAATTTTTATATACTATCTGGTATACTCAAAGTATTTAGCCAATTTATATTAAATGTTTCCTCTTCAATGTTATTCACTATAGTGAAAATTTTATTTAGTAAAGTATAAAATTGTAGGGAAAATACATTCTATACTTTTATTTAATAAAATCTACAGAATACTTACTTTTTGAAATAGTTTATGATGCGAAAGAACTCTCAATTCTAGAATTAAAAAAAGCAGATACAAAATCATCAATTAGATTAAGAAGAATAGTTTTAAAATGTGGAAATCAAAATAAATCATTCAAAAAACTCATCCACGTTGCATTATATAAAAAATTTTGGAAGTCACGAGCTTGTATTAAAAATATCTACGCTTATTTGTACATAATCAAAGTGAACTGATAAGCTAAGACATGAAAACAAGCGCTTCGTAATACAGCTTGTGCATTACGAGTAAGTGTAACTTCGTAGAGACGACAACTGGTGCACGAGAGTTTAGTGAGTAGATTGTAGAAAGTGCCTATCTCATATTGGCCTTATTCTGACAAAAGAACAATACAGTACATGATTTATAATCGTGGATGATAAGGCGTTCTGTTCTAAATCAATTGTACGATTTACCAGTGTAGTTTTTTTTTGCATTTTCTGGTCTAACTAGATATATTTCTGCAATCAATGTAGTGTCTGAGCTGTTAATAAATAAAATTAATAAAAATTAAAACAATAATTATCATTGAGTGTGAGTAAATTAGCGAATAATTTTGTTGTTTGTTGTTTTGTGAAAGGCTGACATTGATAAGCCAAAATTTTGACTTCTCTGGAATTAATGTCATATTATGTCTAAACCGTTAGTTGTGGCCCCTAACCAAATCATAAAACTTGAATGACGTCAAACGACAGTATATAAATTGGTATGCATATTCGATTGTCAAATCAACTCTGCAATTTGACAAATTTTCTTTCTTTCATTATCAATTCAATATGTGATTTCCTTTGTAAAGTCTGTCAAGCAAAGTTTTAACATTCAATACCTTTATGGAGATACAATAAACTGAAATTTGATGCATGAAAAATTACAGTTTCGATTAGAGGCAAATTTCGATGATCTATTGTATTACAAGGTATGTTTGTTAGTGGTGCTTTTGGGGATTTTTCATCAGTAGATTTTTTATTATTTTCCACTATAAACGAGGATTGCAAATTATTTTATACTCTTTGAATTAAAAAAGTTAAATCACTTACATTTTAGAGATATTGATCAGGATAGAAAGAATTCTCTATCTTATAACATAAAAACAAACTTGATAATTCGACTCAAAAATATAAATAGCACTCAAATCATTAAAAAAATCATTGTAGTAAGATTTACACTGTAAAAATTTTTGCTAGTCACTTGCTTATCATAGAGTTGTCATGTGCAAACAAAATACTAACAGGCACTGTCACATGCTACTGGCACATGTTTTATTGGCTATAAATTATTTCAATTGTATTATATCCGTCTAAATAAGGGACAATCTTATGAAGAACAAGAGGAACTACGCAACTACAATATAATAGAGATAACAGAACGTTAGGTTGAATGCAAATACAGCAGTTGTTTCCATAGATATTTGAGGCACTCTATTTGATACAACACTGCGAGCAGTTTTGTCTAACAAGGGCCCGTCATACTCTGTACCAGGGACGAGGAAACTTTTCGGACCGAGTTCCACTCGAGTGGATCTCCAGACCCTTGGTAGTCCACCATTGATTTTTTCGTCCCCAAAATTTTTTAGCAGGGGGTACCCTTATATATTTTCTTTGATTTTCAAAATAGTAAAATTTTTCCTAAAATTGGTTGGTTGGAAATATTTCCTAATTTTGTCGATTTAGTCACTTGTGGGGATAATTTTCGAGATCCTCCATTCCAGGAACGAACATTTGGATATCTCTGTGGCCGCTAAGCCAACTACAGTGAAACTGACGGTGTGGTCAAATGTCTCTTCTTAAAACAGCAACTTTGATTCCTGGAGCTCGGCCGATTATTATCTATTGTCATACTCAAACTGGTGTATGTTCGTTACATGGCAATTACTTCTTGTTTAACGAGGAGAATCTCCTTAAATATCGATTAGGATCTTCAGCTTTTTGCTTACCTCTCTCTCGTTGCACTACGTGAGCGAAAGACTTGAGTAAGCAAAAGAATAAGACAACCTGGTCTGTAAGTTTCAACTCTGGGCAAGAACATGTTGACCTGAAATAGTGGTTGCGTAAACAGAGATTGAACAAATGAAAATCTAACTCATTGAATGGAATTTTGTTTATACATACGAAAGAAAATTGTGAAATATTAAATTGATTTGTTTCGTCAAAAGGTATGGTATTTTTGGTAGTCCACTTGGTGGAACTCCAGAAACCTTCGTAGTCCACAGGTGGAACGCGTTCCACGGTTTCCGCAGCCCTGCTCTGTACAATAGATATGGAAAAATCCTTGAAACCAGTTAATCTTGTTGACATTAAAGACACATTAAAGCAACAATTTGGTTCCCCAAAGTTCCAGGAGATCCAGGAAACTCAATTGAATTTTGGGGGACATGGGTGGTCTGCTGCACATTACTGTTTTAACTCATGCGTGTATTTCTATGTGTATCGTCTTTAACTAATCGTCGTTCAACTTTGATAGTGCAATGTGTGGGTAGCCGCGAAAATTAACAGTTAACTGTCATATGTTCATTCATACAAATGACAACAACAACAAACTGACAGTCAATGTTTGTGTCACTTTGGCGATTTTTCTTACTTTAAATTATAAGATTGTTCTAACTGCAAAATAGTATCCATCCTTTTTCCTTTCAATTGTATCCATTTGTGAAAAACATTTCTCCGTTTGTATTCATCCATTCTGACCACTGTTGTACAGTTGCATTGTACATTTTCACGTTATGAATTGACGAATTCTATTCTAGACCTCGTTTGCATTTGTTTCGTACTTGTTTGGATTCGTTGGAATTTTACATTTTCTGGTTTTGTTTCACGGGTTGGCTATTCGCTCGTTCACTGTAGTTTGGTCTGGTTTGTAGTTATTTCCTATTAAATTCGCTAAAGTGTTTACATTGCAGACATTAGTTTCCTTTCGATTTGCATTTCCAAATGGACGAACAGATCGATTTAGGTAGTAAAGCTCCAAAGGAAGTCCTGAATATAATTGCTTTGTTGTGTCGAGCACACAATATCGACATGGACGAATTAGGATTGATTGTGAAGGATCAGAAAAAGTTTGATGTACACGAGACGTGGATGAGCGAACAGATCTCGAGGCAACTTTTGAAGGGCGAGGTAATCATTTCTAGTGAAGACACTCTTGACACGGATCCAGATAAGACACTCGACGAGCTTCTCGGTATTGATGATGATGATGATAATGATGATTGCGACAATGTCGATGAGGATCCTGATTATGACCCATCCCCACCCACAAAAGTTCTGGTCCTTTCATCCGAAGTTCCTGATCACAAGTTCGAGAAGACTTGGCGTTACTGGACCAAACAAGATAAAGATACAGACGTTCCGATTAACTACGATTGGAAAAGTTTTCTCGGGAAAGGCAAGAAACGGGCTAGGGAAGTGGTCGCAAAACGGCACTCTTTCGGTTATGATACACAGTTAAAGAGTGTGATCAGGTGGGCCGAACGAATGCATCAAGGTGTGATTACTATGCGGCAACTAAATCAAAAAGTCTATGAGCAGTTTCTGGATCACCGAGGTCAAAACAAGATCGTCACTGACAGAACTCTCCGACTATGGGCTATGAAGTTGAAGGCAAAGCTGGATCCAACTGTTTGGGGCAATTTTAGTGCTTCTCCATCTTGGTTGCTCAATTTCAAACGCCGGTTCAGCATCGTCTCACGCAGCATCACACACAAGGTTGGGAAGAATTGGTTTCGTGATGAGGCGAAGAAGGCACAGTTGCGTGAGGAGCATCTGGAGAAGGTAAAGGAGCTAATGTGGGCTGAAGACTATGCTCCTCACCAGGTTATCAACATAGATCAATCAAGGTTCGACAAAGAGATGCATGGGCATCGCACATTGAACATTCGGGGTGCCAAACAAGTGCACGTACGAGTTGGTTCCAAGAATGCGACCACTCATTCTTACATGATCATGCCAATGGTCAGCATGAGTGGACATTTGTTTCCAGATCTGTATGTGAAGAGTTCAGAAACAGTCAACAAGAAGACTGGTTGGGAATTCCCAAAGGGCACCGTGGAACCACCAGGTCTCGTAGCATTTGCGGGAAGTTCTGCCATGATGAACACTCAAGATCTGATAACCTTCTTGAGAAAGGTGTTGTTTCCAGCTTTGCGAAAAGCAAACATAAAGAAGTGTCTGCTATTATGTGATTCATGGAGTAGTAACAGGAATGACGACAACTTTACGCAAGTTGAAAGAGACTTTCCAGACATTAAAGTGAAACGAGTTGTCATTCCACCGGGTATCACTGGTACAACCCAGCCACTAGATGTATTCTTCTTTCGACCGTACAAAGTATTTGTTCGCCACATTTCTGATTCACTCGAAATCGAAGATATCCGAATTTGGCAACGAAACAATTATTTCAAACTCCAAGCTTTTGCACACTTTCAGTTTCAAGCTCCACTGTTCCAAGACATGATTAAGTACGCCTTTTTCAAGTCTGGTTACACTTCCGAACGTCCAGCAAAGTTCACCACTCCTGCAGATTATTGCTTTCGCTTTGATGAATTAGATTGTTGCTCGTTTGAGGGTTGCTCAAGTGTGTCCGATTTCAAGTGTGCTCATTGCACCAAGTTTTATTGTTTCGATCATTGTATAGTGAGTAATTTGCATATTAATTGCCAGTAAAGTGTCCAACTTGTCCGACTCGACCCAACAACTCGATTTCATTTCATTTCATGTTTGGTTCATTTTGGTTTGGTTGTTAGAGATTTGGGTTGAATGGTCGGGTCGGACACGGAAATAATCAGGTAAGTAAAAATAAAAATAAATAGAAATGCATGTCAGGACTCGAACTCACTTACCACTGTATGTTTGACCACAAACTAACCATTTAACCATTTTGGCAAATTTATACTATTTTTTCTGAATAATTAGATTATAAACAATTTGGACAATTGAGGTACATTGGATATCAGAATGTTCACCATTTGAGGGAATGAACTCTTCCAGCATTGTGATAAATTGATTTTGTGGTAAATTTTTAATTAACACAGTCACTTGTGACAAAGTAATATCAAAAGCTGTCCTTTGTAAATTGTGTAATGTACAACTATTGCCCACTAATAACACTGTGAAAGTAAGGGGGCAATTAGTAAAAGACGATACACAACGAAATGTAAGCACAAGTTTTAACAGTAATGTGCGGTACACCACCCATGTCCCCAAAAATTCAATTCGGTTTCCTAGATATCCTGGGACTCTGGGGATCCAAATTTTTGCTTTGATGTGTTTCTAATGTTATCAAGATTAACTGTTTTGAAGGATTTTACTGTACCTGTTGTACAGAGTATGACGGGCCCTTGTAAGTAAGACAGATTTATTAACTTTCTATTTCGATTGACTCAGTCGTTCTTTGTACATATTGATAATAGGCGAATAAGGAATAAAAACATGCCTTTTGGAATGCAGCTTTAAATTGTGCATAACAAACATTTCAATTCGGTGTTATCACAGAGAATTCGAAATAAGAATTTATTGGGTAAATTATTACTATTTGTTATTAAGTTATTTTTGATCGGGAAACATAAACATGTAACCTGAACAGCTGTGAATAGTTCAAAGTTCAATTCTGTACACAGATAGTATTTTTATATAGAATTTAACTTTAACGTTTTAAACAGATGGCAAGCTTTCTTGAAAATATTTTTTAAAAAAAGATTTAGATTTATTTTACATATTTATTTAAGGATATTATGTGTTCATTTATTAATTAAAACAAAAATCATTTGACAACATTGTTTTCGTGTTTCTTTAAGCTCAAAGTCTCTAATAGATCATCAATGGAATTAAAAAAAATAGACTTTATTTTTGGACCTTTGAAAGCAAATCTCCAACAAATTGATTAGCATCGAGCGCCACCAAGGAGCTTATGGTCCACAAAGCGATTCTTGCAGCTCGATCACCAGTTTTCTCTGCCATGTTCACCAATGAATCCACCAAAGAAGCACAGAAAAATCGAGTTGAAATCATCGATGTGAAAGTTGAAGTGTTGGAGGAGCTGCTCAAGTACATTTACACTGGAAAAGTTGAAAGTTTGGAGCATTTCGCTGCAGAACTTTTGGTAGTAGGGGAAAAGGTATTTGCAATTTTAAGTGTTATTTTTTTAAAAGTCAAAATAGCTAATATAACGTGTTATATGGTTGAACTCTCATATGAAATTTGACACATTAGTCAAATTGGCGTTTGTCATAAGTCAGTCAAACCACATAGCTGTTTGTTGTTGTCGTTGATTGCTTTTGGCTGCTGCCTTTTGTGTCGTTTTTATTTTTATTTTTTTATTGTGATCATTTTAATCTTTCCATCATGAATACTCCATCTACTGGTATAGATCTCGTGGCATTCAAAACACGATTCGATGATGAAATCAATCAATTGCTCTTGAAACGCACTTCTACCTCAATATTCACCAAACAAGAATGCGAAAATATTATCAAAGATCTTCAAAGATTTTGCATTTTCAAGATAATTTATCAAAGTTTTGTGTTTTGCGCCCATTGAAGACAAAAACAGCCGAAGCAGTTGCTACAGAACAAAAAGTCTATTTTTGCCTTGTTTGGTGCTCCGCTTGCGCTACAAAGTGATAATGGGCGCGAATTCCGTAACCAAGTGATTCGTAGTTGGGCACACGGAGCGGCTGTTTGAACAAACGGTACACTGTTGGAGAGTTGGTCAGAGTTCCAATGGGTGGCGATCACGAATTTCTGAAACTAGAAGATATTCCAAGCAACTCAGTATTGTTACGTTCAGCATCGTCTCAACAATCGACTACTGGAGGTCAAGGATTCATCCGGTGCAATTGTGGGAGAATGTGAATGACAAAACGTTGCAAATGTAAGCAAGCAAATGTGTTGTGCAACTCAAAATGCCACAATAGTTCAAGTTGTGGAAACAAGCAGACGAGTTGAACTGTATAATTTAAATTATTTTTAATAAATTAAATCGATTTTACAATATGCCGATGCGTGATTCGTGAATTTATAAAATGACTAGTCATTCCATAATGTGCCTAGGCAAATTGTCGAATTTTTGAAAATTTAGAAATTCTACAATTTGCCGGTGTTCAGGTCCGTCAATTTATGAAATGACTGGTTTGACAATTTGACGCTAACATATATATATCAAGTTATTTACTTTTCGCTTGCTTTTGTATATTATTATTTTTTGATTTTGTTTGATTCACACATCAACTTTAACTGACTAGTGAGTTTATTGTGCAAAAGTGCAGAGAACAAGAACATGCTGATTAACCTAATTTCCAGACAAACACAAACAGCTATAGGACTATTCACAGACTATGTACTTGAAAAGAAAATTTGTATACTAAAAGCAACATAGCATTCTCAGCGATAGCCTATCAGTCTGGAATGTATAAATTTAAGCACTTGACTTTGTCATATCAACAGTCAACTTCTAATCTAATCGCATTCAATGGCTTTGTTGTCAAATAAGTGTGTATACGTGTCACCTGTTTCTCCTAATACTTAAAAGCTTTATTAAGTTGAAATATTTTAATTAGTTATTTTCAAAATGTCAACCAAAAATAGTCCAGAAAAATATCGTTTTGTGTTTGATGACATTCGAAATGTTAATCCATGGATAAGAACAGAATCTTTCAGCTTACCAAGCAGTAGTAAAATTAAATTTGTTTTGTTTTATCGTCTAAATTGCAACCTACCTGCACCCGAAGGTACATTTACCACGGTATATCTCTATTTGGAATCATCAAATAAAGAGCAAGTATCGATTGAGTATCGATTGTCAGTTGGAAGCGGTAAGAATACTAAAACTCAAGGTACCTTTTTGGTTTACAAACTGTAACAACCATAACTGTATTGTTTTATTTTTTCAGAAGGACAAGAGAAATTCTCAATTGCAAGTCAAATGAGATACGGCGCATTGTTCAATATAGAACAAGATTACTTGTTGGATCCAAAGAATGGCTTGATTACCAGACGATATAAAGATGGGAAATGGGTCGAGCAACTTGAAATATGCTGTGAGGTGTCTTAATGCAAAACAATACATTTTGAATAAATTTAATCATAGTTATGTTAAATATTTTCAGATTAAGGAGATTGAAATCATCCAAACCAAAAATGATTTAAACCGCTCCCCTCAAACTGACTTGTACATAGAAAATTTGCAAACTTTACTCGAGACTGGTAAATATGCAGATGCTGTTCTGATTGTCGGTGACAAAGAACTTAGGGTTCATAAAAACATTCTCGCAGCTCGATCAAAAGTTTTTGGTGCCATGTTTGAGCATGATTGTGAGGAGAAGAAACAGAATAAAGTTGAAATCACAGACATTCAATTGGACGTTTGTGAAGAACTTCTGCGCTACATTTACACTGCCAAAATTGAATCAATGAACAAATTGGCAGTTGAATTGTTTGTTGCGTCGGATAAGGTACAATGATAATTTTAGATATAAATTGTTGCATAACTTTAAAAATTTCTTTAGTATGAATTGAATGAATTGAAAAACGAATGTGAAAAATATTTAAAAAGAAATCTTTCCGTCGAAACGGTTGCAGACATTCTTTTGTTGGCAGACTTACATCAGGCCCATCAGTTGAAAGCAAAATGCATTGATTTCATTTCGGAGAATGGCAAAAAAGTGCAAAGCTCCAATGGTTGGAAAACACTTACAACTAAAGCTGATTTGACAACTGATTTGTTTTTGAAAGTGACAGAAAAGTATGAACAACTTAAAAATCCATCACCGAAAAATGAATTATTATTAATAGAAATTAGACTTTCCTATTTTTCTAATATTTCAAGAGAAAAGCTCAAAAATGACTTTGGCACGTTGATCGAAAGCACAAAATTTGGAGACTCGGTTTTTATTCTCAAAGATGGAGAATTGAAAGCACATAAAAACATTTTAAATGTACGATCAAAAGTTTTTGCGAATATCTTTGAACTGGAACAAGATCAGGTAGAATTGCCAGATGTAAGTTTAAAAGTGTTCAAGCAGCTCCTTCGATATATTTACGCTGATGCTGATTATAATTCTCGTTTAAAAAATGGATATATGCTAAGTGACACAAAATACGCAAACGATTTATTAATGCTGTCTGAAAAGGTACGAAATCATTAAGGCATACTAAATCAATATTAAAGTTAAACAATTTATATTCTTATGTCCATATTCCCGTAGTATCAATTAGTTGACTTGAAAACTCGCAGCGAAAGAATATTAATCAAGGAACTCAAGATTGAATCTGTTTCCAGCATATTATTGCTAGCCGACAAGTATAATGCGTCTAATTTAAAAGCGAAGTGCATCGAATTTATCACTGAAAATTGTCGACAAGTAACCCAAACAGAAGAGTGGAAAATTTTGGCTAAAACTAAACCAGAATTGGGGATTCAGTTGTACGAACATATTGCTGCTAAACAGTGGTACTAAATTTGGACTAATTTTCAAGTTGTTTAGTCAATCGGCTATTTTTTGTTTAAACTAAATTGGATTATAATAAAAATTGTAAAAATGTATTTTCTTGATTTATTTAAAAAAAATTTACTTTGACATTTTGACTAATGACATACATGGAGCATATGCCCACGGATATCTGTGTTTTAAATAATTATTTGACATTTGGAAAATTTTTTTACTTGCGCATACATTTGGAATTGGTTTTGCAAAAGGTTAATTCGCACGATAATTTTATTAATTTTAAAGATACATAAAGTGCTGTCGCAGTCGAGTTCATTTCTGCATAATTTTACTTCTAGAGCAAAACGTTTCCTATTTTGGCCAAAATGGCTTTTATTCTAATTGTGCCGTTTCTTTTAATATTCACAGTTTCGCCATATATCGGCTCAACACATTCTCAAGAATGCGCACATCCACTTCCGTTTCTAGAAAAGACCGCTGCAGAAATCGACATAACCAAAATTGACTTTTATCCCATTGGCCCCAAAGACAGTGAAGACGGACTTGTCGAGAATGTTTTCACCTACACGTGCAATGGTGGTAAGTGGCACGATGATGGCGACTCCACTGAATATGATGTACCAGATGAATTTACGTACAAAGATGCAATTAGAGGTAGAGCTGGAGCTAGATCGAGATTCGCAATTGAGCACAACATGGTGCAAGTTAAAAACCGGGGAGGGGGTTTAGTTGAGTTTGCTGACAACTCAATTTATAAAAAGCTCTTTTCCCAAAACCGAAAATATCAAAGTTTATTGAAGCAACATTTTAATGCTGGTCAAATTTTTGCTGCGGTAACGTTTATACAACGGATATGGATTGGTCAATTTATTTAGATTTGATTTTGTATTTTATTTTAGATAGAAGACGCGCCTGATACTGGATCCTTTTTTGTCAGACCTCAAGTATCAAATAGATCACTTTCGAGTGAATTTCTCAGATTCTACATGCAAAAGTTGCCACCCAAGTATGAGGACAATCCCACAATTTATCAGGAGTTTGTACAGCGTTTTGGGACGCACTATTTCAAATTTGGAACATTTGGATTTGATCGCTATCTTCAGTTTGCAATCAACCAACAGTACGCAATTGAACACAGTGACGAGCAAATGACACGCAACATTAGAATTGCCTTTTATCGAGAGTTCAATGTTAGCACTGTCCGTGGTGAGGACATTTTGGAGCATGAAAATGGTACAGTCCAGGTTGATGAAGATTTTGACCAAAACAGTCAAGTCATACTTTCATTTGGTGGGAAAACTTCGAAATGGATCGATAAAGTGAGTGGACAGACGTTTGTGGCTGAAAACACTGCAAATGAACGAGTGTTCTATCGATTGGTACTGGAAGATATGGACAAACTAATCTATAACGAGAATATCAAGGCACAGGTTCAGATTGCTATTCGAATGTACCTGATCAAGGCCTATTTGGGTGAACTCAAGAATGTGTACAATTACACCAATTATCAACTTTCAGAAGAGGAGAAGGAGTCAATTGTGCAGGTGGAAACGATGCTCAAAGAGAACGACACTCGAAATATGGATCATATGGAGGAAACAATCGATCATATCTACGCCAAAGTTGAAGTCTTTTCAGGTTTAGTCAATTTTTTCGTTTTGCACACCCCTAATCTTGATTTCTAAATTATAGATAGAAAATCTTGTTATCCGGCTTTATACGATCTCTACATAACTGCAAATGTTAAATCGGATTTTGCTCAAAGCTTTTGTGCCTTTACTTGGGCGAAATGGTTGCGAGGAGACCGACGACATTGTGTGAATGGTAAGATTTATTACGCACAAAATGCAGTCAACGAGCTGTTCAGTTCGTATGAGAATGAAAAGCAAGGCTTGGAATGTGTGAAACAAGTGAAATTGTTGAATCAAAAGCATAACATTCTCAACAATCGAGACAATGGTCTCAAGGTGAATTGTACTCCGTGTTAAAGTGTTGCACAAGTTTAATTTAACCTTTGGAGATCCTAATTAATTTCACATTTTTTTTGCTTATGATAATAAAGTACATTTGACATTTGAAAAGTGTCAATTCACATTTAACGATATTATTTGATTGAAATGGCTATGAATGTCAACAAAATTTTCTGTTGCTCGTTCATTAATTTGATAATTTCATAAAACAAATATTTAGTCAAGTCGCAATACAGTTCGTTTCTGTTCATATTTAGTCCCTGAAGCAATACGCTTCGATTTACTTTCAAAATGGTTTCCATTCGTATTGTGTTGACATTTCTTAACTGGACCATCACCATAGTGTCAACTTTCATCTTCTCAGCTGTCGCATCACAAGAATGCAAGCAACCACTTCCAATTCTAATGAAAATTGCCTCAGGTGTGGATATTACCAAATGGGACTTTTTGCCAATTGGTGGTTCATCGTCAAACGAGGGTTATGAAGGATTCCGTGAAAATGTATTCGAATTTACTTGTAATGATACTACTAAATGGCACGATGATTGGTTCCCAAACGACACCACTCTGTATGATTTGCCTGATCAATTCAAAGACTCATTAGGGATTGGCGACTTTTATAAGGATCGTGACCGCTATTCGATTGCTCACAACGAGTTGGAAGCTAAAGAATCAAGAGTTGATTTAGATCGGGACACTAGTTTAGAATACGATCCAAATGAATACGATTACGTTCCATTGTACCCCATGAGATGGCTGCTTTCACAAAACCGAAAACATCAAAGTTTGTTGAAACAATATTTTCAGTCTGGCAAAATTTTTGCTCAGGTAAATTTGGTGTTTTTTATTATATATTCTCAAATGTGTGACTATTTTACATTTTAGATTTCAAAAGAAACTGCATCCACTAAATTTCAATTGCTTTCTTGGCTTTATGATACACTTACCCTGGCAAACGATTTTCTCGAATTCATCACCCAAAAGTTGCCACCCAAGTATGAAGACAATCCGGCCATCTACCAACAATCGTTGCAACGTTTTGGAACACATTTTATTCACTTTGGAAAATTTGGTTACATTCACACTCTTCAATTTGGGCTCAATCAACAGTACGCCATTGAGCACAGCGATGAACAAATTAGGCGCAATCTTAGAGTTGCATTTTATCGAGCTTTCAACATAAGCAAATTTGATGGTAAGGACATTTTGGAAAATGAAACTGATCAATCAGCTCAGGTTGATGAAGAATTTGCTAAAAATAGTGAACTCATTCTTTCGTATGGGGGAAGGGACACTTCGAAATGGATCGATAAAGTGAGTGGGCAGACTGTTCTGGAAGATAAAAATCCAGATCGAGTGTTGCTTTACTCACGATTTTTTTGGATTGTTTCATCTATTTGAGAACAAGACCATCAAGTCACAGGTTCGAATCGCCATTCGAATGTACATGATCAAGGCCTATTTGAGTGAGCTCAAGAATGTGTACAATTACACGAATTATCAACTCTCGAAAAAGGAGAAGGCGTCTTTGTTTCAGGTGGAAACGAGGCTCGATGCACATGATTTTCGAAATATTAACCCGTTCATCGTGCCAACTTTACCAGACTCCAGAGGGAGTCCTACAATACATACCGACCTAGAATTTTGTCAGGTGACTCAGTAGGGCCGGCGCACGACCGCTAGGTTCCTGAGCTAGGCCTAGGATCTACTTTGAGGGATTGCATAAAATGACCATTTTTAGTGTCTAGATCGATTCTACACGTCTTCCTGAGCATTTTGATGTATAACTTGCCCAGGTACCCAATTTGGAACCATAGGATCCTAGGATCAAGTACCAGAAAAAGCCATTTTGGAACAGATCTGATATCAAAAACGGATTCTACGTGAAAAATCATGTAGAAATGACTCCTCATTTGTCAAAATCCATCCACGGAAAGCAAAAACACACATTTTCACAAAATGTCAATCTGGGACCCGGGATGTCTGTCCGTCCGTTCTAGGTCCATTTTATTTTTGAAGATTATATAGTCAAGTGATATATCAAAATGCTCGGGGTGTAGAGTTGATTTTATCTGTGATATTTTTGTGTGCTATTTAAGCTATTTGCTTGACTTTGGTCCTGGGCCTAGGATCCGGTTCCATGAAAGCAATTTTTGAAACCCGACAATTAGTCTACTGCATTCTACTCGTTATTCTGAAGAAAATGGTACCGGTTTCATAAAAATCCATGCACGGGAACATGCTTAAAATGTGAATTAAGTCTGACCCTAGAATGGACGGACATCCCGGGCCCCAAATTGACATTTTGTGAAAATGTGTGTTTTTGCTTCCCTTGAATGGATTTTGACAAATGAGGGGTCATTTCTGCATGATTTTTCACGTAGAATCCGTTTTTAATATCAGATCTGTCCCAAAATGGCTTTTTCTGGTACTTGATCCATGAATCCTAGGGTTCCAAATTGGGTACCTGGGCAAGTTATACATCAAAATGCTCAGGAAGACGTGTAGAATTGATCTAGACACTAAAAATGGTCATTTTATGCAATCCCTCAAAGTAGATCCTAGGCCTATCTCAGGTACCTAGCGGTCGTGCGCCGACCCTAGAGGGTCACCTGACAAAATCCCAGGTCGCTATGTGTTGTAGAACTCACTCTGGACTCTGGTAAAGTTGGCACGATGAACGGGTTAATGAAACGGAGCAAATCATTGATGATCTGTACGACAAGATTCCAATGTTTACAGGTTTGACATCACTTTAACATGTTTAGATTTAAATCTTAAATCCTTTAGACCAAAAGTTGTGCTATCCAACTTTGTACGATTTCTACGTAACAGCAAATTTAAAGTTGAGCTTTGCAAAGAACATTTGTGCCTATTCGAAATTTGTCCACGGACACTTCACTCGTCAATGTACAAGTGAACGAATTGTTGAAGAACAAGAGAAGGTCAATGAGATGTTTGGTTTGTATGAAAATGGAAAACAAGGTCAAAATTGTGTGAAAATAGTTAGAGAATTGAATCTCGAGTTTGGCTTACTGAACGATAGAGACAATGGTCTCGGGGCTAGTTGTACTACTAAATGTTGATTTGTTGATTGACTATTTGTTTTATGATTTAAATTTGAATATTAAATTTTGTTTTTAAAATATTCATTGTTGAGTGTCGTAAATATAACTAGTATTAAGTGACGCCGATGGCGTAAAGTCGGAGCAAACGGTATAGCCTATAAAAATGTATTGTAAAATTTTACTTTCTTTATAGTGAGCGATAATTTAGGCACACATAATTTTGTAACACAGGATAATTGACCAAAATCCTCTAGTTTTGAAAAGTATTGAGCTTTTTTTATAAATTATTTTTTATATACAAAAAGGTTATTTCCCTGCTTTGGACACTATTTCAGCACACAATCGAGTTGAATTGAATAATCTATAAATCTTCAGAAGCAAATTATTTCTCGTCTTCAGTTTAAGTAACTTTAATCTGTAAAGGCAATATTAATTGTATGCCGTCTCAACCAAAAACGATACCACTGAGTTTGTTTGATTAAAAAGATAAGTAATGCCTTTAAATCGGTTCAAATATTATATTGAACGGTATTACCACATGTAAAATGTTTTTAGCAATGAAAATAATTGAAATCTTTTAGACTGAAGATAATTATTCTGTCTCTCGAAATGAGAGAGAATCTTACGTTTAGTAGTGAAGCACAAAATCGTCCAAAAGAATCCTCAAGGGAGTTCTAGACAGCAGAAATAGTGCATTCTGGAAATTACCATCAACATATAACAAAAATATCATTTTAGTCTTCCATCTCATTAGTTTGAAGCTGTGCTGTGACACAACTTGATTAACTTAATGAAAGCATTTAATTATTTTTATTTCAAATTACTTAAGCTACTTAAGTCATGCACCAAAAACAGTGATTTGCCAATAATTAGGTAAATTAGATGTGCTTTAATTGAAAGTGTATTAGATGGTGGGGGAAGAAAGCTCGAATTGTGTTTACTCGATTTAATAGATCACACTGTCAAAGTACATGTCTTGATCGTGGATCAATGTTCATGAACAGATACAGTTAACAGTATGCAATTTGGTCAAAAGTTAACACAATCACACCCAATATGTGAATCACAGCATTATTGTGTGAGGGTGTTTGTCAATACGCATCCTCTTTGCGCACAGCGGGCGCGCTGCTCGGCGTGTGTGCTTGTCTGTGTCACACACAGTGTTCTGTACTTCCACTGTGGACACTCGGTCCTTACACATTTCTATACAAAATTTGATTTATTTTTTGAAAAATTACTGCTCCGTTGACCTTTGACTTTTTTTGCCAAAAGGCACAACTTCACCCCTACCAGAACATTGTGTAAAATTTTCAGACCGATCCATTGAGCCGTTTAGCCGGAATCGTCTGCACAAGCCTTTTCCTATCAAGCGGCGCCAGAGGACTCGTTCACTCACAAACTCACACCCTCGCTTCGCTCGGGCGTGAGTTTGTTCGTTCGCTCCTCCAACCAAATATACAGATACATTTTTATTTGATTATTTTGAAAAACCTAAGCGTGAATTGCCATTACCATTGCGCAGGCTGCCATCTGTTGTGTGTTTCCCCAATGCTACTACCGCTCATATGCACTTTATTATCTTCACGTGCCTCACCGAATGGCAATCATCTGTTTACACACAAAAAGCCCACTCGTGTTTGCGCACTCAAACTTGAAGCTACTTCAAGGTTTGTCTTTTGATTAGGACTAGTGATCAAACCTGAAGACACTTCTTAAAAGTTTGTTTTTAGATTGCTTAAAATATTTGAAATTTTCAATGTGAATTCTGAATTTATGTTCTACAGACAAAATGTCCAAATCCAATTTGAACTTTGACAGAACTGCTGATTATTTTGCTTCGTTTAACACGAAGCGTACCTATGTTTTGTTTGCAATTCAAAATTTTTCCACCAAACCCAATTTATCATTTTCCAACTTTCACGTTCGTTTAACCGACAAAGATGTGATCAAATTTAGCATTACATATTTGAAATCAACTATTAATACAAAATCGGTCATATTTATGATTGTTCAATTTGAATCTATTGGGAAGCATATTTCAGTGCCTTATCAAATGGCTTTGTTTGATGGCACAACAAGTAATAAACATTTTGTGCAAGGTTTGTTTATTGTCTAATAGTAGCATAGTTGACTATTTAATTATTTACTGTATATTTCGCAGAGAGCACTATCACGCATCAATCTCTAACTGGAGTTGCTAACTTCTCACTCGATAGTATCAGTGCTCCAGATTTGGGTTTGGTGATTGATGATATTTTGAAGATCTATTGTAAGTTCGATGTTGTCAATAATGGTGGAGAATTGAGCCACAATCACTACCAACAACAAGCTGCAACCTCAAAGGTCCTTCAAGACTACGATTTACTGTTGGAAAGTGCCAAATTTGCGGATGTCGTACTGGTTGTTGGCAAAGATGCTACCAAAAAAGAACTTAATGTACACAAGAACATTCTCACTGCGAGATCACCTGTTTTTGGCGCAATGTTTGTACACAATGATACCAAAGAAGCACAGGAATCGAGGATAGTGATCACGGATGTGGTACCTGAAGTATTTGAACAGTTCATTCGATTCGTGTACACGGGAAAAGTGACCCAAATGGATACATATGCACAGGATTTGTTGATTGTTGCGGATAAGGTCTGTATTTATCAGTTTTTCCATTTGTGTCATCTAATTTCTATATATCCCCACAGTACCAAATGGACTGTCTCAAGTCACTGTGTTCGCACCATCTATCCTCTCAACTCACCACCGAATCAGTGTCCTCCATTTTAGTGCTAGCAGATCTGCACAATGCAGCTGAATTGAAGTCAAACTGTGTCGATTACATTGCTGATCATGCTGAGCATGTGATGGCTACTGAAGATTTTACCAAACACATCGTGAACAAACCTGCGCTGATGTTAGAGTTGTTCCAGAGACAATCAACAAAGAGATTCAAGAATGTTTGAAAATTGTTCTAATCACAATGGTTTTGCAGCACTGATCTGAAAACGAGCAATTTGTTGTGCGACAATTTGATTTTTCATGATTACAATAAAGTGATTATCAAAAATATTATATTTTTGACGATTATTAACGTTGGCCAATTTTGTTTTGATTTTGAAAAATGTGGCATTACCACTACGCTATAACTAGAGTTTACTGCACTTGCTGCTTTCTACCAAGTGTTGTGGGTGTGTTTAAGTTCAACCACTAGTTCTCCAACTCAATGCAATTGCAGAGGGCCTCACCGCATGGCAATCAGCTGTTTGCGAAAAAGTTCACTCGTGTTTGTCTCAAACTTGAAAACAATTCGGAAAAGTGTGTTCTCGATTTCTAAAAGTAGTTGAAATTCTGCATTATTCATATATATTTAATTTATGTCCACACAGTCAAAATGTCCACCTCCAATTTGAATTTAGCCAAGACATCTACTGCTAATTATTTTGCTTCATTTAAAATGAAACGTACCGATGTTATGTTTACAATCAAAAGCTTTTCCACCAAACCAAATTTATCATATTCCAATTTTTACGTTCGTGTAACCGATGAAGATGTGGTCAAATTTAGCATTACATATTTGAAATCAACTATTCGTACAAATTCAGGCATATTTATGATTGTTCAATTTGAATCCATTGGGCAGCATATTTCCGTGGTCTATCAAATGGCTTTGCTTGATTCGGCATCAAAACATTATTTTTTCCAATGTTTGTTCATTGACTAGTAATAATAGTTGTGTAATTATTTAATACATTTAATAGAGAGCACTATCACTCATCAATCTTTAACTGGGGCTGTAAACTTCTCACAAGATAACATCACTGCCCCAAATTTGAGTTTGGTGATGGATGATACTTTGATGATCTATTGTAAGTTCAAGGTTGTCAATAATGATGTTTACGCTAAATTGACAAACGATCAGCCTCAACAACAATCTTCAATCTCCAAGTTGCTACAGGACTATGATACTCTACTGGAAAATTCTAAATTTGCGGACGTTCTTTTGGTGGTGGGTAAAGATGGTGCCATGAAGGAACTTCATGCACACAAGAACATTCTCATCCGATACCAAAAGTATCGGCTATGTGAGTGAGGGAGTGTGTGTCTGTGTCCAATGAGCATTTGGTATTTGGTATTTCACATTTGTAGTGCAAATTGTTGCCCTAAATTGTTAATTTGCGTATGAATTAAAAAATCCACTCTCTAAATTGGGTGTTGGCGGCGTGGAAATAAGATCCACGTTGTTCAAAAACATTAGCTATCATGTTCAAGTACGAGTTTTCTCAATGTTTACGTTGGAGATTTTTAGTTTTTGGTTTGTACTCGAGTATTACTCTATTCTCCGCCCTATAATGTGTTTTAATTAGTAGATCTGAGGTGAATCTTGGATATTTAGTGTATTACTTGAGGTTAAATTAGGGATATCGATTTTTTAGATGGTCTCAAATGTTCAATTACGAGTTTTCTCAATGTTTACGTTGGAGATTTGTTGTTTTTGGTTTGGTATTCGAGTATTACTCTATTCTCCGCCCTGATTATGTGTTTTAATTAGTAGATATGAAGTGAATCTACGAGAATTAGTGTCTTACTTGAGGATAAATTAGGGATATCGATGTTTTTAGATGGTCGCAAATGTTCAATTACGAGTTTTCTCAATGTTTACGTTGGAGATTTGTTGTTTTTGGTTTGGTATTCGAGTATTACTCTATTCTCCGCCCTATAATGTGTTTTAATTAGTAGATATGAAGTGAATCTACGAGAATTAGTGTCTTACTTGAGGATTAATTAGGGATATCAATGTTTTTCGATGGTCGAAAATGTTCACGTACGAGTTTTCACAATGTTTACGTTGGAGCTTTGTTGTTTTTGGTTTTCTACTCGAGTATTACTCTATTCTCCGCCCTAATAGGTGTTTTAATTAGTAGATATGAAGTGAATCTACGAGAATTAGTGTCTTACTTGAGGATAAATAAGGGATATCGATGTTTTTAGATGGTGAAAGAATTATTTTTAAATTAAAATATCAATGATTGGCTTATGGTAGGGTTGTGTGATGCTTTTGTATAGCTCATGTGGGCACTAAATGTTCACAGTGGTGTGCATTTTATGAAAAGATTTCCATATCGGTGCTGGGTTGCATCAAAACTAATGATATGGACAATCACATCAGTGTGTGTGTGCCTGTGTCCAATGAGCATTTGGTATATGAAGGTTGTGTTATACAACCTTCAATGTCAGGTTGGTCAAAATGCACAACAGTCATCATCTCCACATCAGTGAGTGAGTGGGTGTGTGTCTGTGCCTAATGAGCATTTAATATTCGGTAATTAAAGTGTCTAATCAGTAGATACCGAACCCATGAAGGTAAATAATCATGCTCTATCAACTTTTGCACCAGTTTTCTAATGCTCTTCAATCTTTAAATATTCCCCACTCACTGTTTGTTGACTGTAGGAGAGCACATTGTTTGTTTGTTTGTACATTTGGTTGCGGCAATGGAAATTGGCTGAATCTAGCCAATTTCCATTGCAAAGATAAGCTTGTTCATCAAAATAGCCGATACAATTGGTTGCGCCAATAGAAATAAGATGAATCTAACCTATTTCCATGAACGAGATAAGTTTGTTCATCAAAACTTCCGATACATTTGGTTGCGGCAATGGAAAAAGGATGAATCTAACCTATTTCCATTAGCGAGATAAACTTATTCATCACATAGACGATACATTTGGTATCGGGCATAGCCGATACAATTGGTATCGGCCATGGAAATTGGCTGAATCTAGCCAATTTCGATGTACGAGATAAGCTTGTTCATCAAATAACCGATACATTTGGTTGCGGCAATGGAAATAGGATGAATCTAACCTATATCCATTAGCGAGATAAGCTTGTTCATCAAAACATACAAAACATTTTGTTGCGGCAATGGAAATAGGATGAATCTAACCTATTTCCATGTACGAGATAAGCTTGTTCATCAAATAACCGATACATTTGGTTGCGGCAATGGAAATAGGATGAATCTAACCTATTTCCATTAGCGAGATAAGCTTGTTCATCAAAACATACAAAACATTTTGTTGAGGCAATGGAAATAGGATGAATCTAACCTATTTCCATGTTCGAGATAAGCTTGTTCATCAAATAACCGATACATTTGGTTGCGGCAATGGAAATAGGATGAATCTAACCTATTTCCATGTTCGAGATAAGCTTGTTCATCAAACAGCCGATACATTTGGTTGCGGCAATGGAAATAGGATGAATCTAACCTATTTCCATTGTCGAGATAAGCTTGTTCATCACATAGCCGATACATTTGGTATCGGCTATTGCGGAGTTGCGGCAATGGAAATAGGATGGATCTAACCTATTTCCATTAGCGAGATAAGCTTGTTCATCACATAGCCGATACATTTGGTTGCGGCAATGGAAATAGGATGATTCTAACCTATTTCCATGTACGAGATAAGCTTGTTCATCACATAGCCGATACATTTGGTTGCGGCAATGGAAATAGGATGAATCTAACCTATTTCCATGTACGAGATAAGCTTGTTCATCACATAGCCGATACATTTGGTATCGGCCATAGCCGATACATTTGTTTGCGGCAATGGAATTAGGATGAATCTAACCTATTTCCATTGTCGAGATAAGCTTGTTCATCACATAGCCGATACATTTGGTATCGGCCATAGCCGATACATTTGGTTGCGGCAAAGGAAATAGGATGAATCTAACCTATTTCCATGTACGAGATAAGCTTGTTCATCAAACAGCCAATACATTTGGTTGCGGCAATGGAAATAGGATGAATCTAACCTATTTCCATTAGCGAGATAAACTTGTTCATCACATAGCCGATACATTTGGTATCGGCTTTTGCGGAGTTGCGGCAATGGAAATAGGATGAATCTAACCTATTTCCATTAGCGAGATAAGCTTGTTCATCACATAGCCGATACATTTGGTTGCGGCAATGGAAATAGGATGAATCTAACCTATTTCCATGTACGAGATAAGCTTGTTCATCAAACAGCCAATACATTTGGTTGCGGCAATGGAAATAGGATGAATCTAACCTATTTCCATGTACGAGATAAGCTTGTTCATCACATAGCCGATACATTTGGTATCGGCAATGGAAATAGGATGAATCTAACCTATTTCCATGTACGAGATAAGCTTGTTCATCAATAGCCGATAGATTTGGTATCGGCTATTGCGGAGTTGCGGCAATGGAAATAAGATGAATCTAACCTATTTCCATTAGCGAGATAAGCTTGTTCATCACATAGCCGATACATTTGGTATCGGCAAAGGAAATAGGATGAATCTAACCTATTTCCATTGCCGAGATAAGCTTGTTCATCAAACAGCCAATACATTTGGTTGCGGCAATGGAAATAGGATGAATCTAACCTATTTCCATTGGCGAGATAAGCTTGTTCATCACATAGCCGATACATTTGGTATCGGCCATAGCCGATACATTTGTTTGCGGCAAAGGAAATAGGATGAATCTAACCTATTTCCATTGTCGAGATAAGCTTGTTCATCACATAGTCGATACATTTGGTATCGGCCATAGCCGATACATTTGGTTGCGGCAATGGAAATAGGATGAATCTAACCTATTTCCATTGTCGAGATAAGCTTGTTCATCAAACAGCCAATACATTTGGTTGCGGCAATGGAAATAGGATGAATCTAACCTATTTCCATGTACGAGATAAGCTTGTTCATCAAAACTTCTGATACATTTGGTTGCGGCCATAGCCGATACAATTGGTATCGGCAATGGAAATAGGATGAATCTAACCTATTTCCATTAGCGAAATAAGCGTGTTCATCACATAGCCGATAGATTTGGTATCGGCTATTGCGGAGTTGCGGCAATGGAAATAAGATGAATCTAATCTATTTCCATTAGCGAGATAAGCTTGTTCATCACATAGCCGATACATTTGGTATCGGCAAAGGAAATAGGATGAATCTAACCTATTTCCATGTACGAGATAAGCTTGTTCATCACATAGCCGATACATTTGGTATCGGCCATAGCCGATACATTTGTTTGCGGCAATGGAATTAGGATGAATCTAACCTATTTCCAATGTCGAGATAAGCTTGTTCATCACATAGCCGATACATTTGGTATCGGCCATAGCCGATACATTTGTTATCGGCAATGGAAATAGGATGAATCTAACCTATTTCCATGTACGAGATAAGCTTGTTCATCACATAGCCGATACATTTGGTATCGGCCATAGCCGATAAATTTGGTATCGGCTATTGCGGAGTTGCGGCAATGGAAATAGGATGAAACTAACCTATTTCCATTGCCGAGATAAGCTTGTTCATCAAACAGCCGATACATTTGGTTGCGGCAATGGAAATAGGATGAATCTAACCTATTTCCATGTACAAGATAAGCTTGTTCATCACATAGCCGATACATTTGTTTGCGGCAATGGAAATAGGATGAATCTAACCTATATCCATGTACGATATAAGCTTGTTCATCACATAGCCGATACATTTGTTATCGGCCATAGCCGATACATTTGTTTGCGGCAATGGAATTAGGATGAATCTAACCTATTTCCAATGTCGAGATAAGCTTGTTCATCACATAGCCGATACATTTGGTATCGGCCATACCGATACATTTGTTATCGGCAATGGAAATAGGATGAATCTAACCTATTTCTATTAGCGAAATAAGCGTGTTCATCACATAGCCGATAGATTTGGTATCGGCTATTGCGGAGTTGCGGCAATGGAAATAAGATGAATCTAATCTATTTCCATTAGCGAGATAAGCTTGTTCATCACATAGCCGATACATTTGGTATCGGCCATAGCCGATACATTTGTTGTCGGCAATGGAAATAGGATGAAACTAACCTATTTCCATTGCCGAGATAAGCTTGTTCATCAAACAGCCGATACATTTGGTTGCGGCAATGGAAATAGGATGAATCTAACCTATTTCCATTAGCGAAATAAGCGTGTTCATCAATAGCCGATAGATTTGGTATCGGCTATTGCGGAGTTGCGGCAATGGAAATAAGATGAATCTAATCTATTTCCATTAGCAAGATAAGCTTGTTCATCACATAGCCGATACATTTGGTATCGGCAAAGGAAATAGGATGAATCTAACCTATTTCCATGTACAAGATAAGCTTGTTCATCACATAGCCGATACATTTGTTTGCGGCAATGGAAATAGGACGAATCTAACCTATATCCATGTACGATATAAGCTTGTTCATCACATAGCCGATACATTTGTTATCGGCAATGGAAATAGGATGAATCTAACCTATTTCCATGTACGAGATAAGCTTGTTCATCAATAGCCGATAGATTTGGTATCGGCTATTGCGGAGTTGCGGCAATGGAAATAAGATGAATCTAATCTATTTCCATTAGCGAGATAAGCTTGTTCATCACATAGCCGATACATTTGGTATCGGCAAAGGAAATAGGATGAATCTAACCTATTTCCATGTACGAGATAAGCTTGTTCATCACATAGCCGATACATTTGTTTGCGGCAATGGAAATAGGATGAATCTAACCTATTTCCATGTACGAGATAGGCTTGTGCATCACATAGCCGATACATTTGGTATCGGCCATAGCCGATACATTTGTTTGCGGCAATGGAAATAGGATGAATCTAACCTATTCCCATTGTCGAGATAAGCTTGTTCATCACATAGTCGATACATTTGGTATCGGCCATAGCCGATACATTTGGTTGCGGCAATGGAAATAGGATGAATCTAACCTATTCCCATTGTCGAGATAAGCTTGTTCATCACATAGCCAATACATTTGGTTGCGGCAATGGAAATAGGATGAATCTAACCTATTTCCATGTACGAGATAAGCTTGTTCATCAAAACTTCTGATACATTTGGTTGCGGCCATAGCCGATACAATTGGTATCGGCAATGGAAATAGGATGAATCTAACCTATTTCCATTAGCGAAATAAGCGTGTTCATCACATAGCCGATAGATTTGGTATCGGCTATTGCGGAGTTGCGGCAATGGAAATAAGATGAATCTAATCTATTTCCATTAGCGAGATAAGCTTGTTCATCACATAGCCGATACATTTGGTATCGGCAAAGGAAATAGGATGAATCTAACCTATTTCCATGTACGAGATAAGCTTGTTCATCACATAGCCGATACATTTGGTATCGGCCATAGCCGATACATTTGTTTGCGGCAATGGAATTAGGATGAATCTAACCTATTTCCAATGTCGAGATAAGCTTGTTCATCACATAGCCGATACATTTGGTATCGGCCATAGCCGATACATTTGTTATCGGCAATGGAAATAGGATGAATCTAACCTATTTCCATGTACGAGATAAGCTTGTTCATCACATAGCCGATACATTTGGTATCGGCCATAGCCGATAAATTTGGTATCGGCTATTGCGGAGTTGCGGCAATGGAAATAGGATGAAACTAACCTATTTCCATTGCCGAGATAAGCTTGTTCATCAAACAGCCGATACATTTGGTTGCGGCAATGGAAATAGGATGAATCTAACCTATTTCCATGTACAAGATAAGCTTGTTCATCACATAGCCGATACATTTGTTTGCGGCAATGGAAATAGGATGAATCTAACCTATATCCATGTACGATATAAGCTTGTTCATCACATAGCCGATACATTTGTTATCGGCCATAGCCGATACATTTGTTTGCGGCAATGGAATTAGGATGAATCTAACCTATTTCCAATGTCGAGATAAGCTTGTTCATCACATAGCCGATACATTTGGTATCGGCCATAGCCGATACATTTGTTATCGGCAATGGAAATAGGATGAATCTAACCTATTTCTATTAGCGAAATAAGCGTGTTCATCACATAGCCGATAGATTTGGTATCGGCTATTGCGGAGTTGCGGCAATGGAAATAAGATGAATCTAACCTATTTCCATTAGCGAGATAAGCTTGTTCATCACATAGCCGATACATTTGGTATCGGCCATAGCCGATACATTTGTTGTCGGCAATGGAAATAGGATGAAACTAACCTATTTCCATTGCCGAGATAAGCTTGTTCATCAAACAGCCGATACATTTGGTTGCGGCAATGGAAATAGGATGAATCTAACCTATTTCCATTAGCGAAATAAGCGTGTTCATCAATAGCCGATAGATTTGGTATCGGCTATTGCGGAGTTGCGGCAATGGAAATAAGATGAATCTAATCTATTTCCATTAGCAAGATAAGCTTGTTCATCACATAGCCGATACATTTGGTATCGGCAAAGGAAATAGGATGAATCTAACCTATTTCCATGTACAAGATAAGCTTGTTCATCACATAGCCGATACATTTGTTTGCGGCAATGGAAATAGGACGAATCTAACCTATATCCATGTACGATATAAGCTTGTTCATCACATAGCCGATACATTTGTTATCGGCAATGGAAATAGGATGAATCTAACCTATTTCCATGTACGAGATAAGCTTGTTCATCAATAGCCGATAGATTTGGTATCGGCTATTGCGGAGTTGCGGCAATGGAAATAAGATGAATCTAATCTATTTCCATTAGCGAGATAAGCTTGTTCATCACATAGCCGATACATTTGGTATCGGCAAAGGAAATAGGATGAATCTAACCTATTTCCATGTACGAGATAAGCTTGTTCATCACATAGCCGATACATTTGTTTGCGGCAATGGAAATAGGATGAATCTAACCTATTTCCATGTACGAGATAGGCTTGTGCATCACATAGCCGATACATTTGGTATCGGCCATAGCCGATACATTTGTTTGCGGCAATGGAAATAGGATGAATCTAACCTATTCCCATTGTCGAGATAAGCTTGTTCATCACATAGTCGATACATTTGGTATCGGCCATAGCCGATACATTTGGTTGCGGCAATGGAAATAGGATGAATCTAACCTATTCCCATTGTCGAGATAAGCTTGTTCATCACATAGCCAATACATTTGGTTGCGGCAATGGAAATAGGATGAATCTAACCTATTTCCATGTACGAGATAAGCTTGTTCATCAAAACTTCTGATACATTTGGTTGCGGCCATAGCCGATACAATTGGTATCGGCAATGGAAATAGGATGAATCTAACCTATTTCCATTAGCGAAATAAGCGTGTTCATCACATAGCCGATAGATTTGGTATCGGCTATTGCGGAGTTGCGGCAATGGAAATAAGATGAATCTAATCTATTTCCATTAGCGAGATAAGCTTGTTCATCACATAGCCGATACATTTGGTATCGGCAAAGGAAATAGGATGAATCTAACCTATTTCCATGTACGAGATAAGCTTGTTCATCACATAGCCGATACATTTGGTATCGGCCATAGCCGATACATTTGTTTGCGGCAATGGAATTAGGATGAATCTAACCTATTTCCAATGTCGAGATAAGCTTGTTCATCACATAGCCGATACATTTGGTATCGGCCATAGCCGATACATTTGTTATCGGCAATGGAAATAGGATGAATCTAACCTATTTCCATGTACGAGATAAGCTTGTTCATCACATAGCCGATACATTTGGTATCGGCCATAGCCGATAAATTTGGTATCGGCTATTGCGGAGTGCGGCAATGGAAATAGGATGAAACTAACCTATTTCCATTGCCGAGATAAGCTTGTTCATCAAACAGCCGATACATTTGGTTGCGGCAATGGAAATAGGATGAATCTAACCTATTTCCATGTACAAGATAAGCTTGTTCATCACATAGCCGATACATTTGTTTGCGGCAATGGAAATAGGATGAATCTAACCTATATCCATGTACGATATAAGCTTGTTCATCACATAGCCGATACATTTGTTATCGGCCATAGCCGATACATTTGTTTGCGGCAATGGAATTAGGATGAATCTAACCTATTTCCAATGTCGAGATAAGCTTGTTCATCACATAGCCGATACATTTGGTATCGGCCATAGCCGATACATTTGTTATCGGCAATGGAAATAGGATGAATCTAACCTATTTCTATTAGCGAAATAAGCGTGTTCATCACATAGCCGATAGATTTGGTATCGGCTATTGCGGAGTTGCGGCAATGGAAATAAGATGAATCTAACCTATTTCCATTAGCGAGATAAGCTTGTTCATCACATAGCCGATACATTTGGTATCGGCCATAGCCGATACATTTGTTGTCGGCAATGGAAATAGGATGAAACTAACCTATTTCCATTGCCGAGATAAGCTTGTTCATCAAACAGCCGATACATTTGGTTGCGGCAATGGAAATAGGATGAATCTAACCTATTTCCATTAGCGAAATAAGCGTGTTCATCAATAGCCGATAGATTTGGTATCGGCTATTGCGGAGTTGCGGCAATGAAAATAAGATGAATCTAATCTATTTCCATTAGCAAGATAAGCTTGTTCATCACATAGCCGATACATTTGGTATCGGCAAAGGAAATAGGATGAATCTAACCTATTTCCATGTACAAGATAAGCTTGTTCATCACATAGCCGATACATTTGTTTGCGGCAATGGAAATAGGACGAATCTAACCTATATCCATGTACGATATAAGCTTGTTCATCACATAGCCGATACATTTGTTATCGGCAATGGAAATAGGATGAATCTAACCTATTTCCATGTACGAGATAAGCTTGTTCATCAATAGCCGATAGATTTGGTATCGGCTATTGCGGAGTTGCGGCAATGGAAATAAGATGAATCTAATCTATTTCCATTAGCGAGATAAGCTTGTTCATCACATAGCCGATACATTTGGTATCGGCAAAGGAAATAGGATGAATCTAACCTATTTCCATGTACGAGATAAGCTTGTTCATCACATAGCCGATACATTTGTTTGCGGCAATGGAAATAGGATGAATCTAACCTATTTCCATGTACGAGATAGGCTTGTGCATCACATAGCCGATACATTTGGTATCGGCCATAGCCGATACATTTGTTTGCGGCAATGGAAATAGGATGAATCTAACCTATTCCCATTGTCGAGATAAGCTTGTTCATCACATAGTCGATACATTTGGTATCGGCCATAGCCGATACATTTGGTTGCGGCAATGGAAATAGGATGAATCTAACCTATTCCCATTGTCGAGATAAGCTTGTTCATCACATAGCCAATACATTTGGTTGCGGCAATGGAAATAGGATGAATCTAACCTATTTCCATGTACGAGATAAGCTTGTTCATCAAAACTTCTGATACATTTGGTTGCGGCCATAGCCGATACAATTGGTATCGGCAATGGAAATAGGATGAATCTAACCTATTTCCATTAGCGAAATAAGCGTGTTCATCACATAGCCGATAGATTTGGTATCGGCTATTGCGGAGTTGCGGCAATGGAAATAAGATGAATCTAATCTATTTCCATTAGCGAGATAAGCTTGTTCTTCACATAGCCGATACATTTGGTATCGGCAAAGGAAATAGGATGAATCTAACCTATTTCCATGTACGAGATAAGCTTGTTCATCACATAGCCGATACATTTGGTATCGGCCATAGCCGATACATTTGTTTGCGGCAATGGAATTAGGATGAATCTAACCTATTTCCAATGTCGAGATAAGCTTGTTCATCACATAGCCGATACATTTGGTATCGGCCATAGCCGATACATTTGTTATCGGCAATGGAAATAGGATGAATCTAACCTATTTCCATGTACGAGATAAGCTTGTTCATCACATAGCCGATACATTTGGTATCGGCCATAGCCGATAAATTTGGTATCGGCTATTGCGGAGTTGCGGCAATGGAAATAGGATGAAACTAACCTATTTCCATTGCCGAGATAAGCTTGTTCATCAAACAGCCGATACATTTGGTTGCGGCAATGGAAATAGGATGAATCTAACCTATTTCCATGTACAAGATAAGCTTGTTCATCACATAGCCGATACATTTGTTTGCGGCAATGGAAATAGGATGAATCTAACCTATATCCATGTACGATATAAGCTTGTTCATCACATAGCCGATACATTTGTTATCGGCCATAGCCGATACATTTGTTTGCGGCAATGGAATTAGGATGAATCTAACCTATTTCCAATGTCGAGATAAGCTTGTTCATCACATAGCCGATACATTTGGTATCGGCCATAGCCGATACATTTGTTATCGGCAATGGAAATAGGATGAATCTAACCTATTTCTATTAGCGAAATAAGCGTGTTCATCACATAGCCGATAGATTTGGTATCGGCTATGCGGAGTTGCGGCAATGGAAATAAGATGAATCTAACCTATTTCCATGTAGCGAGATAAGCTTGTTCATCACATAGCCGATACATTTGGTATCGGCCATAGCCGATAAATTTGGTATCGGCTATTGCGGAGTTGCGGCAATGGAAATAGGATGAAACTAACCTATTTCCATTGCCGAGATAAGCTTGTTCATCAAACAGCCGATACATTTGGTTGCGGCAATGGAAATAGGATGAATCTAACCTATTTCCATGTACAAGATAAGCTTGTTCATCACATAGCCGATACATTTGTTTGCGGCAATGGAAATAGGATGAATCTAACCTATATCCATGTACGATATAAGCTTGTTCATCACATAGCCGATACATTTGTTATCGGCAATGGAAATAGGATGAATCTAACCTATTTCCATGTACGAGATAAGCTTGTTCATCACATAGCCGATAGATTTGGTATCGGCTATTGCGGAGTTGCGGCAATGGAAATAAGATGAATCTAATCTATTTCCATTAGCGAGATAAGCTTGATCATCACATAGCCGATACATTTGGTATCGGCAAAGGAAATAGGATGAATCTAACCTATTTCCATGTACGAGATAAGCTTGTTCATCACATAGCCGATACATTTGTTTGCGGCAATGGAAATAGGATGAATCTAACCTATATCCATGTACGATATAAGCTTGTTCATCACATAGCCGATACATTTGTTTGCGGCAATGGAAATAGGATGAATCTAACCTATATCCATGTACGATATAAGCTTGTTCATCACATAGCCGATACATTTGTTTGCGGCAATGGAAATAGGATGAATCTAACCTATTTCCATGTACGAGATAGGCTTGTGCATCACATAGCCGATACATTTGGTTGCGGCAATGGAAATAGGATGAATCTAACCTATTCCCATTGTCGAGATAAGCTTGTTCATCACATAGCCAATACATTTGGTTGCGGCAATGGAAATAGGATGAATCTAACCTATTTCCATTGCCGAGATAAGCTTGTTCATCAAAACTTCTGATACATTTGGTTGCGGCCATAGCCGATACAATTGGTATCGGCAATGGAAATAGGATGAATCTAACCTATTTCCATGTACAAGATAAGCTTGTTCATCACATAGCCGATACATTTGTTTGCGGCAATGGAAATAGGATGAATCTAACCTATATCCATGTACGATATAAGCTTGTTCATCACATAGCCGATACATTTGTTATCGGCCATAGCCGATACATTTGTTTGCGGCAATGGAATTAGGATGAATCTAACCTATTTCCAATGTCGAGATAAGCTTGTTCATCACATAGCCGATACATTTGTTATCGGCAATGGAAATAGGATGAATCTAACCTATTTCCATTAGCGAAATAAGCGTGTTCATCACATAGCCGATAGATTTGGTATCGGCTATTGCGGAGTTGCGGCAATGGAAATAAGATGAATCTAATCTATTTCCATTAGCGAGATAAGCTTGTTCATCACATAGCCGATACATTTGTTATCGGCAATGGAAATAGGATGAATCTAACCTATTTCCATGTACGAGATAAGCTTGTTCATCACATAGCCGATACATTTGGTATCGGCCATAGCCGATAAATTTGGTATCGGCTATTGCGGAGTTGCGGCAATGGAAATAGGATGAAACTAACCTATTTCCATTGCCGAGATAAGCTTGTTCATCAAACAGCCGATACATTTGTTTGCGGCAATGGAAATAGGATGAATCTAACCTATATTTATGTACGATATAAGCTTGTTCATCACATAGCCGATACATTTGTTATCGGCAATGGAAATAGGATGAATCTAACCTATTTCCATGTACGAGATAAGCTTGTTCATCAATAGCCGATAGATTTGGTATCGGCTATTGCGGAGTTGCGGCAATGGAAATAAGATGAATCTAATCTATTTCCATTAGCGAGATAAGCTTGATCATCACATAGCCGATACATTTGGTATCGGCAAAGGAAATAGGATGAATCTAACCTATTTCCATGTACGAGATAAGCTTGTTCATCACATAGCCGATACATTTGTTTGCGGCAATGGAAATAGGATGAATCTAACCTATATCCATGTACGATATAAGCTTGTTCATCACATAGCCGATACATTTGTTTGCGGCAATGGAAATAGGATGAATCTAACCTATATCCATGTACGATATAAGCTTGTTCATCACATAGCCGATACATTTGTTTGCGGCAATGGAAATAGGATGAATCTAACCTATTTCCATGTACGAGATAGGCTTGTGCATCACATAGCCGATACATTTGGTATCGGCCATAGCCGATACATTTTTTTGCGGCAATGGAAATAGGATGAATCTAACCTATTCCCATTGTCGAGATAAGCTTGTTCATCACATAGCCAATACATTTGGTTGCGGCAATGGAAATAGGATGAATCTAACCTATTTCCATTGCCGAGATAAGCTTGTTCATCAAAACTTCTGATACATTTGGTTGCGGCCATAGCCGATACAATTGGTATCGGCAATGGAAATAGGATGAATCTAACCTATTTCCATGTACAAGATAAGCTTGTTCATCACATAGCCGATACATTTGTTTGCGGCAATGGAATTAGGATGAATCTAACCTATTTCCAATGTCGAGATAAGCTTGTTCATCACATAGCCGATACATTTGGTTTCGGCCATAGCCGATACATTTGTTATCGGCAATGGAAATAGAATGAATCTAACCTATTTCCATTAGCGAAATAAGCGTGTTCATCACATAGCCGATAGATTTGGTATCGGCTATTGCGGAGTTGCGGCAATGGAAATAAGATGAATCTAATCTATTTCCATTAGCGAGATAAGCTTGTTCATCACATAGCCGATACAATTGGTATCGGCAATGGAAATAGGATGAATCTAACCTATTTCCATTAGCGAAATAAGCGTGTTCATCACATAGCCGATAGATTTGGTATCGGCTATTGCGGAGTTGCGGCAATGGAAATAAGATGAATCTAATCTATTTCCATTAGCGAGATAAGCTTGTTCTTCACATAGCCGATACATTTGGTATCGGCAAAGGAAATAGGATGAATCTAACCTATTTCCATGTACGAGATAAGCTTGTTCATCACATAGCCGATACATTTGGTATCGGCCATAGCCGATACATTTGTTTGCGGCAATGGAATTAGGATGAATCTAACCTATTTCCAATGTCGAGATAAGCTTGTTCATCACATAGCCGATACATTTGGTATCGGCCATAGCCGATACATTTGTTATCGGCAATGGAAATAGGATGAATCTAACCTATTTCCATGTACGAGATAAGCTTGTTCATCACATAGCCGATACATTTGGTATCGGCCATAGCCGATAAATTTGGTATCGGCTATTGCGGAGTTGCGGCAATGGAAATAGGATGAAACTAACCTATTTCCATTGCCGAGATAAGCTTGTTCATCAAACAGCCGATACATTTGGTTGCGGCAATGGAAATAGGATGAATCTAACCTATTTCCATGTACAAGATAAGCTTGTTCATCACATAGCCGATACATTTGTTTGCGGCAATGGAAATAGGATGAATCTAACCTATATCCATGTACGATATAAGCTTGTTCATCACATAGCCGATACATTTGTTATCGGCCATAGCCGATACATTTGTTTGCGGCAATGGAATTAGGATGAATCTAACCTATTTCCAATGTCGAGATAAGCTTGTTCATCACATAGCCGATACATTTGGTATCGGCCATAGCCGATACATTTGTTATCGGCAATGGAAATAGGATGAATCTAACCTATTTCTATTAGCGAAATAAGCGTGTTCATCACATAGCCGATAGATTTGGTATCGGCTATTGCGGAGTTGCGGCAATGGAAATAAGATGAATCTAACCTATTTCCATTGTCGAGATAAGCTTGTTCATCACATAGCCGATACATTTGGTATCGGCCAAAGCCGATAGATTTGGTATCGGCTATTGCGGAGGTTGCGGCAATGGAAATAGGATGAATCTAACCTATTTCCATTGCCGAGATAAGCTTGTTCATCAAACAGCCGATACATTTGGTTGCGGCAATGGAAATAGGATGAATCTAACCTATTTCCATGTACGAGATAAGCTTGTTCATCACATAGCCGATACATTTGGTTGCGGCAATGGAAATAGGATGAATCTAACCTATATCCATGTACGATATAAGCTTGTTCATCACATAGCCGATACATTTGTTATCGGCAATGGAAATAGGATGAATCTAACCTATTTCCATGTACGAGATAAGCTTGTTCATCAATAGCCGATAGATTTGGTATCGGCTATTGCGGAGTTGCGGCAATGGAAATAGGATGAATCTAACCTATTTCCATTGTCGAGATAAGCTTGTTCATCACATAGCCGATACATTTGGTATCGGCAAAGGAAATAGGATGAATCTAACCTATTTCCATTGTCGAGATAAGCTTGTTCATCACATAGCCGATACATTTGTTTGCGGCAATGGAAATAGGATGAATCTAACCTATATCCATGTACGATATAAGCTTGTTCATCACATAGCCGATACATTTGTTTGCGGCAATGGAAATAGGATGAATCTAACCTATATCCATGTACGATATAAGCTTGTTCATCACATAGCCGATACATTTGTTTGCGGCAATGGAAATAGGATGAATCTAACCTATTTCCATGTACGAGATAAGCTTGTTCATCACATAGCCGATACATTTGGTTGCGGCAATGGAAATAGGATGAATCTAACCTATTTCCATTGTCGAGATAAGCTTGTTCATCACATAGCCGATACATTTGGTTGCGGCAATGGAAATAGGATGAATCTAACCTATTTCCATTGCCGAGATAAGCTTGTTCATCAAAACTTCCGATACATTTGGAATCGGCCATAGCCGATACATTTGGTTGCGGCAATGGAAATAGGATGAATCTAACCTATTTCCATGTACGAGATAAGCTTGTTCATCACATAGCCGATACATTTGGTATCGGCAATGGAAATAGGATGAATCTAACCTATTTCCATGTACGAGATAAGCTTGTTCATCACATATCCGATACATTTGGAATCGGCCATAGCCGATACATTTGGTTGCGGCAATGGAAATAGGATGAATCTAACCTATTTCCATTGTCGAGATAAGCTTGTTCATCACATAGCCGATACATTTGGTATCGGCAATGGAAATAGGATGAATCTAACCTATTTCCATTAGCGAAATAAGCGTGTTCATCACATAGCCGATAGATTTGGTATCGGCTATTGCGGAGGTTGCGGCAATGGAAATAAGATGAATCTAATCTATTTCCATTAGCGAGATAAGCTTGTTCATCACATAGCCGATACATTTGGTATCGGCAATGGAAATAGGATGAATCTAACCTATTTCCATGTACGAGATAAGCTTGTTCATCACATAGCCGATACATTTGGTATCGGCCATAGCCGATACATTTGGTATCGGCTATTGCGGAGTTGCGGCAATGGAAATAGGATGAATCTAACCTATTTCCATGTACGAGATAAGCTTGTTCATCAAACAGCCGATACATTTGGTTGCGGCAATGGAAATAGGATGAATCTAACCTATTTCCATGTACGAGATAAGCTTGTTCATCACATAGCCGATACATTTGTTATCGGCAATGGAAATAGGATGAATCTAACCTATTTCCATGTACGAGATAAGCTTGTTCATCAATAGCCGATACATTTGGTATCGGCTATTGCGGAGTTGCGGCAATGGAAATAAGATGAATCTAACCTATTTCCATTAGCGAGATAAGCTTGTTCATCACATAGCCGATACATTTGGTATCGGCAATGGAAATAGGATGAATCTAACCTATTTCCATGTACGAGATAAGCTTGTTCATCAAATAACCGATACATTTTTTTGCGTCAATGGAAATAGGATGAATCTAACCTATATCCATGTACGATATAAGCTTGTTCATCACATAGCCGATACATTTGTTTGCGGCAATGGAAATAGGATGAATCTAACCTATATCCATGTACGATATAAGCTTGTTCATCACATAGCCGATACATTTGGTTGCGGCAATGGAAATAGGATGAATCTAACCTATTTCCATTGTCGAGATAAACTTGTTCATCACATAGCCGATAGATTTGGTATCGGCCAAAGCCGATAGATTTGGTATCGGCAATGGAAATAGGATGAATCTAACCTATTCCCATTGTCGAGATAAGCTTGTTCATCACATAGCCGATACATTTGGTTGCGGCAATGGAAATAGGATGAATCTAACCTATTTCCATTGTCGAGATAAGCTTGTTCATCAAAACTTCTGATACATTTGGTTGCGGCCATAGCCGATACATTTGGTATCGGCAATGGAAATAGGATGAATCTAACCTATTTCCATGTACGAGATAAGCTTGTTCATCAAATAACCGATACATTTGGTTGCGGCAATGGAAATAGGATGAATCTAACCTATTTCCATTGTCGAGATAAGCTTGTTCATCACATAGCCGATACATTTGGTTTCGGCCATAGCCGATACATTTGGTATCGGCAATGGAAATAGGATGAATCTAACCTATTTCCATTAGCGAAATAAGCGTGTTCATCACATAGCCGATAGATTTGGTATCGGCTATGCGGAGTTGCGGCAATGGAAATAGGATGAATCTAACCTATTTCCATTGTCGAGATAAGCTTGTTCATCACATAGCCGATACATTAGGTATCGGCAATGGAAATAGGATGAATCTAACCTATTTCCATTAGCGAAATAAGCGTGTTCATCACATAGCCGATAGATTTGGTATCGGCTATTGCGGAGTTGCGGCAATGGAAATAAGATGAATCTAACCTATTTCCATTGTCGAGATAAGCTTGTTCATCACATAGCCGATACATTAGGTATCGGCAAAGGAAATAGGATGAATCTAACCTATTTCCATGTACGAGATAAGCTTGTTCATCAAATAACTGATACATTTGTTTGCGGCAATGGAAATAGGATGAATCTAACCTATTTCCATGTACGAGATAAGCTTGTTCATCACATAGCCGATACATTTGGTTGCGGCAATGGAAATAGGATGAATCTAACCTATTTCCATTGTCGAGATAAGCTTGTTCATCAAACAGCCGATAGATTTGGTATCGGCCATTGCGGAGTTGCGGCAATGGAAATAGGATGAATCTAACCTATTTCCATTAGCGAGATAAGCTTGTTCATCAAACAGCCGATACATTTGGTTGCGGCAATGGAAATAGGATGAATCTAACCTATTTCCATTGTCGAGATAAGCTTGTTCATCAAACAGCCGATACATTTGGTTGCGGCAATGGAAATAGGATGAATCTAATCTATTTCCATTAGCGAGATAAGCTTGTTCATCACATAGCCGATACATTTGGTATCGGCAATGGAAATAGGATGAATCTAACCTATTTCCATGTACGAGATAAGCTTGTTCATCACATAGCCGATAGATTTGGTATCGGCCAAAGCCGATAGATTTGGTATCGGCAATGGAAATAGGATGAATCTAACCTATTTCCATTGTCGAGATAAGCTTGTTCATCACATAGCCGATACATTTGGTTGCGGCAATGGAAATAGGATGAATCTAACCTATTTCCATTGTCGAGATAAGCTTGTTCATCAAAACTTCCGATACATTTGGTTGCGGCCATAGCCGATACATTTGGTATCGGCAATGGAAATAGGATGAATCTAACCTATTTCCATGTACGAGATAAGCTTGTTCATCACATAGCCGATACATTTGGTTGCGGCAATGGAAATAGGATGAATCTAACCTATTTCCATTGTCGAGATAAGCTTGTTCATCACATAGCCGATACATTTGGTATCGGCCAAAGCCGATACATTTGGTATCGGCAATGGAAATAGGATGAATCTAACCTATTTCCATTGTCGAGATAAGCTTGTTCATCACATAGCCGATAGATTTGGTATCGGCTATTGCGGAGTTGCGGCAATGGAAATAGGATGAATCTAACCTATTTCCATTGTCGAGATAAGCTTGTTCATCACATAGCCGATAGATTTGGTATCGGCAATGGAAATAGGATGAATCTAACCTATTTCCATTAGCGAAATAAGCGTGTTCATCACATAGCCGATAGATTTGGTATCGGCTATTGCGGAGTTGCGGCAATGGAAATAGGATGAATCTAACCTATTTCCATTGTCGAGATAAGCTTGTTCATCACATAGCCGATACATTTGGTATCGGCAAAGGAAATAGGATGAATCTAACCTATTTCCATGTACGAGATAAGCTTGTTCATCAAATAACCGATACATTTGGTTGCGGCAATGGAAATAGGATGAATCTAACCTATTTCCATGTACGAGATAAGCTTGTTCATCAAAAAGCCGATACATTTGGTTGCGGCAATGGAAATAGGATGAATCTAACCTATTTCCATTGCCGAGATAAGCTTGTTCATCAAAACAGCCGATAGATTTGGTATCGGCTATTGCGGAGTTGCGGCAATGGAAATAGGATGAATCTACCCTATTTCCATTAGCGAGATAAGCGTGTTCATCAAAACAGCCGATACATTTGGTTGCGGCAATGGAAATAGGATGAATCTAATCTATTTCCATTGCCGAGATAAGCTTGTTCATCAAACAACCGATACATTTGGTTGCGGCAATGGAAATAGGATGAATCTAACCTATTTCCATTAGCGAGATAAGCTTGTTCATCACATAGCCGATACATTTGGTATCGGCAAAGGAAATAGGATGAATCTAACCTATTTCCATGTACGAGATAAGCTTGTTCATCACATAGCCGATACATTTGGTTGCGGCAATGGAAATAGGATGAATCTAACCTATTTCCATGTACGAGATAAGCTTGTTCATCACATAGCCGATACATTTGGTTGCGGCAATGGAAATAGGATGAATCTAACCTATTTCCATGTACGAGATAAGCTTGTTCATCACATAGCCGATACATTTGGTATCGGCCATAGCCGATACATTTGGTTGCGGCAAAGGAAATAGGATGAATCTAACCTATTTCCATTGTCGAGATAAGCTTGTTCATCAAACAGCCGATACATTTGGTTGCGGCAATGGAAATAGGATGAATCTAACCTATTTCCATGTACGAGATAAGCTTGTTCATCACATAGCCGATACATTTGGTATCGGCCATAGCCGATACATTTGGTATCGGCAATGGAAATAGGATGAATCTAACCTATTTCCATGTACGAGATAAGCTTGTTCATCACATAGCCGATACATTTGATATCGGCCATAGCCGATACATTTGGTATCGGCAATGGAAATAGGATAAATCTAACCTATTTCCATGTACGAGATATGATTATTCATCACATAGCCGATACATTTGGTATCGGCCATAGCAATACATTTGGTTTCGGCAATGGAAATAGGATGAATCTAACCTATTTCCATGTACGAGATAAGCTTGTTCATCACATAGCCGATACATTTGGTATCGGCAATGGAAATAGGATGAATCTAACCTATTTCCATGTACGAGATAAGCTTGTTCATCACATAGCCGATACATTTGGTATCGGCCATAGCCGATACATTTGGTTGCGGCAATGGAAATAGGATGAATCTAACCTATTTCCATTGTCGAGATAAGCTTGTTCATCACATAGCCGATACATTTGGTATCGGCAATGGAAATAGGATGAATCTAACCTATTTCCATGTACGAGATAAGCTTGTTCATCACATAGCCGATACATTTGGTTGCGGCAATGGAAATAGGATGAATCTAACCTATTTCCATGTACGAGATAAGCTTGTTCATCACATAGCCGATACATTTGGTATCGGCCATAGCCGATACATTTGGTATCGGCAATGGAAATAGGATGAATCTAACCTATTTCCATTAGCGAGATAAGCTTGTTCATCACATAGCCGATAGATTTGGTATCGGCTATTGCGGAGTTGCGGCAATGGAAATAGGATGAATCTAACCTATTTCCATTAGCGAGATAAGCTTGTTCATCACATAGCCGATACATTTGGTATCGGCAATGGAAATAGGATGAATCTAACCTATTTCCATGTACGAGATAAGCTTGTTCATCACATAGCCGATACATTTGGTTGCGGCAATGGAAATAGGATGAATCTAACCTATTTCCATGTACGAGATAAGCTTGTTCATCACATAGCCGATACATTTGGTATCGGCCATAGCCGATACATTTGGTTGCGGCAATGGAAATAGGATGAATCTAACCTATTTCCATGTACGAGATAAACTTGTTCATCACATAGCCGATACATTTGGTATCGGCAATGGAAATAGGATGAATCTAACCTATTTCCATGTACGAGATAAGCTTGTTCATCACATAGCCGATACATTTGGTATCGGCCATAGCCGATACATTTGGTATCGGTAAAGGAAGTATGATGAATCTAACCTATTTCCATGTACGAGATAAACTTGTTCATCACATAGCCGATACATTTGGTATCGGCCATAGCCGATACATTTGGTTGCGGCAATGGAAATAGGATGAATCTAACCTATTTCCATGTACGAGATAAACTTGTTCATCACATAGCCGATACATTTGGTATCGGCCATAGCCGATACATTTGGTTGCGGCAATGGAAATAGGATGAATCTAACCTATTTCCATTGCCGAGATAAGCTTGTTCATCACATAGCCGATACATTTGGTTGCGGCAATGGAAATAGGATGAATCTAACCTATTTCCATGTACGAGATAAGCTTGTTCATCAAAACTTCCGATACATTTGGTTGCGGCAATGGAAATAGGATGAATCTAACCTATTTCCATGTACGAGATAAGCTTGTTCATCACATAGCCGATACATTTGGTTGCGGCAATGGAAATAGGATGAATCTAACCTATTTCCATGTACGAGATAAGCTTGTTCATCAAAACAGCCGATACATTTGGTTGCGGCAATGGAAATAGGATGAATCTTGCAACGAGGAAGCACCTCTGGTACATCCTGGTTGCAGATCCGACGCCATTTTGGTTCCCGGAGAGGTCTCTGAATGCAGAGGAGCCCTCGAGGTATGCTCAAAAGCAACGACTCTCGAGCCCAACAGCGGACGCGCGACCTCTGACCCTCAACACACGATGGGAGAGAGGCTCACAGGCATAAAGTGTACCTGCAGTGCCCTCTTCTCCTCATTCACGGTTTGAGTGGAAAGCAGTAAAGACTCTCACTAGTCTGTGTTTTAGTTTATGTCTTGTAACAAAAGTGATTCCAATAAATATCCTTTGTGCTTGTGATATATGCCTACGTGCCTACCTTCGTCCCCCTTTAACCTGAGGAGTCTCATAATCAACCGTACAATTGATCTATGTGACGAATCCAGGTCCCCACAGCAGCCAGCAAGCGACCGTACCGGATAAAAGAACTCACAAACGCGTAAGTCTCCCCGTGAATCCCACAATATCCTGTCTCCCAGAGACGAGACTAGGAACCGCGTTACATTTGACGACGACGATACGAGAATCCGGTTCGCGTTCCAAAAATTTGCTTCCACTCAGTAAAACTCAAATTTTGTGCTAGAAACCTTAGCTAAGTTCAGCCAGATAGCCACTAATTTGGAATCTAGTGTGTGAAACTGATTTACTTCGAAATTGTCGCAAGGATCCTGCTACATTCGAGAAGTGCTGTCCTACCAAATCGGCGTTGCTCCCGATCAGATTTCAGAGCAAACCGCAGCAGACGATTTAAAAATTTTTGATTTCGGCATTCAGCACCGTCAACGACGACTTTACCCGACGGGAGGCCGGTGAGCTTAAGTGCCATACTACTGGTCCGGGGAGTTCCGGCAGGAACATCTAAAGCGTAGAAGTGCGAAGCCTATTCTAGCTAGCAGAAGGCAATTCTGAGTATTAAGTTGACATGGTGGATTTGGACGAGGCGCGAGGGCCCTAACAATCACCTCCGAATGAAAAATAAAATACTCTTTGACCGCTCAGGCTGTAAGATCTTTCCCGGCACTCATAACGCGACAGGGGAGATCGAGAACGCAATTAGTCTTGTTCACGAAGTTTGATGAAGATTACTCGGACTTGTCCGCGTAGAAGTCAAGAAATTGACCGCTCAGGCCTAAGACATCCTTGACTGCTCAGGAGTCGAAAAAGCAATTAGTCCTCTGAGTGAACTCGATGAATAGAAGTCAACGAAAATTGCTCCCTAAAACATGACGTCTAACTAGGTATCACAAATCTAATCGTACGAATCCAATCCTCATCCAAATCCGCGGTGGCAAACATTCTGTTCTGCCAATTCTAATTTTGTGCACAATACAAAGAATCTATCCAACAGTGACTGGAACATTCACTTGACGCGACGCTCCATTGGACCACTGCATCGAACGAACACATGACCTCAGGGCAGTTGTTCCCCACCTGAGTGCGGGAGAGTGTCTATTGTGGCGGTACTACAGTCGGAGAAAAGCCACGGGCAGGACAGCGAAAAGGCGCTGCCAGGTGGACTACAACTCGACGTAACCTATGACCTCACGCACTACGTGTCAATCAAGTGAACTTCCTCAAGAGAGAACTACAACGATCGAAACAGACAAAACACGCTCTCGCTCGTCACTCTCCACTAAAAACTAATTACTGTGTCTGTGAATCTTTATGTGAGTGTTCGTGCGGTGCATAATACAAAAATGCATCACACAACAACCACCACCAAATTCTCCCATCAAGCAAACTTCATCATAAGAAAATGATAGAAGCCAAATCGTAGCAACTCTATAATTACCTCGCGATCGACCACGCCAGAGTGCTCCGTAAGCTCGGTATTATACTTTTACTAATTGTCTGTTCTCCATTCGCACTTTGACCGGGGGTCCTTCAAATCTCACTGACCTCTGCACTTAAGGCAAGTCGCGGCTCAATTTTTTGTTAAAAATTCCAAATTATTTTAAGATCTTAAGTTATCGGTTATCTCATTATCTATCGTCCTACAAAAAATTAGAACAATATTCCGACGAGAAGTCTCGAAAATTCAACATTTCCAGGATGCACTTTTCGCATTTGCCCCCTACCGGCCAATGCATACCTTTTAGTTTTTCCTTTCTCCTGCAAATCAAGACCTATGCATTTTGTTTTTGCTTCTTCTCCTACAAAACTGGTCCGATTTTGTTGAACCAGGGATTTTATTAAAGGTAATAAGATTCTCTATTTGGCGGATAGAAAACATTTTAAACATTTAATCTTATCTGATCGTGAGTTCATCTCAAAGTGTTCAAAATATGCTACTTTTTTACATTTTTTTGATCTATATTCTCAAGAAAAAATATTTCCATAAATGTTTTCTGATGCCGTTAAAGCCAATCAATTTATCTTTAATTTAAGCTATAATATGCCACAATCGGTCAAGTATTAAAGGAAGAGTAACCTTTCAAATACCATCTAGTCAAATCTATAGATTTGAGCTAAGGGGGCAATTCATACAGGACGTTACCCGCTTCTGTCCTTAACGACCGTCCAACAGCAGTCTACTGCCCCCTGTTGCGTCTATTGTGTGCCCCCTCACTGAACACGATCAATCATTTGTCCTGCTCCGACCGACTCTACACTGCAATCGGGTAACATTGATTAGACAAAAAAAATTAACTTTCCGATTGTATTGATAGTTACTTTGCGTGCCACCTACTAGTATCTTATTAATCTAGAATTTTAGACATTTTTAATTTTAGTTAATTTGATTTACTTTGACACTTTACATAACCCAATTAACTTTTATTTACCATTACTAAATTCGGATTAGCTCGAATTTTTTTTTCTTTCTTCTTCTTTTTCATGCAAAGAAAATCATATTTTTATATTTGCATTGAATTTATTAGTTGACCTATTACGTAGTTTTTAGTGCACAGATATTTAAAATTGCTTTATTCTTTAAAGTGATTTATTTATTTCCCTGACAGCTAGACAAATTTTATTTTGAAATGGGAAATTTATTTTTCGGTAAATCTAAAAGTCAGGAAAAGTCAGTAATTGAACTTGAAGCCGAGATTTACGATGATGCATCCTCATCGGGTAAACCATCAAAGAAAGCAAGTAATATGGCTTCGAAAATAGTGTTAAGAAAGAAAATGAAAGATGTTGAGTCCTACAAAGGTGATCATGATGAGGATGCTTACATGTTCCTAACAAAGTATATCACAGAGACAACTCATCTGGGTTGGTCTACAAAGGAAATGTATTTTGAGTTCCAAAGATACCTTGACGATTATGCGCTCATTTGGCATAATAAAATGAATTTTCCAATAATAACTAATGCAACTAAGGATGTATTAGCAATTAAATATTGGGAAAATTTAATGGAACAATTTGGCAAGCAATTTTCTGGTGTAAAATAAAATAAATGGGTTAAAGTCCCAAATCAAAAAATTGTCAATAGGACCCAACGAACAGTTGCAGGATTACTTGTTTAGATTTGAGAAAATGGCAAAACCTTTGATGATGTGTAATGATAGACATTTGTTTGACCTGTGTGAGAGTATTCTACCGGAGGAGTTCATGACTCAGTTGCGTGTGCGAAGCATCGACACTTATTCAAAACTACGTAATTCGGCTGACCTTCTTAACGATTTGCTAGACGAATATCGATCTGACAATGAGAGAAGCAACGAAATCTCATTTAACGATGATTATTCTGATTACCAAGATGAAGAGGACTATTATGATGAGGAGGATTATTATTATGATGACGATGACAACTACCAGAGTGACAGTAATTACAATGGCGATTATCCGGATGAAAATTACTGTTGTAACACCAATAATTTCAATGATATGACCAGAAACTGAGAATTGAGTTATACACTTCACCTAGAGGCCGCAAAGCAGTAAAAAAAAAAAAAAAATTTAGTCAAATTTAGTATACATTAATTATCCAACAGAAATAGTACCTAATAGAGATGGGATAGTAATTTAGTAATAGATGACAATACACACGCACACACAAACACCAATTCGCTCAAACAGGACACGTGTTCACTTCAAAACCAACAACGAACTCAAATTTTGCAAGCATCTGCACGTCAGTGACGGACGCATCAGAAACCTAAACATCGTTCAAACCCGGTCAATTTGCAGTGAAATAACCACAATTAAACCATCAATGAGAATACAGCAAATGTAATGAACATCGAATGGAACATTGAGTGTTCACAATTGACACCATGGGCCAATTTAAAAAAAAAGTTTTGTGAAGGAGGAAAGGTTCCCTGCGGGAGTAGCAGTCGACGGCTTAATTCTTCTCGGAATATTCCTCATCTTCACTTACATCATTGATATTAATATCAAATTGATCGTTCAGCTGCGCAAATAGAAAGTGCACAACGAAACAATTATTACTCAACCAATACTCATCGATTGAATAAGCAAGTAACTAAGCATTCTAATCCCCCCTTAATCATCGATTGAGCCAAACATATACAATACTCCCAAATTGATCGTTCTGCTGCACAGATAGAAAGTGCCAAACGAATCAATCATTATTCAACAAATGCTCAACTAATCAATAAGTAACTTAAGCATTATAACCCCATTTTTCTTACATGAGCATCACCCCTAAACCCAAAATATGAGCCAATTCATCTTTATGGGAATCTGAATCAGAAGGTCAAAAAGGAAAATAATGGATGGATTCAAGACTCGGGCCCTAGCTGGTACCGAGACAATGTCACCAGAACTCTACGTGCCCGGCAGGTGGTGATTTGTGAGTGGTCCGTTACCTCGGTGGTCACTCAAATCAACACACCTGAAACCACATCTATAACCACCCTTCCTGGGACTTCTTCTTGCTGTAACCCGGGGAGGCGTTTTTCGAAAAACATTTAAAGAAGGAGGACTTAATGCAACGCGGAAGCACCTCTGGTACATCCTGGTTGCAGATCCGACGCCATTTTGGTTCCCAGAGAGGTCTTTGAATGCAGAGGAGCCCTCGAGGTATGCTCGGAGGCAACGACTCTCGAGCTCTACAGCGGACGCACGACCTCTGACCCTCAACACAAGACAGGAGGGAGGCTTGCAGGCATAAAATGTACCTGCCGTGCCCTCTTCTCCTCATTCACGGTTTGAGTGGAAAGCAGCAAAGACTCTCACTAGTCTGTGTTTTAGTTTATATCTTGTAACAAAAGTGATTCCAATAAATATCCTTTGTGCTTGTGATATATGCCCACGTGCCTACCTTCGTCCCTTTTAACCTGAGGAGTCTCATAGTCAACCGTACAATTGATCTATGTGACGAATCCAGGTCCCCACAGCCAGCCAGCAAGCGACCGATCCGGATAAAAGAACTCACAAACGCGTAAGTCTCCCCGTGAATCCCACAATATCCTGTCTACCAGAGACGAGACAAGAACCGCGTTACAAATCTAATCTATTTCCATTGCCGAGATAAGCTTGTTCATCACATAGCCGATACATTTGGTTGCGGCAATGGAAATAGGATGAATCTAACCTATTTCCATTAGCGAGATAAGCTTGTTCATCACATAGCCGATACATTTGGTATCGGCAATGGAAATAGGATGAATCTAACCTATTTCCATGTACGAGATAAGCTTGTTCATCACATAGCCGATACATTTGGTTGCGGCAATGGAAATAGGATGAATCTAACCTATTTCCATTAGCGAGATAAGCTTGTTCATCAAAACATCCGATACATTTGGTTGCGGCAATGGAAATAGGATGAATCTAACCTATTTCCATGTACGAGATAAGCTTGTTCATCACATAGCCGATACATTTGGTATCGGCAAAGGAAATAGGATGAATCTAACCTATTTCCATGTACGAGATAAGCTTGTTCATCACATAGCCGATACATTTGGTATCGGCCATAGCCGATACATTTGGTTGCGGCAATGGAAATAGGATGAATCTAACCTATTTCCATGTACGAGATAAGCTTGTTCATCACATAGCCGATACATTTGGTATCGGCCATAGCCGATACATTTGGTTGCGGCAATGGAAATAGGATGAATCTAACCTATTTCCATGTACGAGATAAGCTTGTTCATCACATAGCCGATACATTTGGTATCGGCCATAGCCGATACATTTGGTTGCGGCAATGGAAATAGGATGAATCTAACCTATTTCCATGTACGAGATAAGCTTGTTCATCACATAGCCGATACATTTGGTATCGGCAATGGAAATAGGATGAATCTAACCTATTTCCATGTACGAGATAAGCTTGTTCATCACATAGCCGATACATTTGGTTGCGGCAATGGAAATAGGATGAATCTAACCTATTTCCATTGCCGAGATAAGCTTGTTCATCAAAACAGCCGATACATTTGGTTGCGGCAATGGAAATAGGATGAATCTAACCTATTTCCATGTACGAGATAAGCTTGTTCATCACATAGCCGATACATTTGGTATCGGCAATGGAAATAGGATGAATCTAACCTATTTCCATGTACGAGATAAGCGTGTTCATCAAACAGCCGATACATTTGGTTGCGGCAATGGAAATAAGATGAATCTAACCTATTTCCATGTACGAGATAAGCTTGTTCATCACATAGCCGATACATTTGGTATCGGCAAAGGAAATAGGATGAATCTAACCTATTTCCATGTACGAGATAAGCTTGTTCATCACATAGCCGATACATTTGGTTGCGGCAATGGAAATAGGATGAATCTAACCTATTTCCATGTACGAGATAAGCTTGTTCATCACATAGCCGATACATTTGGTTGCGGCAATGGAAATAGGATGAATCTAACCTATTTCCATGTACGAGATAAGCTTGTTCATCACATAGCCGATACATTTGGTATCGGCCATAGCCGATACATTTGGTATCGGCAATGGAAATAGGATGAATCTAACCTATTTCCATGTACGAGATAAGCTTGTTCATCAAACAGCCAATACATTTGGTTGCGGCAATGGAAATAGGATGAATCTAACCTATTTCCATGTACGAGATAAGCTTGTTCATCACATAGCCGATACATTTGGTATCGGCCATAGCCGATACATTTGGTATCGGCAATGGAAATAGGATGAATCTAACCTATTTCCATGTACGAGATAAGCTTATTCATCACATAGCCGATACATTTGGTATCGGCCATAGCCGATACATTTGGTTGCGGCAATGGAAATAGGATGAATCTAACCTATTTCCATGTACGAGATATGCTTGTTCATCACATAGCCGATACATTTGGTATCGGCCATAGCCGATACATTTGGTTGCGGCAATGGAAATAGGATGAATCTAACCTATTTCCATGTACGAGATAAGCTTGTTCATCACATAGCCGATACATTTGGTATCGGCCATAGCCGATACATTTGGTTGCGGCAATGGAAATAGGATGAATCTAACCTATTCCCATTGTCGAGATAAGCTTGTTCATCACATAGCCGATACATTTGGTATCGGCAAAGGAAATAGGATGAATCTAACCTATTTCCATGTACGAGATAAGCTTGTTCATCAAACAGCCGATACATTTGGTTGCGGCAATGGAAATAGGATGAATCTAACCTATTTCCATGTACGAGATAAGCTTGTTCATCACATAGCCGATACATTTGGTATCGGCCATAGCCGATACATTTGGTATCGGCAATGGAAATAGGATGAATCTAACCTATTTCCATTGTCGAGATAAGCTTGTTCATCACATAGCCGATACATTTGGTATCGGCCATTGCGGAGTTGTGGCAATGGAAATAAGATGAATCTAATCTATTTCCATTAGCGAGATAAGCTTGTTCATCACATAGCCGATACATTTGGTATCGGCAATGGAAATAGGATGAATCTAACCTATTTACATGTACGAGATAAGCTTGTTCATCACATAGCCGATACATTTGGTAGCGGCAATGGAAATAGGATGAATCTAACCTATTTCCATGTACGAGATAAGCTTGTTCATCACATAGCCGATACATTTGGTATCGGCCATAGCCGATACATTTGGTTGCGGCAATGGAAATAGGATGAATCTAACCTATTTCCATTAGCGAGATAAGCTTGTTCATCACATAGCCGATACATTTGGTATCGGCAATGGAAATAGGATGAATCTAACCTATTTCCATGTACGAGATAAGCTTGTTCATCACATAGCCGATACATTTGGTATCGGCCATAGCCGATACATTTGGTATCGGTAAAGGAAGTATGATGAATCTAACCTATTTCCATGTACGAGATAAGCTTGTTCATCACATAGCCGATACATTTGGTATCGGCCATAGCCGATACATTTGGTTGCGGCAATGGAAATAGGATGAATCTAACCTATTTCCATGTACGAGATAAGCTTGTTCATCACATAGCCGATACATTTGGTATCGGCCATAGCCGATACATTTGGTTGCGGCAATGGAAATAGGATGAATCTAACCTATTTCCATTGTCGAGATAAGCTTGTTCATCACATAGCCGATACATTTGGTTGCGGCAATGGAAATAGGATGAATCTAACCTATTTCCATGTACGAGATAAGCTTGTTCATCAAAACTTCCGATACATTTGGTTGCGGCAATGGAAATAGGATGAATCTAACCTATTTCCATGTACGAGATAAGCTTGTTCATCAAACAGCCGATACATTTGGTTGCGGCAATGGAAATAGGATGAATCTAACCTATTTCCATGTACGAGATAAGCTTGTTCATCAAAACTGCCGAGAAATTTGTTTGCGGCAATGGAAATAGGATGAATCTAACCTATTTCCATTGCCGAGATAAGCTTGTTCATCACATAGCCGATACATTTGGTATCGGCAATGGAAATAGGATGAATCTAACCTATTTCCATGTACGAGATAAGCTTGTTCATCACATAGCCGATACATTTGGTATCGGCAATGGAAATAGGATGAATCTAACCTATTTCCATGTACGAGATAAGCTTGTTCATCACATAGCCGATACATTTGGTTGCGGCAATGGAAATAGGATGAATCTAACCTATTTCCATTAGCGAGATAAGCTTGTTCATCAAAACATACGAAACATTTGGTTGCGGCAATGGAAATAGGATGAATCTAACCTATTTCCATTAGCGAGATAAGCTTGTTCATCAAAACATCCGATACATTTGGTTGCGGCAATGGAAATAGGATGAATCTAACCTATTTCATGTACGAGATAAGCTTGTTCATCACATAGCCGATACATTTGGTATCGGCAATGGAAATAGGATGAATCTAACCTATTTCCATGTACGAGATAAGCTTGTTCATCACATAGCCGATACATTTGGTATCGGCAAAAGAAATAGGATGAATCTAACCTATTTCCATGTACGAGATAAGCTTATTCATCACATAGCCGATACATTTGGTATCGGCAATGGAAATAGGATGAATCTAACCTATTTCCATGTACGAGATAAGCTTGTTCATCACATAGCCGATACATTTGGTATCGGCAATGGAAATAGGATGAATCTAACCTATTTCCATGTACGAGATAAGCTTGTTCATCACATAGCCGATACATTTGGTATCGGCCATAGCCGATACATTTGGTTGCGGCAATGGAAATAGGATGAATCTAACCTATTTCCATGTACGAGATAAGCTTGTTCATCAAACAGCCGATACATTTGGTTGCGGCAATGGAAATAGGATGAATCTAACATATTTCCATGTACGAGATAAGCTTGTTCATCACATAGCCGATACATTTGGTTGCGGCAATGGAAATAGGATGAATCTAACCTATTTCCATTGCCGAGATAAGCTTGTTCATCAAAACATCCGATACATTTGGTTGCGGCAATGGAAATAGGATGAATCTAACCTATTTCCATGTACGAGATAAGCTTGTTCATCACATAGCCGATACATTTGGTATCGGCAATGGAAATAGGATGAATCTAACCTATTTCCATGTACGAGATAAGCTTGTTCATCACATAGCCGATACATTTGGTATCGGCAATGGAAATAGGATGAATCTAACCTATTTCCATGTACGAGATAAGCTTGTTCATCACATAGCCGATACATTTGGTATCGGCCATAGCCGATACATTTGGTTGCGGCAATGGAAATAGGATGAATCTAACCTATTTCCATTGTCGAGATAAGCTTGTTCATCAAACAGCCGATACATTTGGTTGCGGCAATGGAAATAGGATGAATCTAACCTATTTCCATGTACGAGATAAGCTTGTTCATCACATAGCCGATACATTTGGTATCGGCCATAGCCGATACATTTGGTTGCGGCAATGGAAATAGGATGAATCTAACCTATTTCCATTGCCGAGATAAACTTGTTCATCAAACATCCGATACATTTGGTTGCGGCAATGGAAATAGGATGAATCTAACCTATTTCCATGTACGAGATAAGCTTGTTCATCAAAACAGCCGATACATTTGGTTGCGGCAATGGAAATAGGATGAATCTAACCTATTTCCATTGTCGAGATAAGCTTGTTCATCAAACAGCCAATACATTTGGTTGCGGCAATGGAAATAGGATGAATCTAACCTATTTCCATGTACGAGATAAGCTTGTTCATCAAAACAGCCGAGACATTTGGTTGCGGCAATGGAAATAGGATGAATCTAACCTATTTCCATTGTCGAGATAAGCTTGTTCATCACATAGCCGATACATTTGGTTGCGGCAATGAAAATAGGATGAATCTAACCTATTTCCATGTACGAGATAAGCTTGTTCATGACAAAGCCGATACATTTGGTATCGGCAAAGGAAATAGGATGAATCTAACCTATTCCCATTGTCGAGATAAGCTTGTTCATCACATAGCCGATACATTTGGTATCGGCCATAGCCGATACATTTGGTTGCGGCAATGGAAATAGGATGAATCTAACCTATTTCCATGTACGAGATAAGCTTGTTCATCAAAACAACCGTGACATTTGGTTGCGGCAATGGAAATAGGATGAATCTAATCTATTTCCATGTACGAGATAAGCTTGTTCATCACATAGCCGATACATTTGGTATCGGCAAAGGAAATAGGATGAATCTAACCTATTTCCATGTACGAGATAAGCTTATTCATCACATAGCCGATACATTTGGTATCGGCCATAGCCGATACATTTGGTATCGGCAAAGGAAATAGGATGAATCTAACCTATTTCCATGTACGAGATAAGCTTGTTCATCAAACAGCCGATACATTTGGTTGCGGCAATGGAAATAGGATGAATCTAACCTATTTCCATTAGCGAGATAAGCTTGTTCATCAAACAACCAATACATTTGGTTGCGGCAATGGAAATAGGATGAATCTAACCTATTTCCATTGCCGAGATAAGCTTGTTCATCAAACAGCCGATACATTTGGTTGCGGCAATGGAAATAGGATGAATCTAACCTATTTCCATGTACGAGATAAGCTTGTTCATCAAAACTTCCGATACATTTGGTTGCGGCAATGGAAATAGGATGAATCTAATCTATTTCCATGTACGAGATAAGCTTGTTCATCACATAGCCGATACATTTGGTTGCGGCAATGGAATTAGGATGAATCTAACCTATTCCCATTGTCGAGATAAGCTTGTTCATCACATAGCCGATACATTTGGTATCGGCCATAGCCGATACATTTGGTATCGGCTATTGCGGAGTTGCGGCAATGGAAATAGGATGAATCTAACCTATTTCCATTGTCGAGATAAGCTTGTTCATCAAACAGCCGATACATTTGGTTGCGGCAATGGAAATAGGATGAATCTAACCTATTTCCATGTACGAGATAAGCTTGTTCATCACATAGCCGATACATTTGGTATCGGCAATGGAAATAGGATGAATCTAACCTATTTCCATGTACGAGATAAGCTTGTTCATCACATAGCCGATAGATTTGGTATCGGCTATTGCGGAGGTTGCGGCAATGTAAATAAGATGAATCTAATCTATTTCCATGTACGAGATAAGCTTGTTAATCAAATAACCGATACATTTGGTTGCGGCAATGGAAATAGGATGAATCTAACCTATTTCCATGTACGAGATAAGCTTGTTCATCAAATAACCGATACATTTGGTTGCGGCAATGGAAATAGGATGAATCTAACCTATTTCCATGTACGAGATAAGCTTGTTCATCACATAGCCGATACATTTGGTTGCGGCAATCTAAATAGGATGAAACTAACCTATTTCCATGTACGAGATAAGCTTGTTCATCACATAGCCGATACATTTGGTATCGGCCATAGCCGATACATTTGGTTGCGGCAAAGGAAATAGGATGAATCTAACCTATTTCCATTGCCGAGATAAGCTTGTTCATCAAACAGCCGATACATTTGGTTGCGGCAATGGAAATAGGATGAATCTAACCTATTTCCATTGCCGAGATAAGCTTGTTCATCAAAAAAGCCGATAGATTTGGTATCGGCTATTGCGGAGTTGCGGCAATGGAAATAAGATAAATCTAACCTATTTCCATGTACGAGATAAGCTTGTTCATCAAATAACCGATACATTTGGTTGCGGCAATGGAAATAGGATGAATCTAACCTATTTCCATGTACGAGATAAGCTTGTTCATCACATAGCCGATACATTTGGTATCGGCAATGGAAATAGGATGAATCTAACCTATTTCCATGTACGAGATAAGCTTGTTCATCACATAGCCGATACATTTGGTATCGGCCATAGCCGATACATTTGGTTGCGGCAATGGAAATAGGATGAATCTAACCTATTTCCATTGCCGAGATAAGCTTGTTCATCAAACAGCCGATACATTTGGTTGCGGCAATGGAAATAGGATGAATCTAACCTATTTCCATGTACGAGATAAGCTTGTTCATCACATAGCCGATACATTTGGTTTGCGGCAATGGAAATAGGATGAATCTAACCTATTTCCATGTACGAGATAAGCTTGTTCATCACATAGCCGATACATTTGGTTGCGGCAATGGAAATAGGATGAATCTAACCTATTTCCATGTACGAGATAAGCTTGTTCATCACATAGCCGATACATTTGGTTGCGGCAATGGAAATAGGATGAATCTAACCTATTTCCATGTACGAGATAAGCTTGTTCATCACATAGCCGATACATTTGGTATCGGCAATGGAAATAGGATGAATCTAACCTATTTCCATGGCCGAGATAAGCTTGTTCATCAAATAGCCGATACATTTGGTATCGGCAATGGAAATAGGATGAATCTAACCTATTTCCATGTACGAGATAAGCTTGTTCATCACATAGCCGATACATTTGGTATCGGCCATAGCCGATACATTTGGTATCGGCAATGGAAATAGGATGAATCTAACCTATTTCCATTGCCGAGATAAGCTTGTTCATCAAACAGCCGATACATTTGGTTGCGGCAATGGAAATAGGATGAATCTAACCTATTTCCATTTCCGAGATAAGCTTGTTCATCACATAGCCGATACATTTGGTATCGGCTATTGCGGAGTTGCGGCAATGGAAATAGGATGAATCTAACCTATTTCCATTGTCGAGATAAGCTTGTTCATCACATAGCCGATACATTTGGTTGCGGCAATGGAAATAGGATGAATCTAACCTATTTCCATGTACGATATAAGCTTGTTCATCACATAGCCGATACATTTGGTATCGGCAATGGAAATAGGATGAATCTAACCTATTTCCATGTACGAGATAAGCTTGTTCATCACATAGCCGATACATTTGGTATCGGCTATTGCGGAGTTGCGGCAATGGAAATAGGATGAATCTAACCTATTTCCATTGCCGAGATAAGCTTGTTCATCAAACAGCCGATACATTTGGTTGCGGCAATGGAAATAGGATGAATCTAACCTATTTCCATTGCCGAGATAAGCTTGTTCATCACATAGCCGATACATTTGGTATCGGCTATTGCGGAGTTGCGGCAATGGAAATAGGATGAATCTAACCTATTTCCATGTACGAGATAAGCTTGTTCATCACATAGCCGATACATTTGGTTGCGGCAATGGAAATAGGATGAATCTAACCTATTTCCATGTACGAGATAAGCTTGTTCATCACATAGCCGATACATTTGTTATCGGCAATGGAAAAAGGATGAATCTAACCTATTTCCATTTCCGAGATAAGCTTGTTCATCACATAGCCGATACATTTGGTATCGGCTATTGCGGAGTTGCGGCAATGGAAATAGGATGAATCTAACCTATTTCCATGTACGAGATAAGCTTGTTCATCACATAGCCGATACATTTGGTTTGCGGCAATGGAAATAGGATGAATCTAACCTATATCCATGTACGATATAAGCTTGTTCATCACATAGCCGATACATTTGGGTTGCGGCAATGGAAATAGGATGAATCTAACCTATTTCCATGTACGAGATAAGCTTGTTCATCACATAGCCGATACATTTGGTGGGGGAAGGGGGAAAGGGGAGTTGCGGCAATGGAAATAGGATGAATCTAACCTATTTCCATTTACGAGATAAGCTTGTTCATCACATAGCCGATACATTTGGTTGCGGCAATGGAAATAGGATGAATCTAACCTATTTCCATGTACGAGATAAGCTTGTTCATCACATAGCCGATACATTTGTTATCGGCAATGGAAAAAGGATGAATCTAACCTATTTCCATGTACGAGATAAGCTTGTTCATCAATAGCCGATAGATTTGGTATCGGCTATTGCGGAGTTGCGGCAAAGGAAATAGGATGAATCTAATCTATTTCCATGTACGAGATAAGCTTGTTCATCACATAGCCGATACATTTGGTTGCGGCAATGGAAATAGGATGAATCTAACCTATTTCCATGTACGAGATAAGCTTGTTCATCACATAGCCGATACATTTGGTTGCGGCAATGGAAATAGGATGAATCTAACCTATTTCCATTGCCGAGATAAGCTTGTTCATCACATAGCCGATACATTTGGTATCGGCCATAGCCGATACATTTGGTTTGCGGCAATGGAAATAGGATGAATCTAACCTATTCCCATTGTCGAGATAAGCTTGTTCATCACATAGCCGATACATTTGGTTGCGGCAATGGAAATAGGATGAATCTAACCTATTTCCATTGCCGAGATAAGCGTGTTCATCAAACAGCCAATACATTTGTTTGCGGCAATGGAAATAGGATGAATCTAACCTATTTCCATTGCCGAGATAAGCTTGTTCATCAAACAGCCAATACATTTGGTTGCGGCAATGGAAATAGGATGAATCTAACCTATTCCCATTGTCGAGATAAGCTTGTTCATCACATAGCCGATACATTTGGTATCGGCCATAGCCGATACATTTGGTTGCGGCAATGGAAATAGGATGAATCTAACCTATTTCCATTGCCGAGATAAGCTTGTTCATCAAACAGCCAATACATTTGGTTGCGGCAAAGGAAATAGGATGAATCTAATCTATTTCCATGTACGAGATAAGCTTGTTCATCACATAGCCGATACATTTGGTATCGGCAATGGAAATAGGATGAATCTAACCTATTTCCATGTACGAGATAAGCTTGTTCATCACATAGCCGATACATTTGGTATCGGCCATAGCCGATACATTTGGTTGCGGCAATGGAAATAGGATGAATCTAACCTATTTCCATGTACGAGATAAGCTTGTTCATCACATAGCCGATACATTTGGTATCGGCCATAGCCGATACATTTGGTTGCGGCAATGGAAATAGGATGAATCTAACCTATTTCCATTGCCGAGATAAGCTTGTTCATCAAACAGCCAATACATTTGGTTGCGGCAATGGAAATAGGATGAATCTAACCTATTTCCATTGCCGAGATAAGCTTGTTCATCAAACAGCCAATACATTTGGTTGCGGCCATAGCCGATACATTTGGTTGCGGCAATGGAAATAGGATGAATCTAACCTATTTCCATTAGCGAAATAAGCGTGTTCATCACATAGCCGATAGATTTGGTATCGGCTATTGCGGAGTTGCGGCAATGGAATCAAGATGAATCTAACCTATTCCCATTGTCGAGATAAGCTTGTTCATCACATAGCCGATACATTTGGTATCGGCAATGGAAATAGGATGAATCTAACCTATTTCCATGTACGAGATAAGCTTGTTCATCACATAGCCGATACATTTGGTATCGGCAATGGAAATAGGATGAATCTAACCTATTTCCATGTACGAGATAAGCTTGTTCATCACATAGCCGATACATTTGGTATCGGCCATAGCCGATACATTTGGTTGCGGCAATGGAAATAGGATGAATCTAACCTATTTCCATGTACGAGATAAGCTTGTTCATCACATAGCCGATACATTTGGTATCGGCCATAGCCGATACATTTGGTATCGGCAATGGAAATAGGATGAATCTAACCTATTCCCATTGTCGAGATAAGCTTGTTCATCACATAGCCGATACATTTGGTATCGGCCATAGCCGATACATTTGGTTGCGGCAATGGAAATAGGATGAATCTAACCTATTTCCATGTACGAGATAAGCTTGTTCATCAAACAGCCAATACATTTGGTTGCGGCAATGGAAATAGGATGAATCTAACCTATTTCCAATGCCGAGATAAGCTTGTTCATCACATAGCCGATACATTTGGTATCGGCCATAGCCGATACATTTGGTATCGGCAATGGAAATAGGATGAATCTAACCTATTTCCATGTACGAGATAAGCTTGTTCATCACATAGCCGATACATTTGGTATCGGCAATGGAAATAGGATGAATCTAACCTATTTCCATTAGCGAGATAAGCTTGTTCATCACATAGCCGATACATTTGGTATCGGCAATGGAAATAGGATGAATCTAACCTATTTCCATGTACGAGATAAGCTTGTTCATCACATAGCCGATACATTTGGTATCGGCTATTGCGGAGTTGCGGCAATGGAAATAGGATGAATCTAACCTATTTCCATTAGCGAGATAAGCTTGTTCATCACATAGCCGATACATTTGGTTGCGGCAAAGGAAATAGGATGAATCTAACCTATTTCCATTGCCGAGATAAGCTTGTTCATCAAATAACCGATACATTTGTTTGCGGCAATGGAAATAGGATGAATCTAACCTATTTCCATGTACGAGATAAGCTTGTTCATCACATAGCCGATACATTTGGTTGCGGCAATGGAAATAGGATGAATCTAACCTATTTCCATGTACGAGATAAGCTTGTTCATCACATAGCCGATACATTTGGTATCGGCCATAGCCGATACATTTGGTTGCGGCAATGGAAATAGGATGAATCTAACCTATTTCCATTGCCGAGATAAGCTTGTTCATCAAACAGCCGATACATTTGGTTGCGGCAATGGAAATAGGATGAATCTAACCTATTTCCATGTACGAGATAAGCTTGTTCATCACATAGCCGATACATTTGGTTGCGGCAATGGAAATAGGATGAATCTAACCTATTTCCATGTACGAGATAAGCTTGTTCATCAAAAAACCGATACATTTGGTTGCGGCAATGGAAATAGGATGAATCTAACCTATTTCCATGTACGAGATAAGCTTGTTCATCAAAACTTCCGATACATTTGGTTGCGGCAATGGAAATAGGATGAATCTAACCTATTTCCATTGCCGAGATAAGCTTGTTCATCACATAGCCGATACATTTGGTAGCGGCAATGGAAATAGGATGAATCTAACCTATTTCCATGTACGAGATAAGCTTGTTCATCACATAGCCGATACATTTGGTTGCGGCAATGGAAATAGGATGAATCTAACCTATTTCCATGTACGAGATAAGCTTGTTCATCACATAGCCGATACATTTGGTATCGGCCATAGCCGATACATTTGGTTGCGGCAATGGAAATAGGATGAATCTAACCTATTTCCATGTACGAGATAAGCTTGTTCATCAAACAGCCGATACATTTGGTTGCGGCAATGGAAATAGGATGAATCTAACCTATTTCCATGTACGAGATAAGCTTGTTCATCAAAACTTCCGATACATTTGGTTGCGGCAATGGAAATAGGTTGAATCTAACCTATTTCCATTGCCGAGATAAGCTTGTTCATCACATAGCCGATACATTTGGTATCGGCAATGGAAATAGGATGAATCTAACCTATTTCCATGTACGAGATAAGCTTGTTCATCACATAGCCGATACATTTGGTTGCGGCAATGGAAATAGGATGAATCTAACCTATTTCCATGTACGAGATAAGCTTGTTCATCACATAGCCGATACATTTGGTATCGGCCATAGCCGATACATTTGGTTGCGGCAATGGAAATAGGATGAATCTAACCTATTTCCATTGTCGAGATAAGCTTGTTCATCAAACAGCCGATACATTTGGTTGCGGCAATGGAAATAGGATGAATCTAACCTATTTCCATGTACGAGATAAGCATGTTCATCAAAACAGCCGATACATTTGGTTGCGGCAATGGAAATAGGATGAATCTAACCTATTTCCATTGCCGAGATAAGCTTGTTCATCACATAGCCGATACATTTGGTATCGGCAATGGAAATAGGATGAATCTAACCTATTTCCATGTACGAGATAAGCTTGTTCATCACATAGCCGATACATTTGGTTGCGGCAATGGAAATAGGATGAATCTAACCTATTTCCATGTACGAGATAAGCTTGTTCATCACATAGCCGATACATTTGGTATCGGCCATAGCCGATACATTTGGTTGCGGCAATGGAAATAGGATGAATCTAACCTATTTCCATTGCCGAGATAAGCTTGTTCATCAAACAGCCGATACATTTGGTTGCGGCAATGGAAATAGGATGAATCTAACCTATTTCCATGTACGAGATAAGCTTGTTCATCAAAACAGCCGATACATTTGGTTGCGGCAATGGAAATAGGATGAATCTAACCTATTTCCATTGCCGAGATAAGCTTGTTCATCAAACAGCCGATACATTTGGTTGCGGCAATGGAAATAGGATGAATCTAACCTATTTCCATGTACGAGATAAGCATGTTCATCAAAACAGCCGATACCTTTGGTTGCGGCAATGGAAATAGGATGAATCTAACCTATTTCCATTGCCGAGATAAGCTTGTTCATCACATAGCCGATACATTTGGTATCGGCAATGGAAATAGGATGAATCTAACCTATTTCCATGTACGAGATAAGCTTGTTCATCACATAGCCGATACATTTGGTATCGGCCATAGCCGATACATTTGGTTGCGGCAATGGAAATAGGATGAATCTAACCTATTTCCATGTACGAGATAAGCTTGTTCATCACATAGCCGATACATTTGGTATCGGCAATGGAAATAGGATGAATCTAACCTATTTCCATGTACGAGATAAGCTTGTTCATCAAATAGCCGATACATTTGGTTGCGGCAATGGAAATAGGATGAATCTAACCTATTTCCATT